>VXBQ01012830.1:750849-818039 GCA_013400175.1 Phainopepla nitens | reverse complement strand
GGGTCGGCGGCGCAGCCCGGGTCGGCAGCGCAGCGGGGCTCGCCGCGGGGAAAGTTGTGCGAACGGTCCCCGCTTCGAAGCGGTTGAGGAGCCGCAGGACCCTCTGTCCAGCCGAGGCGAGGGGCCAAGTCTGTGGCAGCGGCGGTGGCCGCCGGAGGGCTCCGCATACCGCGACGGGGCTGCCCCGCTCCCTGCGGAGACTCGGAGGAGCGGCCGCTCCCGAGGGCTGCTGCGCCGCTCGAACAGCGCAGCGCGGTGCCCTGCGCCCCTGGGTCGGCGGGGTCGGGGATCGCGGCTGCACAGTGCGGCGTCCCGTCCTGTGGCGACTCGCCTCGGGAGCTCCGGGCACGGCTCGACGTGCCGCCGACTGTCGGGCTGGTCCCGCTGGGGCAGCGAGGAGGAGTGCGCGGCCGTGCGCGGCCTCCCCCGGCCAGGTGGTTGATAGTCCCCCGCGATTGTGCCGTGTCCACTCCATTCTGGATCAAACGAGGTTCCTCGGGACTGGGCGCCGGAGTGCGGGCTGTCGTGCGGCTGGAGTTCGGGAAAGCATCGGTGGGTAAGGGTGTGCGCTGCCAGCGCACCCACAGGAGCGTCTATAGCAGAGCCCAAATGTTTGCTTAAAACCAGAACTAGCCGTATTCCCTTCGCTGTGTAAGTCTCTCAGCAGAGAAACCCAAACGGACTCGTGTGCAGGGCTATGGATCCGCTCATGTGGAGCTCATTTTTTCATACTGATTAACTGCCTTGTGATTGCCTGAGATTACTTTGGAAAAACGCAAATCCCAGCTAATATCTGTGCTGACCATATATAGAAGTAGTTGCAGACAAAAGTACTATAACTTTAATATTGCTGACACAGGTCGAGAAACTTTAAAAACAGCAAGCAAAAGCCGGGATTTGTCCTGAGGATGTTTTTGTCCAAGGGATATATTTTCTTGTGTTTGCATCCTACCTTGCTGAATTATTTCTACTTTTTGTTTGTTTGTTTACCTGCCTATACTCCTCAAAGTTAGTGAATGATATATTGATTTTATTTTGTCTGCCTCTATTTAATCTGGCAATGTTTGGTTTGCTTACTCCTCTTGCACCAGGACTGCAGTAGGGATGCTGCTTTTTCTGGAATGGAAGCCTGGTTTTATGGCTTTCAGAGACGTGCCTCAGTTTGGAAGTGAACATACAGTAGCTCATACAGTACATATGTTGCTCACGCAGTAGCAATTTTCCGTGGCATGGAAGAAGTATTGTAGGGTTTTATGATGTTGTGTGTTTTGTGCTCTCTCTTTTTCTTTTTTTTAAAAAACCACCTGGGGTTGTTTGTTTTTTTTAATCACTCTGCTATTACCAGAAGCTTTTGTGTGTACATTATTGTCCTATGGAGCAATTGAAGACTACATTTTCCAGTGCTGATTCTCATTCAAAATAATGTGCTTTTATGTGCATTTTAACAGAGTAACTCCAGCAACAGGGAGCAAGAATCTGTTGACTTGAGCTGAAACACTGAAAACAACTCTCTCGGACAATTTTGGATGTAGCAGTTTTGCTGTATTTTAGTAACAAAGAAATGAAATGCTCAAGGGATAATCCAGTATGAAATTTATCTGACTTACTGACAGCTATATCAAACATGTTGTGAGTTTTCTTCTTCTACCAGATACACTTTGCCATCAAAACCAGAAATTCAAAACCAGTTTTGTATGTTTCCATGTTTAATTCAAAAGAAATGGAACCTAACCTAACTTATTACAGAAATTGTAGTGAGGTGTAAATTCATCTCATTTTCAAGTAGATGAATAGTAACTTTCTGGAGGGAGCTGATTGCATACGTTGTATCATACAGCTGCATATTGTCAAGTACAGTGCATTTTTCTTTCTGTTACTGAAAAAAAAGCATAATACTCATAATATACATAATAATATAATATACATAATATAGTCTGCATCCAAGAGCTTATTAATGTATTTTAGAGCAGCAGTTGCAGAGGTAGGTTTTCATAGTGAAAACCAACCATGGCCATATGAAACATCATAAATACAGTGCTCAATGGTGCCTTAAATTACAGTTCTGGGTATTAGTGTTAAGAGGTAAAATGTCTTGGTTAATTTGTAAGCTGGTCTAAAAAATTTTCACACTTACTACACTCTTTGTTCTAAATCTATAGTAGCTGCTCTAAAACTATCCAACCTCCCTTTCTTGAATCAGTATTTGGATTTTAGTCTTAATGCCATGAATGTTTCCACGGTCAAATCCTGAAATGCTAAAGAAAATCTTGTGATGACTAATGTGGAAATTTCTTCCACATGAATGCTACAGTGTTATGGTTCTTATGTTCATATCTTCTATTCTCCCTCAGTCTTCATTGTAGCAGACAGCCTAATTGTGTACTTTGTGCCAGCAATTACTGTGCTTACTCAGTGTTATGTGACTCAGAAAGGAAGGGGTGCAAAAGATGCCTGACACTAGGAAAATGTTTGAAGTGATCTGGATGGCCTTAATTAATATTGTTCATTATCATATTACATCTTGTTTGCCATTAAGAGGAGATGGTGTTCTGAGGAGGAGACAAAGTATCTGTGCATATTTGAAGGCAATGAAAGCTCTGCTCAGTGTGTGTAAACACATGGCTGCTTAGTTTAGTACAAAATACGATAGAAGAGTTTACTAATATTAATGGTATCCCTTACTGTAATGGCAGATTACCATTTAGTGAAGGTATATAATTAAGCTTTAAAATAAGGAGCCGTATCTATAAGATTATATGGGGGAGGATATGCAATGCCATCTCTGTATCCTTATCTGTATTTAAGTACCATAGTTTGTGAATATATAACAGATGTTTAAATGGATCTATAAGCTTAGAATAAGCAGAAAGAGCCTAGTAACACCAAAAGTTGTCTGTTTCACAAATCCATTCAACAGTGTTGCTACTTTCGCCTTGACTTCATTCTGTGTCTTTTTTCTGTTGGGCTGCAGAAGATTGCTGTACATGTGAAACTATCAGAGGTGCTGGGAGCGTGTCCATCAGCTACACCTCTACAAGCACAAATTGTGCCTCCCAGCCCACCTAACAGTGTTGCAGCATATACCAGGCTATGTTCCTGATGGTGTTGGAGTGCAAAACCTTATAAATTTAGTATAAGCCTGGTGTGCCATGATTAGATTAAGACTTCATGCTCAGGAGTTGTTTATATATTTTTTTTTTGTTTTGTTTTAAGAGAGGATAAGAGAAGGCTGCAATATTTTCTGTTTCTTGTGCCTTGATTGAGCGCTAGCAGAACACAACCTTGTCCATGCACACCTGGCTAGGAGATTCAGTGAGGGCAGAGAGAATCCATTCTTATGAATGTAAAATGTTGAAATTACTGACTGTAAAATAGGCGACAATGTACAATTAATCCCCTCTCATGTTCTAAGTATATAGTTTCATGCTGGAGGCATCTGTTGGTGTAAAGGAGGGAAGGCTTAAGTGAGTTTCTTTATTAAATGTTTGCAAACTGAAGGCAAAGTCTTTTCTGTGGTTGGAGAATCTTTGGAAAAACAAAAGATGTCAGTTATATTACAAATGGTAAATAATCAGTTGCTGCAGTGAGAGCTAGAGGTAGTTTCATACTTCTCTAAATTAATCTTGATGGAAATAGTTACAGAGAAATAATTAGTAATACAGATTCAGTATGGATTATCAGAAAATGTTTTCCTGGGTATGACTTGAAAATGCAGATACCTGTCAATGCCATTACCTTTCTTTTTCTGTTTTCTATGCCTTCTTTCTAAAGATGGAGCAAACAAAAACCTGTTTTAATTTAAAACAATTTCTTGCAAGCAAATTCAAAGTTTTGTTCATTTAGCACAGTGCAATATAGCATTTTAGCCTGCGTATCAGAGTTCCATGCACACCAAACATCCGATAAATTGTCTGTTCTCTGTAGTGGGCATTAGGCCTGATCCTGATCTCCAGGAGGCTGTGGCTGCTCTACTAGTTTGTAGACTGTTCTTGTGGGAGTAGTGAGGGTGGCTGGGGGCTTTCAGGATTGTTCAGTTACATTTAAGAAGTTGATAGACTTGTGCTCTATAATCATATATATATTTCTATAATTTCTATATTTTTTCTTTTCTCTCTCTGGATAAGAAGGCTGTGTGATGATGTGTAAGATTAATCTCTCACCTTATTTGGATGATAACCTGTCCTTCATCCCTGTGAGAAGAAGATTAATTATGGCATACAAAGGTTTATAATAAAAAAAGTCAAAAGTTTACCTCTTATAAATAAGTTCATAGATGACCGAGAAATTTGGAAGGAAGGGATTAAAAAACATATTTGAAGTTCCTAGGACACATCTCTATGTGTACATCTCTTCTCTTAAAGAAAACAATCTAATCTGGGTGCCAATGGTTGGCCAAGGGGCTTTGTACAATATTGCTTATCCGCTGAGCTCTAGCTATGTTTGTGTGTGCCACATTTTGTCCGTTGCTACCATATTTGACAACATTGGGTGTACTGGAGTCAGATGCTGAGGGCTCTTCTTGGATCTTTAAGGCTCCTTGTGAAGTATGGAGGGACAACTTTTCAGGTCAAATGTATAAAGTTGTGACAACATACATTGTCTTGCAGCCTCATTATTCTGTTATTATTCCTCATTATTCTGTCTGTCCTTCTCATAAGCAGGTGAAGACCCTTCCAGCATCTAGGGTTAATGGGTTCTAAGAAAGCCTCCTAACATTTCTGCATGAAGGTCTGAGGTATCAGCTGTAGCACCTAAAGGAAATAGACCTGACAGTTTTGAAGGGAAAAAATGCTATCTATCATCCACAAGGATTTATAAAAAGCCTCCATTATTTCGTTATGAAATAGCTAAATTTGAGTTCAGTAATTTTTTGGGATTTTCTAATAGTGGGAAATACATTATTAAGGCTGTCAAATCATGCATTACAGAAAATCTCACTAAGTACATACTAAAGAAGCAAAGCGTTCCATTTCCTTCAGCCTTGCACTACAGTCACGTAGAGCCACACTATATCCTTTATAGGATTTAAATAACAAGCCAAGCCTTTAAAAAAGACCAGAACTTCAAATACTTTGTAGAAGGTCGTAGGCTACCACAAAGCCAAATAATTTGGTGAGATATCAGTCTTGGTGTAGAAAATTAATTACCTCTTTTAGTTTTGTATCACCTGGAAAACACTTGTCTACTTCATCGCTGTTAATCAGGGATGAGAATAAGCAGGTCATTATCTTGAAGCAACATACTTTCATTCAGTAAAAATGCCAAAGAAAGATCCTTGCAAAACCCTGAAAGAACAGAGTCAAATCTGTAGAGAAAAGTATTCAATTCCCCTTCCTGATCCTAATGTAGAGGAGCTTGTCCCACAGCGTTCTGTTATGTATGAAAGGAGACACATCCCTGTGGTCTTAAGGGAATTCCTGAAGCACAACAGAGGCTGAGTCTGTCTTGAGGTATTAAGACAGAAATATTCATGCTGCATGTACTGAAGCATGAAATATCTATTATGCTTGCTTTTATAGCTGCAAGCTCTGTATTGGTCACCTATGCAAAATCTTACTATTTTTTTTTTTTGTTTTGTTTTGTTTTTTTTGGGGGGGTGGGGGCAAAAGCCTTTTAGCACTTTACCATGTTTCTCTAGTAAAAATTAATAGTGCTAATTTCCACTCATTTTAACATTAATTTCTGATCAACACAAAGTATTGCCATAGCAACAAATCCTTTCAAACTTCACTGCAGACAATTAGTAGGAGAATTCAATCTCAATATGTAATAAGCACAATTGTAAGAACTATTCGAAGGATTAAGGAACTTTGTTTTTAAAAAGAAGGGGAGTAATGCAAATACTCAAAACTGTCATGAAAGAACAGAACTTGAAAATTTTCAGCATTCTCTTCTTATTAATCATCTTCAGTTGCTGTACAAAGGTGCATAGTGCTTTGAACAAAATAATTATAGCACACTGTCTCTCCTCAGAGAAAAAATACATCATTCTGTGCAATACTCTGGAGATTTTTATCTCTGTTAATAATGTTTCAACAAACTACTGCATCTTCTCTCAAAGTATGGTTGTTCTTCAGCCCTGACAGTGTATTTGCAGGAAAACCCTTAGTAGGTTTCAGGATTAGTTGGACAGCAAATAATCCAAATTTATGAAGTCAGAATTAGATGGTGCTTTATGTTTGCTTTTTCACCAGTTGAAGCATCTTTTTCATTGGAGTGGATTGCTATTTGCATTTCACCTTGCCATCTCTCTTGATAACAGACACACAAGGGAAGTTACACATATGTGCACACACAAAAATCAGGAGGCATAAGGGCTGTGGAAGTGCGAAATACCTGAGGAACACTGGAAAAAAAGGGAAAGGTCTATCACTGCAAGTCTGTGATTGATGTTATTACCTGTGATAGATTTTGAGCTAGTGAAAACTTATAAATCTTTAGGGGGAGCTATGCTTCTAAGGATTCATTGAAAAAAGGTTGTGTGAGAAGAAAGTACAAGGACGGGTGAAGTGTAAGAATGATAAAACCATAATTAAGGAAATGAAGAGGGTAGTCAAAGGAGGGACAGTTCTTGTAAGAGAGAAGTCTGAAGGGAATGTCCAAGGAGCCTGTGACTCTTGCATACATGCAGGACAGAGAAAAGATGGGGAACAGTAAAAGACCCAGAAAAAAAATGGAACAATGTCACCCTAGGTGCTGAGGGGAGAACGTGTCTGTGGTAGACATCCTTGGAAGGGCAGGATGGTTTCCTGGGAAGAAAAGGTTGTTTTGTCAATTCCTCCTTCACTTCATCAAGTGGATGGCTTCATAATGGTGCTTTGCTAGATGTCAAGGCTGCTTCTTCTGTGTATTATCAAAGTATGTTTTGTTACTAGCCGTGCCCCCACCAACCCGCAGTCCATCTCTGGTTATCCTGGCCAGACTGTTTGCCTTGCAGATAATAATTGGGAGGAAATAAATACTGAAAATGCAATAGCATGCAAGGCCACACCTCTGCAACTTTCTCTTGTCAGAACACCTCTTCTTGGAGAGCCTTTCAGAGCCCTCTGCATCATGTCAAAATTACCATTTTCAAGCAGTCAAAGTTTTAAATTTCTTTTCAAGTTGTATCACTTGGTTTTTCCTTTTATTAGCATAGTGCTGTGGCTTTGTTAACTAGGAAATCTTAAAGAAAATTCTGCACTGAAGGCTAAAACAGCATTACAAAAGACCGCAGTGAAGAAATGCTGAGTGTATTTTACTTCAGGATTCTTGGAAGGCAAATGATCCCTGGACTATTTATTTATGTAAATATTTTTCTAAAACATCTATTGCAGAAAGCATCTAGTAGCTTAACATCTGAGTAAAGTCAGTTTAGCAGTGTCTCTTAAGGAGAGATGGAAAAAAAGAAGAGTTGGACTCCTATCTTAGGCTTGGACCTGTGGAGGTAAATTCAAGGAAACTTAAATTTAGTTTGAAGGCTTGCAGGGGAGACTTCTGGATTTCAAATGTCTTTGTATTTTTTTCTGATCATTGCTTTGTATAAAATTGCATTGTGTTTTCTGTGGAAAGCGATGAAAAAACACTGTTAAGGGAAAAAAAGACAGATTTTCTCTGGAAGAGACAAGAAATTGATCTCTAGTGTCTGGATACAGTATAAAAAAAGCTAACGAAGAATGACTTTAGAGCAAGCACTGGTGAAAGGTCTACATTGAAGCAAATATGCGTGAAAGAGAAACTTATAGAACTACAACTCAAGGGGTAAAGGATTGTGCTGTAGAAAATAGTTGCTAAAAATACTGCTATACAATGCAAAGGGAACTCATATAAATAGAGAAGCAATGAGAATAATTTGTAGCTCCCATTTCTGGAAACTGCAGTTCAATTGCTGCGAGCAGGTGATGATGTGTACTGTACTACTCTCTTTTTCCTTGGTGTTAATTGGCAGTGTAATATGGGGGTGCATCAACAAGTCTGAAGGCAGTGTCTGACTTTGCTGTTTATGGACAGTCCTTGGTATGTGCCTTGGATTGTCAGGTTTTTCCTTTTCAGTCCCACATGTAGTTTTCACTAGAGAAGCATAAGGCCTAGTAAGACTTAAAAAAAAAAAAAAAAGTGACTGTTGGTTTTCCTCCTGTTCTATATCTCCATTCAAAGATTCAGTTGTTTTGTGAAAGCAAGTATATGAAGGTGAAGATGAACTGTACTTTTCAGAAGCAGCAGACGGTGTTTGTACTGTTCACTACTGAGTCAGTAATTTTCGTTCTCACTCAGCTCAATGAAAGCTGTGTTTGTTTGCCAAAGAGAATGCTAAAGAGGCAAAAATATGCAAGCAAGATTGAAACAAGGTTTATTGGGTTCACGTGGCTGGATTTTGGTAGCAGGGGTGATGCAGGGGCGGGCTCTTTGTGAAGCTGCTAGAAATTTCTCATATGTCAGAGGAAACCAGTGCCAGGCAGCTTGAAGATAGTCCCACTGATGGCCAAGGCTGCACCCAAAAGTGATGGTGGTAGCACTTCTGGGATAACACATTCAAGAAGGGAATATGTTGCTGTGCAAGAAAGCAACTCTGCAGATCCAAGCTCGAGAAGGAGGGGGAGGGCAGAGATTCCCCTGCAGCCTGTGGTGAAGCAGCTGTCCCCCTGCAGCTCCTGGAGATCCATGATGGAGCAGATATCTACCTGCAGCCCATGCAGGAGGCCCATGCCAAAGCAGGTGGATGCTCAGNAGAGTGTGAGGAGTTCTTCCTCAGGGGGAAGAGTGTGAGCATTTTTTTCCCCCTGAGGAGGAAGGTGCATTAGAGGCAATGTGTGATGAACTGTGAGTTTCCCCTAATCAANCATGCTGGAGCAGGTTTTCTGTCACAAAAGCCTGGATCAGGTTTGCTTGTGACCTTGCAGGGGATAGTTGGATCAGTTTATGAAGAAGTGCAGTCTGTGAGACACACTCAGCTTGTAGAAGGTGGTAGAGGACTATCTTCAGTGGGAGAGACCCATGCTGGAACAGGGGCAGAGTGTGAGGAGTTCTTCCTCAGGGGGAAGAGTGTGAGCATTTTTTTCCCCCTGAGGAGGAAGGTGCATTAGAGGCAATGTGTGATGAACTGTGAGTTTCCCCTAATCAAGGGAGAAAGGTGCTTTTAAGATTTGGGTTTGATCTTCATTATCCTGCTCTAATTCTGAGAGGGAAAATTTTGCAACTTACCACCAAAGTGGAGTTTCTTTTGCCCATGATGTCAGTCAGTGAGTGATCTCTCCCTGCTCTTATTTTGACCCTTGAGTCTTTTGCTGTATTTTCTTTCCCCTGTTCAGTTTAGGAGGGAAGTGATAGAACAACTTTGTGGGCACCTGGTATCCAGCCAGGGTCAACAAAATGTTTATAAATACAGCAGTAGGCTGAAACTTTACATACTGAAGCTTTTCAGGGTACTGAAGTCTGCTGCTGATGTTGTCTGCCAGGATCAGCTCCTGAATTATGGTTATGGTAAACTTCTAAATGCCTGAAATGAAAGAATGATGATAATGTGACTCTTGTAGGCTAACAGCAACGATAAGGAGAAAAAACAAATATGATCTCAAGTTAACTTGAAATAAAATAGGACACGAAGAAGCTCATCTCACCTAATTTCCTTCCCACAGTTAACTTGTTGTCATATTTACAAGCTAAGAAAATGGAGTTTCAAAGATAAATATGATCAGGTATGTTGTTTCCAAGAAGAAAATATTGCAATTGAAACAATTTTAACATCCTGATTAAATTTTAATGTCACTAAATATCTAATACCTAGCAACCTGCTAGTATTGGCATGTAGAGGTCTTATCCTTATTACATCAGTTGGAAATTTTGCATGGTACAGTGAGGCATGCAGGTGGTCAGTATTCTTTTCTGTGTCAGATATGATCAACTTTTTTCATTTGATATGTTGTTGTTTGGTGGATTGCTTTTTTTCTAGGAATAATGCATCCCTTTTACAACAGCTTTACAGTCTTGCTTCTGCTTCTCTTAAATTTCACTGCTGTACTGTTTTTATGGAAGGTAAGGGGAGCAAATGTTCCTTTAATAAAAACGAAAAAACAACAACCCCCACCAAAAAAAACCCTAAACAAACAAAAAACAGACACAACCCCAAAATCTTATCCTTTTGATTTTTATCAGATGGGAACATTTCCTGGATATGGCTCACATAATGGGATGGGTAATAATTTGTTTGCGTTGTATATTGATTTATGTAACAAGAACGCTAGAACACTGAGGACACTTGAGCTGCAGTTTTTTGTGGTTGTATGATTTGTATGACTCTGATTCTACTTTCTGATTCTAGTTGGAGTTCGGTGTTGCAATGTCATTAAGTAGAGTGTTTCTGAATCTTAATGCTGGCCATGCTGAAAGCCTACATTTCCAGACTGGTCCTTTGAATTACTCAGATTTTTGTTTCGTTTTTTTTTTTTAAATTGACCATGTGTTTGAAGCTGTGGTTGTTTTTCTTTTTAGCCTGAGCAGCTATTTTCCATTATATATTTATTTTTTATTACTGTAAAGGTAAGGTTTGATGGCCTTTTGCTTGGTTTTTCACTTGATAATGCTGCTGCTCCTGTCCTGAGAGTAAACAAATTCAAGGCTTTGTGGACTTTATTGGTGAGTGACTTGAATCTACAATGTTAAATTATTAATTTAATTCTTGCATGGATCGTGAAAATCTTGCGCCTAACTCATGGCCAGTTGCAGGTTATCATTGTCAATTTAGGGAATGCAAGGTAATAACCATACTGGTTTTGACAGAAATGCTAAAAAGAAACATTTCTGTAGGGTATTTGAGAATTCTAATGATTAAGAGGATAGGTTATGTTTGTACCTGTATGCGTTTACTAGAAAACTGTATTGTTGATATTCCCTTTTACCCTCTTGTTTCTTTCCTTCTCCCCCTCTCCCAATCTTTAAAACCAAGTTTCCTGGATTATTAATGATTAAGAGCAATGAATAAATGCAGAAGAGTTCACTAGTCATGTTTGACTAGCTCATGCAGAAGGTTAAATTAAAAGGTACAACATAAAGAGGAAGCGCTATAGGAGCATTCTTACATTTGGTAGTTGTATGTATACACCATCTGACTGTTTCTATCCTAGTTAAAAATGTGGGGTGACACCAAACACTGTTAAGCTAAAGGTTGGTTTTTCTTTCTGTTTTGGATTTGGACAAATTGAAGTTTCAGTTTAGTCTATATTTCACTTTCTTCTACTTTTTTTTTTTTTTTTTAAGCTCAAACAAGGAAAAGTGTAGGGCTTTTTTTTTTCTGCTCAGTTTTACTTGTGTGTTCCTCTATAAATTTTTTTGAGTTTTCCATTTTTTCTAACAAAGATATTACTCTGTTAGTTAAATAGGAACAAAAACGTGAATGTTGGAAGTGTGGGACCAGTTGGTCTTGTTTTAGCTAATGTGTGTGGAGTTTACGTGTGCAAAATATACTTCAAGGCCTGTCCTAATCAACTTAAGAAAAAGAAATAAATATCTCCAAACTATTTGCAGCCGTTGAATTATAGTAATTTAAATGAGATTAAAACTATAATATGTGTAGTGGTTTTCACATGAAGATAATCTTAAGCAATATTCTTCCTCTGATCCTAGTTCAGAGTAACAACCAGACCAGAATCTTCATTTGAGGATTATAACTTCCCTTTTGAATTTCTAGTATTGTCTTTCTTTCCTTCTATTCATTAGGTATATGTAATTTTTCCAAATATTCTGGTTTATATGTTATTTGTGAGTTTGTTTCTGATGCAGTGATATATATATTAAGACCAGTGAGAATCATGAATTATGCACAAAATCGTAAGAGTAGAGGTTTTTCAGCATAAAACCCTGGGTAGGAAGTTTTGGGTTTGAGTGTGCTTGTTAATAGATGTCAAATGTGGAAAAAAAAATTAACCATTGGAGAAACTTGAGTGAAGTGTCACACATGGAATAGAATTGAGGTTTTGTGGAAGGAATCCCTGTTGTATTGTGCATGTGAAGGTAAGAAAGTCATATTCTGAATCAGCCTGTAAGAGTGAAAGATCCTTGATATAGTATAGTAGTAGTAGTAGTAGAATTAATGATGGATTTGTGTTGTTTTGGCATTTTATCATGCCAACAATATTTGGACAGAGCTGAGAGAGCTGACTGAGAACTGAGTAATACATAGAACAAAAAGATGAGCAGCTAGTGACTCTTATCAGTAGGCTGTTGAAAAACTGCTTGGGGTTTCAATGATATTAATAGGTTAATTTGACTGAATTTTTTAGTAGCAAGGCTTTACCTTTTCCTAAGTTCTTACTATCTGGATTTTGTGAAATGGTATGTCCACTGGCATATAGTGTAAATATGTGAAAATGGCTTCAGCAGAAAGTAGTGCACAATTCTTAAAAGGGATAAATGACTATGTTAAAGTTTTATTCAGTAGCAAAATAGTTATTAAATGTTTGCTAGCCATCTGAACTTTACCTAAATTGATGATCATATAACAAAATTTAACAAAAATTTCAGATATGGGCAAAGAAAAGGTGATTGAAATAAGGAAGTTATATTCCTGAGTCTGTACTGTCACCACAAGATGACACAAAATGGAATGTGCACAGTATGTTTGACTGAAAGCCCAGTTTGACTCCTGTAATTGTAAATATTGTGTGCAAACAACCACAGAAGTATAGTGTGACATTTTATCCTGAGGAGCTTAATGTAAAGAACTGTGTACAAATATCAGAGCGGTTATAAATTAGCCACGTCCTGTTAGCTCCCAGTTACTTATATCAATTTGTAGCTCCTCTGAAGTCATCTACAAAATACCAACTATGTGCACTCAGCTTCTGCCACCCGTGAGAATTTTATATAACTACAGCTGAAGCTCTTTAGGCCTCTTGAGGGGGGAAAAAAAAAAGACACACTATAAGCAGACCTGTGTACCAGCTTTGTTTTCCTTTTGCGCGCCCTTGGTGTTACACACTTCTGGTTCTTTCTGTATTGTTTGTGGATCTTTCTGAGATGGAAGTCACTGAAGATGTCAGCTGAATGTTGCAGTTCTCATACTGAAAAAGCAAGTATGTAAGTAGGGGATTGTGAATTCCCCTGTTGACATTTAAATGCTTTGACTGCCAATCCTGTATTTCAGGAGTTCCTTGAAATTGTTGTAATGAGAGTTGAGCTGAAATACTCAAAACTTCAAATACTACGAGGTGACTTTATTACATAACTTCAATAAGATACATGAAAGAAATAACTCTGGTCTGAGGAATTTGTTTACTCTTCTGACAAAGCTTGTAAAAATTACTCAGCTAGCTACAGTAAAGGGAACTTACCTGATTTTTCAGGCCTGACCTATGAATCTCTGCAGTTCCACAACAACTATATTACTACCTCAGGAAACTTTTACACTCTCTAGCTTAGACAGCAAAAGGACATGACACCGTCTAATTTTCACTGAGTTAGTGCTATGGGATTTCCCCTTTGCTGTTCCTGTTAATCCTCTAGGTTTAGTTATTATTCAGAGAAAGGAGCTGAGGACAGTTATCTTACTGCAGAGACAGGCTGGCCACCCAAGAGAGTTTAAAGTTTATAACGACTCTAGTCAATGAGAAGGAATTGGGGAAGTTTAAATTTCTGTCATTCATAGATCTGAAGTGCAATACTTTCCAACTTTGGCATTACCTTTATGCCTTGAAAATCTAGACAGATATTTTATTTTTCCACAAGACAGTGCAAGTTGTCTCTTAGTGAGATGTGGGAACCTGGGGGCAATGGCAGGCATGAGATAATGGGAAGTGATGTTAAAATAGTTCCCTAGCATGTATCCCTGACTTGGAAACATATAAACATTCACAGAGGCACTTCACAATGAGGGAGAAATGTCAAGATTTGGCCCCTGGAAGTCTTTGTATATAATTTTAACATGACTCTATCATGGTAGGATGCAGCTGTATCTCCACATACCTGTGAGTTTGTAAGCTGCTGGTTACTAATAAGTCTTCAAGGATTTAATTTTTTTGTCCCCTGAAAAATGGAGCTGGTAATCTACTTCAACAAAAAAGTCCCCTCCTCCCAAAACTTTTCTATAATTCTGTAGCAGCTATTCTGATGAAACATTGACTCTGATGTGGGTCATATGTTTGTGTTTTTTCTGGGTGTTTACCTTGAGGAAGTAGTTGTGAAGTGTGTTTCCAATTTCCCAGTCACCTGTTACAGCTTTCTTTCTTGAAACTATTTGTTAGTTCTGAGACTGCTGTATATTTCTCGCTGAACTATAAGGCTGTAGTAGTCAAATGTTTCCACAAGCTGGGTTGCTGAAAAACCATTTGGTGAAAAATGTAAGATGGTACAATGTGTCAGTATAGCGGGTGTGTTTCACCGTTAACATGAACTACAAGAAGAACTGTAAGCATGTCACAGGAGAGAAGCAAATTGTGTTTGTTGGAGGAAAAGAGTGAGTACCACAAGGGTTGTTGTGGATTAAGGCATTTGAAACTCTTTTCCAGGGAATTGGGTAGATGTAGCAGTGCTCTTCTGCCCTATTGCTTTTGCCATAATTAGGGTATAAAGAATTCCTCTGTATGCTCAGAAAATTTTATTCTGTTTTTTTTTTTTTCCCCAATCTGTTTGAGTCTGCTCTGTGCAAAACATGTTCCTCAGCTGCAGACCACTTCTCCACCAGAAGCAAAGTAATCTGGCAAGACAGCAGAAGGGATAAGGACATGGACAGCAATTGCCAGACCGTCATAGTACATTAATTTTACCTAGATTATACTTTGACCTGTGATTAATACAGGTCATTGCTGCCTAGTTAGATTTTAGATCATGCTGAAAATTGTACAATGACAAGTATAATTCCTCTGAGTCATTTTGACTCTATGGCTTAAAGGATCATTGTTGAAACACAGTAAGGAAATGGTTTATTTTGACAATGTTTCCGAGGAGTTCTAATCCCCTTTTGGGGTAAATGGAAGCCTATCTGCTATGGGTTTACTCTTAACTGTAGAAAGCAGGTTGAATACTGAAAAGGAAACAGAAAAGATAATTGTTCTGCTTTCTAAGGAAGTAAAGTGAAAATTTTTTTTTGATTGGGTAGATTTGCTCTTTATCACAAGGGCTGAGTGGGACATCTTTGCAGGTCAAGATATGAGTTGATCAGGCAAAAAATGTGTTCTTGGGGGAAGACTTTGGACCCGGAATGCTTAGAAGCAGTCTAGCTCAATGCCTGCACATCAATAAAATGCATCACTGGATAAGAAGGGGAAATCATTAGCTTAGGATAGATCATTCATTTGCCATACAAGGTAGTATCAGGTGCCTTGTTCTAAGGAATTTTCAATATTTCTTCTGTTTCTGGAGACTTCCTGAAACATACAGCTCTTCTGGTTTGCATTGCTTGTAGATCATGGTTGTACTTTTTGTAACTAGCTAGCACATGCCCGAGCAAGAACTGCAGCCTTGCTGCTACATCCCTCTTTGTTTTTTAGCAAGCATCCCTCTTTCTGTCTTAATTTTGATTCAGGTTTTTTTTCCTTCCATGCATTACATATCACATGGTATAGCTTCAACAGGAAGGTCCACTGCCTGTGTCTCATGAAGGTGAGAGTTGCAGGTGAGTGATTTGGGGGATGGCTGCCCTGTAGCTGCATCCCCTGCTGTCACTACAGTGACCACTGAGCAGCCTTCCAAGAGCCACGCTTTGGGCTTTTCAAGTAACCACTGCTTTTCCCCAAAAGCGATAAAATGCAGAAATCCTGGTGCTACCTCAGGAGTAGCTGGGCTGTCTGTGAAGCAAGGACGGGGCACAGCTGGGGCTGACAGTTTCTGTGTGTTCCCTGTTCTGTTCATCATTCAAAGCCTTCGGAGAAAAGCCTTGCCAAGGAGAGAAGTAAAGTCTCAGCTCTGTCCTTGGGAAGTCAGAAATGAACACTTGAATCTGTGGGTTCTGTTCTTTGCTGCCTCTGAGGATACTGTTTGACCTGACTTAAAACAGTAAACTCTGTCCATGGGCTTTTCTTTCAGATATAAGTCTTTATTTACATGCCTTTTTCCTGCTGGTTGAATGTAAAATATTTACTTGACAGAAGATGATTCAGTTTGGTCTCTGTTTTGTCATTAAAAAAATCTTGAAAAATAGTAATTTGGGTTGAAACCAATTGATGGCAAAATTGAATTTGTTGGCTTTACAGTTTCTTTTAAAAGACAAAAGATTTTATATTTCTGAGTTTCTTGTATGGTTATGTAAAAACAACTATGTGAAAGGATTAAAAGTTATGTCACTCCAAGTCATAAAACAAAGCAAATTATTTGTTGACAAAATTCACAGCAAAAAAATACTTTAAAAAACCCAAATCAACAATGCAAACCACTTCATGCCTAGTTGTGGTAGAGGTTATACTGTTGGAAGTTGTTTACTGGCACCTTCTTTCAGGAGTAGTGACTAAATACATGTGTATATAAGCACATTTCTGTAACCCCTACTTCTGGTTCATATTGAAGGAGTCTGGCATGACCTTCCGTAAACGATAACTGCTCTGCAGTTTTAATTACATGTACATAGATGTAATATGTCTTTAGATGCTGAAAATTCTCTGTTTGGTGCGTCCTATATAATTACTTTTAAAATGATGAGTGAGTCAAGGCTAAGTTATCTGGGCATCTATGCATACTTAGAGGTTAGTATAGGTACAGTAATTGCATTTCTTAGATAATTTTCTCATCCTTTTTATGTAAATGTTTGCAAGAACAGAAAAATAGCATTCAATGATAACTTTCTATGACTAGGCAAAAAATTAACATCAGAAAACTCTTTCTGGTAAATTAATTCCATATACAAAGTACTTGACTAATTTGGCCACAGAAGCTGTTCCATTCTCTCTTATACATATATTCTTCCTTGCTTTGATATCTCAGGGAATTTTGTTCTTGGGTGGAAATAAACAAAAATGTTCCGTCTGCTATTTTAGGCAACAAGTGGAAACTTTCATGGGTGAAACGAAGAGTTGAAATATAAACTTAAACAGCTTTCAAGTCTAAGTTCAATTTTGGGGTTATAAGCTGCTTTTGTAAGACTTCACTGTAACTTCATTGCTTCTTATAGATGCATGATTTTGCATGACTACAAAAAATTGTTAGCATTTCCCTGGGGTAACAGGAGGGAGGGGAGACTTGTCTGAGAAGACTGAGGAGCTGGAAGCCTTCACCTACCCGTTTGAAGTCTCTGTTGGCTTCTGTAGTGGGAATCAACTAATGAAGAAAGCATTTGACTAAAATCTCTGTCTGCCGTTTTTTCCCTCATCTTCACCTAATTTTTGGTCTCTTCTAGGTGCTTTGTACATGGAGTCTAGGAAAACTCTGGTCTTGCCAAAAGTACTCTTTAGGTGCTATAAACATACTGTTTTGTTTATATCCTCAGATTTTTGCAGGATCTTGTCTTGTATTACCCACTGTCAAAATAGAAGTTGTGACTACTGATGTGCCTCTTCTGAACTCGTGTTTTTGATTTGCGTTTAAGCTGAAGGTGCCTGCAATTGCATATCATTTAATATGCTGCTCTGCTATAGAGATAACAGCCAAATAAACATACTAATTCATGAAATGAGAATCATAAAATAATCATACAAAGCTCATAATAATCACAATTTGTCACTTTGGATACTGAATAACCTTTTCTGGGGTGCCAGTAGATCTGTAAGAAATAAGTTGAATATCATTTTGATCATGAGATGCTTAATTGAGATGAATGATGCTGGAATTGATACAAATATTGAGCCCAGTCCTTTCCCAGAAACATGCTTGTGGAAAATGTGCACTGAATTCTTCCTGTAAGAGCCAAAAGAAATTAATTAATTCACCTCTATTTAGAAAGAGGGCTTAATTAAGTCTAGTACATTCGACTTAAATTTTTTTCTTGATATTCATATAAAAAAGCCCTAAGAGAAAAAGCTAGTAGCTGTTACTGTGCAAGTATATTAGCATTGCTAATACAGGTTCAACTACTTACATCTTTCAGGTTTGTAGCATTTATGTAAAGTGTGAAATAGAATGTTGTGGTGTTTGTGGTCTATTTGTTGTGTTCTTAGCATCATTTTACTCAGTCTGAGAGAATATTTATCTTTTTTACTGTTCTGTTTTGGACTCTGAAAACATGATGGACTGCAAGGCAAGAATATCTAGATTAAAGTTCAGTTTATTTTGAGCCTAGGGCTACAGAATCCATACTAAGGCAGTCTGAATAAAGACATTCAATTTTTTGAAGACAACCCCACTTGAACATGGTTTGAATTTTCTGTCATGGACCTTTTCTCTTCAGCTTTCCCATTTCTTAAAATTCTTTAAAAATGATTACCATTTGGAAAAGTGGAAACCTTCACCAAGTGAGCTAAAGATTTATGGACTTAAATTCTTTTGTCTTGCATAGCTAGTTTAAACAATGTATGTTTTTATTATTAGCAGAACCCATTTTGAGTTGGAAGAAGTAGGAAATAAGATGTAATCTGAGGAATATACTTATTCTGCAGAGGATGTATCAACAGGGACTGTCAAATGTTATGTTTTGATAGCCCAATCTGATATATACTTGTGAAATTACTGATACTGTTACTATTGCAATAAGGTTTTTCTTTGAAATATGACACAGATATGGAACCATAGTATTACCTCAGTTTCCAAAGTGGACTAAATATTGCTATGATCATAATTGTGCTAATCTAGTAATACCCATAGATGTTGAGGGGATGGAATGGTAGCATGCAGGAGGGATGCTGTTGTGGTGGGAAGAGTTGAAGCACAGAGCTTTCTGGTACGGCTGAAACTTTAAAATCTACGGTGATGATCACACTTGCTCCTGAAGCACAGCAGCCTGAGGCCACACACAGGACATGGAAACCTCTCACACATACCATACCGCCAGTCAGGAAAGGTGAGGATGTATTTAAACTGCAGGTATGATACAGTTTCCTAAATTGAAATTTTGTTGCTAGGTCAAGTTTAAGGCTTATCTCTGTGAAGGTCATCGGATATCTGGTTACAAATGAACAAAGGCTTGGTTTTGAAAGTAAAACTGAAAAGTTTCCATTTCTGTGATGGTACTCACTAAAAGGTTGTGGGTCTTTCTTGCAGTACTGACACAGATAATAGCAACTTCCATAAAGAGACCATTCCCTGTACACTGCTTGGTTCTCTTCCCCTGAAATATCTACCTAATGCAAAATGTAGGATTTTTGTTTTCCTACCAAAGCTTTTGTCTGTGACATGAAAATTTGTCACACCTTTTTGCATGCTGTGAAGTATCTAGCTTATTTATTTTGTATGGCGATTTGCATAATTATGCTTCACCAATATAGGAATTTGTTAAACATTGTTAAATGCTATGAAAGCATTCAAACTTTCAAAAATCTATTTAAAAAGTGCTAGTTTAAAACAGTAATTCACAGGTGTGATATTGTAAACTCAATGAGATACTTCTCTCCAATTTATGCATGCTGTTCTCCTTAGGACTAGATGAAACTGTCCTCACATATGAGGTATCATTTGTTAATACATGTTAGAAAAGATCTGGAGATTTTGCTTCAGCATTCCCTACTCATATACATCTCTCTTGTTTTGTTACTGTATGTAGTATTGATAGTTGTTTTTTCTAAAAAGTATTTTTACTTGACATGAGTACCACTGTTTTTCCTCCTTGGCTATGGTAGACTTTTTGTTTATTCTACTGAAAGCATAAGTAAAGGTTACATCAGCATATAGTAACCTTTACATCTCTGTATGCATCTTGAACTGTTAGTGTGTTTTGCTCATAATTTCTAGTGTTTTTCCTTAAAAAATTGCTTAGTTTCCAACTCCATATTTCCTTTAAAATATGTACTTATGAATAGAAATGATGAACATAATTTTTGAGAAATAATAAATTGAGAAGAAAGGTGGGGTTTATTTATTTTCTATTAGAAAAATAAATCAGATTTTTTTTTTGTTTATGCTTTTATGTTATTGGATTAGTTTCCTGTGAAATAATAAAAATGCTGCTTTCAGATATTCATGCGAAAACTTGAAAAATACTGATTGAAATCTAAGCCTCCAAACTAAGACTATGGCCAACATCTACAACTACCTCCAAAGGTGATTCTATGGCTTTGTTTTGTTTGTTTGAAATTATGTTGCTATTTAGTGTTCATAGAAGTAATTTTAAGGTGGTACTTTCAATTTATGAATGATCTACAAAGAAACATTTAGGAGATGTTTCATGTGATTCTTAGAAGGCAGAGGAGGTATTTGCAGGTTTTTCTTGGGTTTCTTTAATCCTTCTAATTCTGTTTATGGTCTAATGTAAATTTAATGAACTTTCTTGGTCTGAAATACCTCTTGGAATAAATGAAATTTACAACTCATTGAAATTTTGTAGAGAAAGAAATAGGCACGTTTAGTCAGGAAACTAAACTTTGCCTAGACCTCATGCCTAAACTGTTTAGTTTAGGCATGAGGTCAGTTTGATTGAGACTGACGTTTTAATCTCTCTCTGAGTAACTGTGGTATATTATAAGGGCTGCTGCACTGTCTCACATAGTGGCTTTTATCTGTATAAAGCATGGCAGTTGTTAATGTCTGTTGTGTCCTGGCTTATTTAGAAATTAAAGCTGACCCAATGTAAAATGTATCTGCCATTTTCTAAAAACTGCTCATTTTGCAGAAGTTAATTCTTCTTTATTTGTTTTTTAAATTAATCTTGGAAGTGAAGTGAACTTTGATCTATTCAATTAATCCACACTGTGCTTATGTAGAGTACCTAAGGCCCACTACTGCAAAGTTTGTCAGTCAAGTGTCTTAGCTTTCAGTGGTAGGAGGATGCAGACCCCAACTACCTCCTCTTTCAGTGTATTTTAATTTTACTATTGCTTTGAATAATTCTTGTTTATTCTAGTGTTTTTAGTGTCTAGAGAGAGACTATGTAACAGAAGAAATGAGCATCTAAACTGCAGCTCAGAATCCAGGAATTTATACCTCACTTGTTAAGAGATAGTTATAAAATACTTGATGCTCTAATATTTCTGCCACAATACAGTAAAAAGTGAAACAGCATGCGGAAGGCTGTATATCTGCTAGTGCTAAGTGATTTGGGAAAGGGAGGGGTAAAAAATCCAGTGCTGCCTGCAGTGAATGAATGCAGACTGGAAGAAAAATAAAATCATTAGGGCGCTTTTTGATTGTTGGCCTTTCTCTGTGGATTGGAGAGCACTTCTTCCCTTGACTCCTTCAGACATACTGCAGCTTTAGGTGGCTCAGTCACCTGAGGGATTCTTGACTGTCCTGGTATGGTCTTGAAAAGGGCTGGCTGGGACTGGTACTGGGAAGTCAGCCCAGGCTGTGCAGCCAAGAAGGGAAGGTAGGTCACACAGAGGGAAAACATGTGAGGAGTCTGAGGACCTGTTCACCTGCTAGATGAAGATGATGTAAGATCAGTCTTTTGTAACTGCATGCAGTGTTGCAAGTTATTCCTTTGAGGGAAAGTACCTTATGTGTATGGACCAGAAGGCAGCAGAAGCATCACAGTTTTTGTAGTCTATTGGTTCTTGTTAGAACGGGGCAGAACAGCTTTTGTTCCTTGCTTCCAGGACAGGTTATATGTTATTTCTGGTGAGTAATAATATAAAATGAGTAAGCAGTCCCAGAAGCAAAGAATGGAAGTTGGGAATGTGCTCATTACTTTATTGCACTAACTACATTACTAATAAAGCATATGGTAAATGGATTAAGGATGCCATCTCAGAAGTGGTTCTTCAAAAAGAAGCCTCCATCTCTTCAGGACTCTGGAAATATTTCGGAGCCTGAAATAATTTTGTCAATGATCTAGAGACAAAGATGAAACCGTTGACGATTATGCTGTCTGTATATTTTATCAAAACACTAAACAGCTATGATGTTGAAATCAAAGGAGTTTCACAGTTGAAGCAACCAGTTTTTAAAACTGAGGAAATCAGACAGACCCCAGTCATAAGGCTGGGAATCACAGTCTGAAACACTTGGACTTTGAAAGAGTCCTTGTCCCCTAGGTGGTGCTGTAGAAAAAAAAAAAAAGTGATATTTGTATATTCATTACGTACATATACATATATATATATATATATATATATATGTATGTATACCTGTGTGCTTGTATATATATATATGTAAAACACATAGTTGAGATTGGTGAGGCTGACCCTAGACACTTGAAAACAAATGAAACAATGAATTGAAAACAAGTGTTAAGGAGTGAGAAGGAAAACACTGAGAAAAGCAAATGTTCAAGAACTTAGGATAAATGGCTCTGGAAAAAAAAAAAAAAAAAACTAACAACAAAGCAAAACTTCCTAGCTAAGTTTGCTAACAAAATCAAAAGTTGAAAGTTAACACAGTAATGGCACAGAGGAATTTTGGAAACAAAAGCCAAGTATTAAAGCATTTTCCTTTCTAATGCTGTGATTGGATTCAGGATGACTGAGAGCAAGATCCAGAAGAGACAAATTGCTGGAATTGGTCAAGGTTCTCTAGCACCCAGCACTCTTGTATCGCACCTCTATGCTATGCTGACAAGCCTGCTCTGGCAAGTTAGCACTAGCAGACCTAAATACAGCAAATTTAATGACTGGAGTGAGATTTGCAACATACAGGAGATCAGAAAAAAAATCTTTGTGTTTAGATATAATGTCTTCTGACCTTAAATTTGATTAAATGCTGTTATACCTCAAAGGGCTGTTCTTGATGTTTTACGGTTGACTATTGGCTGCTGTTGTGTAGTAGAAGGGGTAATGGTTTTAAGAGGTTAGATTCAGACTGGATTTAAGAAGGATTTTTTTTTACAGTGAGGATGGTGAAACACTGGAACAGGTTTCCTGAAGAGGTGATAAGATGCCACGTCCTGGAAATACTCAAGGTCAGGTCAGATGGACTCATGGCAGAGGGCTGGAGTATATGACCTTTAAAGCCCAATATATGACCCTTTCAGCCTATATTCAAGGATTAATTTGTCTGTACAGGAATTGTATGATTGCCTTGCTAATGTGATGATTTTGGTGAAAATATAGTTCAGTTGCATTGCATGAGTTAGAGTCACTATTGGACACATTTGTCTTAGTGCCTCCAGTATCTCTGTCTGATCACAGACCTCTTACTTTCTGGTTATGTCCTCATGACACAGGGTTTAATTATCTTCTAGAACAGCTGTTATCATTACCTCAAAATAAAAGGGGAAAAAGAGATACTTTTCCAGAAAACTTTTATTCCATTTAAGTCTGATTCTTTCTTTTGCCTTCGTTTTATATCTTGAAAATGATACAAAAAATCATCCTCTTTGAGCATTTTTTTTTTCAAAAAGGGTAAAAATTGGCATTTTTTGCCTTTGCATAGTCTCTGTATTGAGATGTTCCTAAAAAGTGATATTACAGGCATTCAATATTTTTAGTCTTTGAGTACTGTTAGTTAAAGAGGACTGCTTAGTATTTCTTCTAAAGTAATATATTCTTGTAGAGATAAAGCTCTCAGAGTTTACTTAAAAGTGTATTTTGTTTTATATTGAAGCTCTAACTAAAGCTATTTTAAAATTTTCAAAAACTCTATTTAAAGCAGGGAAACTTTTTTTTTGATAAAAAGCAAAACTAATAAAATGCATCATCCCAAATATGTGTTTCCTTGATCCTGCTTTAGCAAATCATGTAGTGCAGATAGCTCTTCTGCACTGAATAATAATATTTATTTTCTCATCTGATGGTAAAACAAAGGAAGACCTAATGAACATCCTAGTCTTCACTTTTATTGTCATGGCTCAGAAAAATTGAAGATAATGGCACATTAGCCTCAGTGTGCTAGTTGTTTTGGAGGAAACAGTAAGGGAATAATTGTTTGATCTTGTACTAATAACCAGGAGATGTTTAAATTACAGTTTCCTTCCATGAAACAATGATTTATTAATGTGTTTATAACTTCTATTCACTTTAAGAAGATTAAATAAAAAAATTCCCCTGTGCTTAAAGACCAGAAAAATAATTTAAAAGTTTAATGAGAGTTAATTAAAAATGCTGATTTTTTCAGTTGCTTCTGATATTACATCAGCAGTAAACTACTTACCTAAAGAATCTTTCACTAAGGTTAGTTAGTAGTAGTTGTTTTGGGTTTTTGTTATTTTTCTTGGTTAAAACTTCCCAAATCACTACTGTTGCTTCTTATCACAACAACCCTAAAAGGGAGCAGCAGAGTGGAGAGAGATCTCTTTTGGTCTGTACCCACAAATGATGCTGTTTTTCCCCCCACTGCACCAAATGCTGCCAGGGACTCTTCATTCAACTCTGAAAAGAGGGGAATGGCCACTTCCTTACAATTTGTCTGATGAAAGAGTTGGAGTTCTTGAAGAAGAGAACCTGTTTTCTTTACTTTCATCAGTTCCTATTCAGCATTTCTGAATAGATGGGTGGCCCCTGAGCAATCGAAAATGTCGAAAAGCAGCTACCTGTCATTTTTTACTCCATTATATCATTAAGTATTTTAAGATAAAAGTAAGGAATACAAAATTAATTCAGATAATGTTAATTCAGCTGCTGTTTTGGATATGTTAGTATGCTATAAATCCTGTTAAAATAAAGTAAAGAATATTCAGGCTGTTAACTTTCAGCACTGATCATGCAGTAGTAGTATTATTAATACCCTTCTTTTTATATTTTATATTCTCACCTTGTAGAAGGAAGGAAGATAAAGGGAATGTAAGTCCTGTGTGCTATGTGTACCTTATGGTTTGATCAATTGTTATGCTATTAATCACTATGCTATTAATCTCTGGGGGAGTTTTATTTCTAGTCCAGGAAACGGTGTTGTGTGATTATTGAAAGCAGTGTTCCATAGGATTTTGAAATTATCATTAATTTTTTTCTCTTCTACCTTGCATGCAGTGCATTTCCTGAGGTCAGTACACATGTGAACAAAAGTTATTTTTGCCTTATTTCCTGTTCAACCGTTAAATCATTACCTGCTGATCTTTCTTACATCTTTTATGTGCTTTTTATCTCAATATTTGACTTTCTGACTGTCTGTACCATAAATTTCTGTAAGTTCTTTTTGTATGGTGAAATGCCAAGAGAAATCATTGTATTATTAGGGGTTTGTGTGGCAGTAAAGTAAAACATCAAATCGTCTCTCAAGGATGCTTTGTTGTTCCAAGGAAAAACATCTCTCAAACTAAGTTTCCACTTGACTTCTCTGAAGGTGCTTTGAATGGCACGATACTCCAACCTCCCAAACATTTGTTTCTCCAATAAAATTCTTAGTCAAGTACGGATAATTGGTCTCTATCTCAGTAAGTCTTCTAAGTATTTGTGGCTTCAAAATCTTTAGGTCTGTGGGGCAGCTTTTGTCAACCCTTTTTTTAACCCTGTTTTTTGCACTCCTGCTGTTGGCTGCTGATCATTTCTTTCTTATTTATTCTGTAGACAGTTAAAAAAATCACAAAAAAAAAAAAGGAAAATAATGTTTTTTGCTGATTGTTATGCTGTCACTTATCTGTGTTGACATCCTGTCATTTAAAAAGGAATAAAAGGGTAACTCACTCCTTCTTTCTTAGGATAAAAGCTTTCAGTGAATCGAAGGTGGGATGGGTTGGGAGCCAGGAGACTGGGTGCTCTTGTCTCTCCTCTGTGAACTGAGGTTGATTTGTTCTGGGCAGCTCACAGTCCCTGTTGACCAAAACCTCTGGTCTCATTTTTAATGTTGATGGAACAAGCATTTTGTATGTATTTAACTGATGCTATACTCAATCACTGAAGTGAGTGTTTGAAACAGGCTTCAAATCTCAGCTGTTTAGCATGCTTTGATCTCATAAAATACATAGTGTTACCTGTTAACATCTGTCTGACTTAGTAGGGGAGGGTTTTGCTTCAGAGATAAGTAACTCAGGAACTACAGTGTTGGACTTGCAGCCATACAGTGTTACAAGCAGTTGCACAGAAAAGTGTGGGCAGGAGGGATCTCAAGGAAAACAATAAATCCCATGCTAGCAGTTGGCTGTGACTATCTTCAGGAGTCCATGCCACTGCCAGCTATGTGTTGCATTCCTCTTTTAGCTTCTCCATTACCATTGCAGGCAGAGGGAGAGAGAGAGAGATCTAAAAGATGTGTTCATATCAGCCTGATCCACTCCATGAACAGGATAGCAAGGAATGGGTGTTGGGAAAACTGTAACAGTGTAAGCAATGCTCTTGACTCTGTGCATTTATGCATTTTGTTATTAGAACTTTTTCAGCATGTCTACCTCTTCATGCTACTTGCTGTATTAAAGATTTTGTGGTAATGGTAACGTACTGAAAAAATGGAGGACTCTATTTATAAAACAGATTAGTAATGAATATAAGTAAAAATAAAAGTAATCTTTTTAAACTTCATTTTTACTTCTTGATCCTTAGTGCTGTATGCTGCTGTGTAAAGACAAATAGAATTACTGAAAGGGAAGAAAAACGGGAAGATTGTGCTTATTTGTGTTTTGTTAAGCAAATAACCATTTGCTAGCATACAGTTAGGAAATGAAAAAATAAATCAAGTGTCCGTTTATTACAAAAAAATGAGCAATATAGCCCTCAAAATATTGATGCTATTAGCTTCATATAGAAGCTCAAAGACCTGCTTAATTTTATTAGCTGATAAAAAAGAGGATTGCAAAGCATTTAGTGATACCTGTACTTGATTCTATCTGGGAACCATTTTGTAAAAATGAAAATACAAGTTTCCATTTTGGGGGAAAAATACAGTAAGAATATTTTAGATTTTTGACAACAAGAATAAATTCTTAATGGCCTTATTTAACTTTCAATGCAAAACATGCATAGCATCTAACATAAAGAAACAAACTGAAGAAAGACAAATGAAAAAATCTCCAGAGGAATCTCCAAAATGCACACAGTTTGCCTGAAATGAGCAGGCTGAAGCTGTCACAGAGAGGCCCACTACTGGCATAAGCATTATTTTCACTTTGCACAGGGAGTTTGCATTTGCAGAACGGTTATGCTTCTCACAAAACTGAGCAGAAAAGAACATAATGTACCTAAAAAAAGAAACGTAAGTACACATATCCTGGAAAATTATTTGTTTAATAAACTACTACATCCCCTAGTTGGAATAATTTCCTTGAACATGATGGAACATGGGTGTTGCTTATATACTTGACACTGAAACATGATTTTTTTTGGTAGCCAAAGTTGAAGCAGCTGAAGAAAAGAGGTATTTTCATTTTCATCGTAAGTTAGGTGCTCTAGTAGCTAAACTGAAATCTCTATCCTTGAAGGTTGAAAGCAGTTGAAGTGTAATTCTGCAGAGTGCATCAGGAGCCTCCTTAGTCCTTCCTCTGTTTCCTGGTGACATTTGATTGTGTAAGTAGATGTTTTATATAAAAGTAAATTAAAAATCAAATAAAACAAAAGTGACACAAGGACATTGCACCACAGAGAAAAATAAACCAGTAAATATATTGTGACTTAAAACTGTATGAGTTAAACCTTCACAATTACAAATTATATGCACAAATGGTGAAAGAGAAGGCTAGAAGCCTTCTTGGGGGGTGAAAGGTCAGCCAAGCAGAAAAGGTATTAAATAACTTCAGCTTTACTGTAAAGGTAAATGTGAATGCTGTAGCAAGGGTACTAAAGCATTCAGGAAGAGTTCTACGTCAGGTCACTGTCTGGGTTTAATTTTTCTTGGACCTGATGTTTTCTACAGCTGGTCCCTACTCTGCTGCTGTGGTGAGGCTGTTTGGAGGCTGGTTCATCAGCAGCATGCGTGGAGACTTTCCCTTCCTCAGTTTGTGGTCTTGTCTATGTTGGTGACAGCAGAATTGCAATTTTCTTCTCAGAGTCCATCATTGCATTTATCTCTGGCAGCACCTAGTAAAAGTGCAGTCTGATACTTGTGTTTTTAAGTCACCAAGCTACAAATGCAATTGCTGTCATAAAGAATATGCATGTAAATGCTGTGGTAAAGGCTGAGGTACAGCTCCAGTGGTGTGCATTGCAGAAGAACCAGTTATGTAAAACTGAGAATACCTCTTCTCTTACAGGAGAGCTGGAAGCTTTGTCATACTGTCAGACTTTCACAAATGAAGTTAAGTTGATTAAAATATCCAAATGTTTTGTGTTATCACCTAAACAACCATTATTTTCCTATTGATGCTAAATCAGAATTCTTAATATTGATCTTATTTTAGCCTTGTTAAAGGAAAGGGAAATAAAATTTTTTTGACCTCAGTTTGTGCATGGTAACTCTTGGGGCTTCTATAAAACTTCCTAGCTTTTTGATGTATGTGTATGTTCTCCATTCCAAACAAAATCACAAAATCAAGAAGTTGCTTAAAAGAAAGACTCCAGAGTGTATCAACAACTTCTAGGTTTTTGTGTTTAACACATGACTTGTGTTTAATATTGATTTTAAAACTACCTTGAAGAATATGAGTTAATTCATTAGTATTGGTGATTTTTATCTCCCTAAACCTTTCAAGCCAGTTAATACTTCCAGGTTAGAGTGAGGAATTTTATTTTCCTCTTGGTCTTCTGATGTGATTGAACAGATGACAGAATAACAGTGTTAATTAAACATACAATTTGGTGTTTATAAAATAGGTCTTGCTAGACATTTTTTGTAGGATCCAAACATTGGCTTAAATACTTTGCCTTAAGGGGTTACTGTAGTTCATCTGAACTGCATTTTGCCTTCATTTGCAAGGAACTGAAAAGTCACAGATGTGGTTGATGATTGTTGGTTACCTGACATACAGCATCTGCGTAAGTCACGAGAAGGCAAATTTATGTCAGAGGTCTTTTGAATCACTATCTAAACACATCTGACTGCAAATATTTTTTTTTCAATTGTGCCACACAGTGTTTCTACCCTGGAGAGCATGTTGATCCCCTGAATCACTGATCTTGAATAATTAGAAAAAAAAGCCTTGTGTACTTGATTCAAATAGTTGGAATGGCTTCTGTCTCTAAAGAAACTCTTGTTTAAGATGAAACTTTTTAATCTTTAAAATTAATTTTTGTATAGCTTAAAATTCTTATTTTTAGAATAAATAAAATCTAAAATAATACACAGATGGGTGTATACAGGTGATTCCACAAATGTAATTTAAACCAGCTCTAATTCAGATTTTCAGTGAAAAGAATTTGAGTGCTGATGTGTTTTTAGCCTGCAGGCAGCAGATTGGTTGTTGGGAATAAATTGACAGCTCTTTGTTTTATAAGTAATGTTTGCAGCTTTTTGTATTCTTCAAATTTAGAAGCTAAAATTAAAAACAAAAAAAACCCCAAAACTAAAACCTTTCCATTCTTCTTCTAATAGAAGCAACAGCCATTGAAATTTTGAGAGGAAATCTTCCATGGTCAGGAGTAGCCAAGCATTTTGTGGAACTCTGGAGAGCTTGCTTATGGGAGAAGTGGGAACCTTGGTACTCATCCTTGCCTGAGGGACCGTGATGGATTGTTAGGGGGCTGTTGCTTTTGGGGCAGTGCATGTGGTATCACCTTAGCACCTCTCTTCTCTCACAGCCTCTCGTTTTTTTGTTAATTCAAAGAAACATGTAAATGCCTGTAAGGTAGGGGAGTACTCAATTTGGTGGATAGTTTGAAGATTTGTGATGTGTTTGTTGTTGCTTTATGATTGTTGAACCACTAAGGCCAGTGTGGAATATGATGTTGGGCATTTAAGGATTTTAGTGAAAACCTAAATCCCATAGGGACTCGGACTCAGGAGGATATTTGAAGGCTTCTGCTTTCTGTATAGATACCTGAATTTCTGACCTACCTCAAAGGACAGAGGATAAAAATCTTTCCTAAATGACAGGGAGAAAAGATTGTTTTAATCATTTTACTTAAACCATGTATCCCCTGTAGATGAACTCTAATGCAAACCAATATATTATGACATTTAAAGTGTGCTTCAGGGTGCAATAATCATGCTTATTTCAGTAAAAAGAATGTGTTGAAGAAGTCTTAGGTAATAACTCTATATAAAGCTGCTAAGGACTTCTTAGGCCTGCAATGTCTGTCCTTCTTAAACTCCAGTTCCATTTGTAACTGTAGATAAAATTAACTGAGGGTAAAAAAGAATTCAGCAAAACTTACTATAGTAGTTGTTTTTCATGCATAATTAATGAAAACAGAAATTAAAGCTCTACAAAGGCAGAAAAAGCCTTCCAATATTTTATAATATTTCAGATTATGTAGCCTTTTAAGAAAGTAAAATAAAAGCAAAACAAAACCAGCAAGTCTTCAGCCTGAGGAAAAGGGCTTAATTCACCATGACGTTTGCTTTATAGGTTGCTGTATTAAATTTAAGAAATAATTGTTTGAATATTAATGAAACTATTCCTAATAGGAATTTTTTTTTTTAAGTATAAGGATACAGACTCACTTTACAAGAGTCATAGGGAGGTGTGGTGGCATGTAATTGAAAATTTTATAGTTAACACTGAAATTATGGATTGAGTTTTTCATATTTGATATATTCAGATCACAAAGAACTTTATTAAAATGTCAATTTGGAAAAAAATGAAGTGTTTTAAAGCACAGTTAAAATTTTTTGACATAAAATTTCCAAAGTGTGTACTGCAGAGCAGCAGTTTAAAAATAAAGTTATTGTAAATAAATGCCATTTTTATGGAGCACTTTAATTTAAAAAAAAAAAATTATTATTAGTATTCCAAATGAACCCACACACATCCTTCAAAACTGTCAGAAGAAATCTTTTGATATTAAATGTCAGCATAATGAATATGAATTGTGTGTAGCATTTTAATTCCAATAAAGCAGCATTCCATTATTCCAGTGGATAATTGTTTGGTTGTAGTTTTTTTCAACTCACTCTAGTATACAGTAACTTATTTATGCACTTTTTATTTGTGTACACTTTATTTGGTGTGGCATATTTCTATTTCATTTTAGGAGTTTTATAAAGATTAAGCTTTACAGAGCCCTTTTCTGGAGATCTTATCCCCATTACACAGGAAGGCAAGCAAATACAGAGGAAGGTTAATTGAATTGCCCTGCTGCAGTATGTGAGTATTGGAGCTGGAACTTCAATTTGGGAATGATCATTCTCGAGTCAGTACCTTAATTTAATATAGCACAAGAGTCTTTCCTCTGGTATTGTAAACATAGAAAAAAAAGAAAGGCAGAAAACACAAAGCTAATAACAAAATCTTTACATTAATCTCTAAAGTATGACTTTGCATCCTGTTAAGACTGTGTTTTCATGTTATTCCTGTTTCCAGTAACAGCCTTCTTCATGCTATAGCAGGTAAAATAAGTGGGACCAACTGGCCAATAGGAACCTTGCTGTTCATTTTAGGGACCAGAGTTTTAGTTGATCTTACATCATGGTTATATTTTCTAATGTATTTGAATAAGTGACAGGGTACACATTTTAAAGATACTTTAAAAGTTCAGCCTGCCAATGAAGATGACTTTAAAACCATCTGTGTAATTAATGAACGAGACTGCCTTGTACTCATGGCAATGGCTTTGTGGTGTTGACTGTTTAAACAAAGTATGTACAGTCACTTTCATGATAAAAGTAAATCCTTGGCACTCTGAAAAGCTGTACAAGTGATCTGTCACAGGTATGGGTGGTTGACTTCTACCAAACTCTAGTCTAAGTATTTTTTACAGCTTTAACTCCTGTTTGGTGTTCTTGTTTCACTTAAACAAAAACTGACAGTTGAGATCTGGTCACAAAGTGTATTGCATTGATTCTGTGATTTTGGAAGAATTTTTTAGTTCCAGCCTTTACTTTTTATTTGCATTTCTGTGAATCACTTGGTTAGGTGATCTTGTTGGACTTGCAGTGGAAATTGAGGTAGGCAGTACTGAAATGGGACTCATTTAATGCCAAACCCCTGGCAAGGAGAAAAGGGGAGCACAGCAGGGAGGGTGGCTTTGATCCTTCCAGAAAGGAATCCTCATGGGTGTACTATAATAGCAGCACCAGACACAGGTACTGTGCTCTTTCACAGACCCTGTTTAAAGCAGCCTCTGGGCTTTCAGGGAGGGAAGGAGCAGCTTGTTAGTGGTTGAGAAAAGGATGTGCTTGATATTCTGTTTTCTCCCTGTGTTCTCGGAGTGTTGATGGGAAGCAAGGCTATGGAGATATTGCAGCCTTTACAGGAGTGATAACTTTGTAGTTCTGTATTTCAGCTGTCTATTATCCTAATTATTTAGCACAAATATGTTTATGGGAAATTTAAGACTTTTATGTGGTAGCGAAGTGGCAAAAAAATCCTCGTAGTTCAGCAGGGTTTTTTAACAAGCGTTTTTTGTATCAAAGTAAATGTCCAACTCTCGTCCTACTTTTTTGTGACTTTTTTTTTAGGTTAGTGTACCTTGGTTTTAAACTGCATGTCAGAAATGATTTACCACAGCATCTGTAAAATGTTTTGAGGATCTTGGCAACTACCTGATAGTTTAGGGCCATGTCCAGATACTGGGTCCTATCCCCAAAACAGTTTTGTGATAAATGGATGAAAACAACTGGCAGGTAAGCATGAGAAAACAGAAGAAAATTAAAAAAGGAAAAAAAAACCCTCAAAATTAATTTGCTTTTTTGTTTTTGAGAAGTGTCTTTTCAGTAGTTTTCTTTTCTGAAAGGTGTTGCTAGAGCTCCTATTGTGGAGAAACTTGCTTACTTGGGAACGTAATTTTAATGCAGGATCAAAATTTACGTGCTTCTTTTTTCTTGCTGGAACTTTTGGAAGTAGGAGAAAAGTACTACAGCTTTGTTATTTCTCTAAAAACCCGGTAGATGCAGCACAGTCCAAAGGGATTTGTATGGGTACAAAAAAGTAGGCTAACTTGTCTCCATGAGAAGTATCCAGGACTCCTCGCTTTGTGTCCTAATGAAAATATCTTTTATATAAACATGGTGACTGTGTACTAGGGAATGTTTTTTGACACTGACAAGCTCAGGATCTAATTTATTCATGTCAGTGTTTTGCTTTGTGTCTGTAATTAGCCTTTAGTCACTGCATCTCTGGCAAGTTTGACTATTTTTGCCAAAGATTGAAATACTAGACCTTTACAAATTTTTTTCTAGTGTTCATGTCTGTGTGCTAACAATAACAGTGGAATGTTCATTTTTAAAGATACAGAAATACAAGCATGTATTGAGATGCTATGAAACATGCTGTGAAATATTAACTTGAAAAATCAGTTTATTGAAGCTCCCCAGATTATTCCTAATGAGTGCTGTTAAGCTGTTTTTAGTGGGCTGTGATAGAGCTGGGCCACCACATGAGACCAAAGCCATGAGGGATTTTTGCTACCTTATGGTACTGGTAACTTCTGCTCTGTGTAATGTAATGGGCACCTCTGGTCTTGGCTGTACTTCTGCAGGTTTTGAGAAGCTTAAAGTAAAGGATTGCTGTGACAATTCCTTACTATCCTGTGATACGAGTGGTGTTTAACTGCACTGAAAGATGTAGGGAAGGCAACCTGGTTGTTCCTTACAAACCCTTTCTGGAGTAAAGGCAAGCACTAGCACTGATTGACCTGGGCAGTGCAAGCTGAAGTTGTACCACAGCACCTGATTTACATTTACCTCTCTGTAGCAGCTGGTGAACTTTTCTAGTTCAAAGTGGCCCAGAAGAATTGAGAGTCCTATGTAATTCTTTTTAGTCTTAAGCTCAATTGGGCCTTGCCATTTTTCTATAACTCCAAGGCTCACATTCATAATTGAGGTAAACTTTTTCTTTGTCTCTGTTTTTCTCCCATACTGATTCCACTGTCCAGTGTAAATGCCTTCAAAGGGAGAGAGACAGCTGTACTGAGAAATGTAGGGATCTTTAGTGTCCCAGAGTGTTTCCCCAAGAAAAAACAAAGTAATCTGCCCTGTACATAACTGTACAACAGAGACAGGATACAGGATTGGTGGTGCAACTATTTTAAGTTGTTAGTCAGCACTTTCCATAAATACGCTATAAAATTAAGGGAAGTGTATTTGTTTCCTGTTTATGAGAAAGAAGTTACTAACAACTTACTATTTTTGTCTGATCATTGACTAAAATTTTACAGTTCTTGAAGAAATACATTGTAGGGAAAAAAATATTAATGGAGAACTCCAAAACATAGCTGTCTTTAAAGAATTGGCTGCATGCAGTAGCCATACATGCACAAACCATAAGTTCATCCTACACAAAAAAATTTATATGCTGCTTTCAAGGTGGATATCTTTTTTTGAGAATAAAATTAAGTAGTTTAAAAATGTAAGACAAATATAAACAAGATAATCGATTCTGTTTATGCTATTTGTGAAATTAAATTTGGAAGGTAGCTGCTGTGCAGTTAAAACATGGATCAGGAAAATATGTAAGTGTTGGAGGGGAAAGATTTAATTTCCTTCTGAAAACCCCCACCAGGAGAAGGCTGGGGCACTGATCTTGCTTGTAGTTATGTCTAGTCCTTGGACTCAGCCCTGCTTGCAAACTGCTGCAGGATGTCTGAGCAGTGGGGAGAGTCTGGGTCAAGGTGAAACCCAGGAGGCCGATGGTCCCTTTCTCCTTTTGCCCACCTCTACTGCAACCATGACCGTTACTAGCCAAACATTGCTGTAGTTTTGATTAGTTGACTGTGTCTCCTATAACCAAAGAGTGCTGGAGTTACTCTCCACTGTTTGGACAACTTACTTTCTCCGCACCCACCCCAGGCTACTATCAGTGGTGTCATAATCTCCTGGAATGGGCTTCAGGCTCATCTGGAGTAGAATGAGTCCAACTTGGTGAGGGGGAAAGGCCTTGGAAAAGCTCGATCAAACCCAAAGGGAAGGGTGAGAGGCAGGGAAACACCAAGACATGAGCCTCTGCCTGGCACTGTGTTGATTGTTCTTATTCTTGAGGGCTAGAAATTGGGAAATAGTACCTAAAGTTGAAGGGTTTGGGCATTTTATTCACTCCAATTGGACTGTAGCAGTCACTCTGGTTTCTGAAAAAAACTCCGTTGTGGCTGAGCCCATCTGTAAGGGCTGACCTGCAGGCCTCTCAGGCTTTCTCAGCCTGTGTGCGACCACACTGACCCATCCCTTTTTTTGGGAGTTGGCTGGGTGGTGTGCCTGTAAGAGCAGAACAGGCCTGTGTTCATCAGTGATCCCACCCAAGGTGTGTTTACTAAGTAGGCTGAGCATGGCAGGTGGTTAGTGGTTCCTCTCCTGCCCATGACGCCCAACAACAGATGGCACCTTAGATGCCCAGTTCCAGCCCTGCCCCATCAGCTCGGCCTTCCCAGCCCACAAGCACTGCATATGCAACAGCTGTCTTTCCTGCTGGCATGGCTTGAAGCCACAAAACAGTGCTGTTTGCTTCTTTGCTGATATCTTGGTGCTCTGAACAGGGCCTGGCCCTGGTGGGCTTTTCTCTGAGGTGTGCAGGAAAAAGCCCGGCAGTGCAGGAGAAAATCCTCTGAGCTGCAAGTGCTTCCAGAAGAAGCAGGAAAGAAAAAAAAACTCAATCGTTTTGAATTATCTTTGTACTGGATAGTATTCACCCCTGCCATTACTCTGTGATTCAAGTCATTGTATGTCTGGCAGCTCTCCCTCCATGTCAGAGCAGAGATTATGGGGCATGACGTTCCTTTTACAGGCAGCAGAGCCAATCCAAAATGCACTCTGCAGTTCTTTTGTTTAAGAGCTGGAATCTCATGTGTTTGAATAATAAGTCCCAAGAAGAGTCCTATGTAATTGAATGGAAAACAGCTGGAAAACATTTTTTTTTTCCCTTCTCACATTATAATCCCATTGACCATGTGCTTTTTCTTGATCTCTCTCTTTTTTTCCTCTATTTTTCTTTTTCCTGTTTTCTTTTGCATACTTACAGCAATACTACCTAAAAAAGTTCTTAAATTAATGGTTGCAGAGCCTTTGCAGATGCACAGGCCTACCCTGTGAGGTGAGGAACAAGCAACAGTGTATCTTTATGCCTTCTCTTGTGGCCTTTTTTTTTTTTAATTCGCTGTTTTATCAATTTAATCTGTATTGTAGGGTGTTTCCAAAGAGTTTTGATAATATAACTCTTGTTTTGAGGGAAGGAAGAAATACTTTTTCTTTCAGTTGTGTACTGAGAACCTATGCACAAGTATCTGCTAATTTTGGAGGCCTGGACGCCAAAATTCAGGATTTCAGGGTGCCAAGGGAGTCGCTGATTATAATAATTATGCAGTCATTATTGTACCAGCTGCTCCAATATCCTGAATTCTTGGAGCCCATTTAACATCAGGTTGCACTATCAATTCTCTTGCAGTTCTTATCTGAGAATTTAGCTAGTTTTCTTTTCTTTTTCTTTTTCTTTTTCTTTTTCTTTTTCTTTTTCTTTTTCTTTTTCTTTTTCTTTTTCTTTTTCTTTTTCTTTTTCTTTTTCTTTTTCTTTTTCTTTTTCTTTTTCTTTTTCTTTTTCTTTTTCTTTTTCTTTTTCTTTTTTTCTTTTTCTTTTTCTTTTTATCACAAATTGAGCTGCTGTGGGCCAGTAGGTTTCTTCGGTCACTCTTCCATTCTTCCAGTTTTAGAAATGAGGACCTAAAGCAGAAAATTATAAACATCCACAACTTTTGGACTTTAAATGCCTGGGTACCTTGGTGCTTCTAGTACTGATACTCTACATGAGCTTTAAATAAAGGTTCTAATTTATAACTGTAAGTGTCCGAAAATTTAACAAAATAAGGTTTTCAGGCATTCTTTTTCTAACATGTAGAATATATCTACATGTAGAATACAACAGTGTCAGAATCAAGCTTAACTGTAGAAGACCTGAACATACATTGAACATTATTGTTTTCTCTGTTTTGGATTTAAATAAAACTATTTTTCTGTTACCACATCCTATAAAGTTGGTCAAATTTAACTAAATTTACAGCTACTCAATGTTCAAGAGTAAGAATTAAATTGAAACTTTGGAGTACTATTTTTTAAAATAATTAGACTACTAGTATAGGTAATCTATTACTTTTAATAACTGAACTAATTCTAGTAGCTAAAACTAAAAAGTGAAGAGTGAAGAGCTAAATGGTCTCTAAGGTTTGAAAAGGATCAGTGTTGATACTTTGCATTGGATTTTAACACAAGGGTTCTGTTTATTTTAAGTTTGTTACCATAGAAGTATAAACTAAAAGGTAGCAATGAGAACTTTGTGTAATATATTATATTAAATAAACTTTCCCTGTTAGCACTGCATGCAAAGCTTTGTTTACATTTCAGTAAGCTGTTTTCTGCTGCATTTACAATTCTGCTATACAGATAAAGTAAGGGACCTCATGACAGTATGATTTACTTTCTCCCTACAAACTGAAAAACCTTAATATTTTCAAACAAATTTGCCTGAAGTGCTTACATTACATTTTCTCTTGGGCACCCTCAAATCTACCATCAGATCAAAGTCAGTCTTCTTGTTCCTATACTTAAAGGATGGGCAAATATTAAATATTGTGTTTAGAATTCACTGTTCTTGCAAACAGTATTGAACAACCCTTTAAAATATATTCCTGCCCTGCAATAACAGATGAGTTGCCACCAAATTAAATAAATTAAAAGATCTGTTACAATCACACCAAAGGTTTGACTGTTTGATCTTTTATGTCATACAAACTTACTTTTCCAGAAATCAGTGAATTTATGCTTCAGATTTGGTTGAGCTGAACAGGTGCAGTTGAGTGAACGACCTGGTCTGTAATATTGGTGGTGATAGATAAGCTGTAAAGGAAACACTGATCCTGAACTTCCAGTATCAGAATAATTTGTAGGGCTGGTAAATTGTGGGGTGAGGGCAGGGAAGAGGTGTTTCTGTTTACATAAAGGAGCAGATGCTGTCTGCACTCCAGGTACAAAGGCTGCAAAATATCATAGTCCAGCCTTTTTATACAATATTTTCATTAAGATGCATTCTTCTGACATGAAGCAGGTACAACTCCTGTTAATACTGTTCCTTTAAAAAAATTGTCAAGTATGATTTCATTTCATATAAAGATAGAGATCGTAGAATTAATTTGAAATACCTCTTATGCTTTTCCACTAAAATCTGTTTGACACAGGGTAGCCTATTCTGTTTTTAAACTTTGTCACTTTTGGTTGCTCAGCTTGATGCAAGTTTTATTCATTAGGAGCTTTCAGCCTGGCTCTTGGAAGAAAGAGGATACTCCTCTTGCAAACATCTGACTCTGTCCAGGACACCATATGGCAGTGTCCTCCATGAAGGCAAATACCATCAAGCAATATGAGCCACCAGGTTCAACATAATTTGAAGTTACAAACTCACTAGCTAGAACATTTAGAGGATTTTAGTTATTTATCTGAAAAAGTTTTAAACATCCATGTAAGTAATGCAACTTCCTTATTTGCAGAAGCTCCCTCATTTGCAGACAGAGGTACACACCTTGCTTCGCTGATGGCATTAAGCATTCATACTTTTATTTTCAGGGCATCTAGGAGCACAAGAGAAGCCTCATCTCTGCTATGTGCAGTTGAATATGCTGCGATCCACACTTAGGTTTTTGTGTTCTTCCTGGCTGGACAAGTTTCTTGGTTACAGCTTGGTTTTGTGCATTATGTGGTGTGATGCCATTGGTTCCAATGTCTTGTGAACTGTTCAATCTGTTTCCAAAAATATTCCTCTAGTGCTGAGGTTTGGTTTAAGGCTTGTTGAACACAGCAGGTGGTGGGACTAGTTCATATGGAAACTAAGTATTTGTATTTGGAAAAAACTCTAGATGTTACTATAGTTTTAAATAACTGGGCAGTAGTGGGAGCTACTACTCGTGGCCTTGAGCAGATCACTGTGAAAATGTTAGCCTTTATCTTGTTAAGTATTTGCTTACATTTTTTCATTTTCTTATTTTTAATTTTTTCTTTTGTTCTTTTCCTTGAGCAGTTGAGTGGAGCAATAAACTTGCAATCCTTCAAACTATTTTTCTCAACTCTGTATTCTGATTAATACACAAATTCTGATCCCGTAGAGTTTTTTGGGTTTTTTTTTCCAAAACAAGCCTCCCATTATGTTTAAATGGAACAAAAATTTGCAAAGAATTTGCAATTGAGAAATAAAAATAAATTTAGAAGAAAACTTAGAAATTACTGAGATGCTCTCTGATAGTTTCTTTCCTAGTGGATCTGCTTTATCTGAAAGCATTTGAGAAGTACGATTTTTTTTATTGCTGTAGCAAACTTGTAGTACCATGACATGTTTTTAAATGAAATATTTTCTAGTTCTTATAAAGGCTCTTATGTAATTAAAAATGGTAAAACAACCAACCAAAACAGAGAACCAATCCATAAATAAGGAGTAAGCAATGATGTGTAATTGAGAAAGAAGCTACTTTTTAGTAGCTGAGCAGGACGCAATGACTTAGCTGAGAAATTACAAGGTATCTGACAGCAACTCCTGCTGATTTGAAGTTTCATTAGAAAATAGTATTATTTTGCTATTTCTGGCAAAGTTGAGCTGAAATGATTGTGTAATGTATCTGTAGCACTTAAAGCTGTAATTAGAATATAAATTGTTACTACTGAACCTCTCTGTGCTTTCCCTGTCAGTAGAAAACCAAACGGCAAGTAGAATGCTTTATGCATTTATCAGGTAATGCTTACAAAATGTTATGAATCTGACAAACATGGAAGAGTAGGATATTTTGAAAGACAAATTGGCTTTCTGTTATTGAACCTGTCTGTCTTAGGTCTGACCATGGACTCCTAGCAGGGCATAGAGCTGCCTGTGGTCTGGGTTGTCTCCTAAAGTCCTGTGAAATGTCTCTTGCTTAATCGAGCTACCTGTGACTAAGAAACAGAAATGGCTCTTAAATTTTCATCTTATTTAACACAACGATAGATGCCTAAATACAGATGTGTTAAATGAGATGGACATCAACAATTTCAAGGTGTACCTTGTGCTAGGAGCTTGACATTTTTTGTTATATTGTAAGGCAATGTCACCTTACTTTTTCTTAAAACACAATTCACAAGGTCATGTTTGCTGTCAGTGTTTCTGAATGTGAATCTCCCACTTAGGTGAGCATCCCCTTTATGTACTTTATTTTGACACATACATGTATAATGTTTATTTTCTTTTACTACTTAACTTCTGATTTTATCTTTTCAGAAGAATTAAAAGAAAAAAAAGAAACTCATAACTTTTCATTACTTCATTTAACCTCTTTGTTATCAGTGTTAAACATATGTACTCTCATTAATTTTTTTTTCCTTGCCAGACTTTGGAATATGTGTCCATTTATGTGAATTGGGCATATTTCTCTGCATGTGTGCTATATTTTTATCAAAGTAAATTCTTCCATCATTTTGTTCGTTTCTGCTACTCTGATCTATCTGTAGCTGTTTTCCAGTCATGTTTCTCATAGAGACAAGCTTCAGCTTGTCTTTGTATTTTATCACATTCTTACATGGTTTAAAATTATATTGTATGTTCTGTAGTCCTGTTGCGTAACATTCAAGATTCATTTCAAATTAATTTCTTCCAGGGTTCTTACTAATGTTGCTTTTCACCTTCTTTCTGTATACCAACTTACCCTCAGATAAGAAAGGCCTGGTAATGTTAGAAAAGAAAACCAGGAAAGCAGAGGCTAGTTCTGCTTAGGGAGCAAGAAAAAGTCACTGGGCAACTGTTAAAATATCTAAGAAACATGGGCACAGAGACCATGTTTTTTGCCATTGCTGTAGTTTCATATCTAAATCATAATTACTTTAAAGACCTTACTGTTAAGAAATAGCCAGGTTTTATAGCATTGCCTTTTGCTGTTGCACAAGAATATGGAAGTATTTAATTGATACCACACATGTTGATATTTGCATTATGATGTGTACAACAAAACATTTAGTTGAAAAAATAAGTGTACATTAAAATTGAACATAATTCAAATTTTTAGAGGATTCTAATAATAAAAATAAAGGCTTTATCTTTCAATATATGTCCCATTTCCTAAGAAACTTTCTTCTTATCTAGAGACTGTGAATCACCCCTGTCAACATTAGGCTAGACCGTTCACCTAGATATTTTTGTTTCTTTTTGTTGGTAAAAAGTCACCTTTCCCATTTCTCCTCAGCTGATCATGTGAAACAGTTTTCAGGAAGATTATGCATGTGGGTGCAATCATCCACAAAGTGCTGAGAGGAAATGTGGGTGGATGTGCTGCTGGCATCCTGCTTCTCACTGCCCTTGAGGCCATGGGGCTGCTGCTGTTCCTGCAGTTACAGATGGGATGCATCAGACTTAAGTGGCAAATGACTGTAAATTTAAATAGAATTTGGCTGCTAGAATTTCTTAGCCCACTTCTAAAATTTTAAGCTGTGATTGAATGTTTCTTGGGAAAGAGATTTTCTCTAAATGCTAATTTTTTATTGACCAAAGGAAAGTGGGTTTTCATTGTGCTGTTTTTTGAAGCTGAAGGAATTGACTTGACTGCAAGCAGTTTTTCTCCATAGAATACATAATCATGTAATCCTGAAAGATGATTCTGTGTTTTATACTCAATCAGCCTTAGTCCAAGGCTGCAGATAGGATGAAGAGGGGCTACAGGGTAAGGTGTATATCAGCTACATGGGGTGGTGGGGGGAGCAGGGTCTCTTCTCTTCATCTTTTCTAAGTCTACTGGTGATTCAACATAATGAATAGGTGAATAGGTAAATACTAAAGCTGTGTAATGAAATATCTTTTCTTAAAAAACCAAACCCTCCCAGTGTGGAAGAAGTCAAATTTCAAAATTGCTACTGGAAGAAAGGTATGAAATATGATACTCATCTGAAGCAGAACAATTAGAGTTAGGTATTTTTTGCTTTTTTTGTATGTGGGAGGCTTTTTGTTTGTTTGTTGTGGTTTATTTGTTTATTTATTTATAAATTTTATAAATAATTTCTATTATAAAAGTGGTGAAACAGGGAAAAAAAGTCACTAAGTACAGCTTTTGATAGTGCCCTAGACTATTAGCCTGATAATGCGGGTGGTCATGTTACATGCGGTAAACTCAGATTCAAGTCACTATTTTTGCCTAAGCACTCTTGAACATGCATCTTCCCTCTCGGAAAAAAGTGCTCTGATAACCAGACTAGAAATAAGTCAGAAATAAGGTTTGTTGTGCTGCTCTGTATACAAAATTAAACACTCAGGGGAGCAGGGATTGGAACCAGATGTCTCATTTCCCAAGAGACTAATCTTGCCACCAGGCTAGAGAGTTGCATTTTCTCATAACTCCTCCCTTCCTCCATTTACATACAGTTTATACACAGGAGACAGTTCCAATTATCCTGGAGTACTAGAAATTTTCACACTGGCATATAATTTTCCAAAGGGTATAATTGGACTATGTCTAATTCAAATGCAGGAGAGAATCATTAGCCAAAATATACTTGAATAGGTCAAGCACTAAGACCTGCATGGTTCTTCGTAGAGACAAAATGTTAGTATTTTATTTTCGTTTAGTTTTTACTGAAAAAATTTTTGTGCCCTTATTATTGCTTCAAGGAACCCAGAGACCTTCAGTTACAATTTGAACCAAAATGAATATAGGGCCTGAGCTGCATTAGGAGAAGTGTTGCCTGCAAATTCAGAGAGATTATCCATCCCCTCCCTTCTGCACTGGTGAGGCCACATCAGCAGTGCTGGACTCAGTTCTGGGCTTCCCAGTATGAGAGAGATGTGGACATAGCAAAGCAAGTCTGGGACAGGGTCTCAAATGTGATTAGGGAACTGGAGCATCTCTGTGAGGAGAGGCTGAGAAATCTGGGACTTCATCCTGGAGAGGAAAAGGCTCAGGGGGAGCTCATCAGTGTAAAGGAATGCCTGAAGGAGGAAGACAGACTTTTCCATGGTGCCCTGTGACAAGCTGAGAAGCAATGAGCACAAGCTAAACCACAGGACTTCCTGTCCAAACATCAAGAAACATCTTAATACTGTGAGAGTGAGCAAACACTGGTACTGGTTGCCCAGGGAAGCTGTGGAACTTCATCCTTGGAGGTATCTGAGACCTTACTGGGTATGAACTTGGACCACCTTCCTTAGATGACATTGCTTGAGCAGCTGGGTTGGATTAGACAATCCCTGTAAGCCTCTTCTGACTTAGTATTTTTCTCTGAAAATGTGTAGTCCTCTATTCTTCTACTCACAAATACTTGTTGACGATATAGACATCATGTACCTAAGTTTATTATTCTGTCAGATTAAAATATGAAACATAAATTTAAAAAAAAAGACAAATCCCAAACCAAATCAATTTTTAAAAAAGTGAAAACAAAAATGAAGTCTTCCCTCAAATTTGTAGGTGATAGAAGCCAGTCAAGCCAATATTATTAGCACAATTGCATAAGGCACAAGAAACTTTTGGTGTTTAGATAAACTCTGAGGGGTTGCTTTTGATATGGGGTATTATGACCCAAGAATCTCTCCTTTGAATCTGAAAACTATATGTGAGTGACTTTTTTAAAACACTGTTGTGCTTGTTTAGACAAAACAGTTATTGAAAAAAAAAAGAAGCTCTTTGTGCAAAAAGGTGGAAAAAAATATGAAAGCAGCAGGTTCATTTCAGTATTAACGTGATTACTTTTGACTCCCTGATTACTGGGGTAGTGAGGAGCAGCACATGCAGATCTCCCAGCACATAGTCACTGGGAATTTCGATACGTAATTTGAAGAGGAAAAGCTGTAGTGACTGTATTCCTGAATACACTTATTTCCATGATGTTTGGATAACAAGCTGCAATTGTAAACAAGTTTTCAACAGAGAAAAATGTAAATTTGTTTTCATTAATATATTCAAGGAAATAGAAGATTTCTATTGATTCTCTTAATAAACAGCAGAGCAAGGTGGGAGTCAGGAAGATCATCTTCCAAATTCCTTTTATTTTCAAAGTCTCCTCCTCCCATTTTATTAACCTAAATCCTTTGCAGTATATATCCATCATAATATACATCTTGAAGAGGGTTGGTTAATATTTGATTAGGGTAGAGTGCTCGTGAGTTTATTGACTTAGTCTTTTACTACCAAATGAGATAGCATATACTGAAGATCAGAGTGGCAAGTTCTGTCACTTCAAAATTTTCAATATCAATTGTGAAAAGAAGAAGCTAAATCCTCATTATATTTCTTATATTTCTTCCTTCCAATGGATAAATATACTTATGACGTTTTTTTTTTTTACCTCCTTTCAATGAATTTGTTTCTTCATTTATATTGGCTGGTGGAAAACATTTGTGTCATTTTAATAGCTACCAACAAGCAGGCTGGCACAGTGTGATTGCTACTTACTTATATTTGGTGCTTTCATTTCAGTCCTTTTGGTGATTTTTTTCTGTTAACTTTATAAATGATAAACCTTAGGAAAAGTTTTTTTTTTTAAGATAAACTGTATAAAGAGAAAAAATGTGTTATTTATTCTGTTACAAGAAGTTTAGAAACAGGCAGAAGATGTGCATGCCTGTTGGGGGAGGAAAGGGAGCACAGGTGTTAAAATGATGAAGATCAGAAATTTCACCAATTAACTTTGGACTATTACTTAGGCTACATAGGAGCTAGCTACTGAGGGACTCCTAAGCTTATAAGTACCCAAGTAAGCAAGTTTGATTGGCAAAATGATTTTTCCCCCAATCTTACTTTAAAGTAACTCTATAAAGCTAACAATTTTTAAATGTAGAAGATTCTAGAGCTGGAATCCAGGAGATAAATCATTTATATTGCTTCAATACCTATTGTAATTTTACTTTGTTTAAGTATAGGAGTGTCAGCAAGAGCTAAACAAACCACATATCCAAAGAGGAGGGATTTCCTATACTTATATTATCTGTTAGCTGCAAATTATATGAAAATGAACAAAATCAGGAAAATAGCAACGTGAATTACAGAAGTTTCTGTTTGTATATTAAGGGAATTGAAAAGGATGGCCTTGCTTTACATGAGTTTGATGAGTCATTTCGGATAATTTCATTTCAGTGGTCAAAAATAGTTTAAGACAACTCCTTGTTTACCTTAAGTATATTTTTTCCCTTTTGTTATTGTTTTTCCTGCCTTCTCTTTTGAGAGCTGGTTAAGTATTTCCACTGGAGGAGTTTATGGCTAAAGGTTCCAGTTCAACTTTACTGAAAGGTATAGATGAAAAAGTGAAAATTAGTATCAGGCTCGCCTAATTCAAGACACATCCTTCTCTGACCACATAAGTTTCTTATAGCTCAACAACATGTTTTTATGATGGTTTCTTGAGATTCGATTCAGTAAGTTCCTAGAACTGCATTTTCCGTAAGAGAATGTGGCTTGATCTTTAAATTAATTTTCAACAGCAGCTGCTTTTGAACTTCATTTTCAGTTAGTTTAACAGAAGAAAATGAAAAAAAAGTCATCTGGAATATCAAAGAATATTTATTATTTCAGTGAATGAATTCAGATTACTTAAATATTTCTGAAGAATGTTATTTCTGTGTTATTTCTGTCGTAATTTTTCTTCAACCTGTAGAATGTTAGCACATTTGAAACAGAAATAATAACAACTTAGTCTGCAACCAATAGTAATTTTACAATGAAAGTCTGGCCAATTTAATTTCCTTTTTTATTTTCCTAGTAAGGTGCTTTTAACAGAGTCCTTCAGTGCATTTAATTTCCCTTTAGCAATTGGTAATGCCTTAATTCTTCTTTGAGTTGGTCATGTGAATGTTTTAATGTTGCTAAGGAAAAGCTGTGCTAGAAGTATCCATTGTTAGTAATCTTGGTTTTCATGTATCCTGAAAAATACAGAAAATTAGTGTCCGAAACACATTGATCTTGCCAAGGGAAGGATTAGTGGAGTTGCTTAACAACTCCTTTTCCCAGATGTTCCGTTTCAAACCTCTGCTGCTGTTTGTCCCTCAGCAAGGCTGCTTGGAACATGTGTTAGGTGATACTGGAAGAGATCATTGCATGGATGGGGTTCACTGCTTCTCTGAAAACAGTTCTGAAGTGAAATCCTTGCCTTTTCTGGAATAGGGGGCTTGTAGCATTTGTGCACAATACTAGGTGCAGCCTCACCCCTGAAATGCTTTGCCTTACTTTTTCTCCCTTACTTTTTCACTCTCTCCTCCAGCATTGTCTAAGAGCATAGAGATATTTTTTTTAAGTAATTAATTTCATTAGTTTTAGTAGGATATATAACTTAAATATGTAAAGCTAGACATAGCTGAATACTTTATTGAATCAGGGACTGGATTTTTCATAATCTTCCTTTATTTTTAATCTCAATGAGTGGGTCAGTCTCAGAAACCAGATGTCTTACTTTCAGAGCTCTGCACTTTGTCAATTGTGATCAGCTGATTTTTTTTTTTTTAACAACACTTATTTTCTCCCAGTCCAGAAAAAAAAAAGAGATTCTTGCTTTGTTAGTGGCTCTTTTAAAGAAGGCATAAGTAATAAGCCTACTGAATTAGCAATAGCTGTATCTCAGTATCTCAGATTTGGCACATCGTAAAGTAAATTTTAAATTTCTTCAGCAATAAGGACAACTGATTTTGGGCTCCCTTTTATAGGTGTCTCTGGCATAGTAAGGTTAAGTTACAATAAACGAGCAAGGTATACAACATTGATATATTTTGTGCATGCCAGGCCTTCTGGAATTACGGGAAAATTACATCAGCCTGAGTTAAGTGTTGTATAAAATATTGAAGAAAAGCTTCTTAAACTGGGAGAGTGAAAGATTCTTAGTGTCCATATTTCCTTGACCTAAGAGATGTCTAAATTGTAATTACAGTTAAATGTCCTACAAATGGCATTATTTCCAATTATATAGAAGTTTTGGGTTTTTTTCATAGTTTTCCAGAAATTTTTAGAAACTTTCATATTAGCTTGTTAGCATTTTGAGGAGACATGTGTGTATTCTGGTATAGAGTACGTTTTTCCTTCACTTGTAGCATGCAACCTATACAATGTTATCATTCAGAATCCATTGAGTCATTTGAAAATATTCTTTAATATTTTCAATTTTCTGTTTCAGCAAGGTTTGTTTTGTTAGACATTCTTAAGAGTGAAGGAATGCCTTTTATATTAGATTCCATTACGGCTGCCACAGTAAGTTGGCCTGTGTTGCATAGCCACAATATTTGTATTTAGAAAAGGAAACATTCACTCCCTTTAATATGAGAACAAAAGGTGATTAATCTAAAGTGTTACAGTAGCCACTGGTCCACTTCTAGTCTTTAATGAGTTTATTATTGCAGTGTTATTGAGAGGTCAAAAATCCTGACTGTATCTGCAACATAGATGTAAACTATGGAGACCATTGTAAAAATAAAAAGAGTAACTAATTTTAATCAAAGATAGGTGCTGAAAACCAATTTCAAGGGATGAATACTTTTGAAATCAAAATCTATGTCATCAAGAATTATAATTTTATAACATTTAAATTTTTTCCTCTTTAGTTCTTAAGCAAGAACTAAAGAGGAAAAAAATGACTGGTAATGTCTTAAATTGACTGAGCAAGTTGCAAAAGAAAGAACAAAGAAATTAATACCTACTAAGACTAATTGCAGCATACTTTCTGAATTCAATTTTTATAAGCAATTCAGTGGAAGTTGTACTATTTTTTATATTGTATTAGTTTTTCAACTGAGATACGGTGCTGTACTTGATATTAATAAAAACAAATTTATGGTAGTAATAAACTTAACCAAGTCTATAATCTTCTAAATATAAATTTTACAAAATTAATGTTCCAAAAACTCATACTGAGTAACTATTACCTATGTTAAGTTCCATTAACTGTTTTTGATGAATTAACACTGTTTCTGTTGTCTGATCAACTCCTAATACCTGTAGGGGTTTATTTTGTTTGCAAATTAATCTTGCTAAATATTTGTAACATAGCTTTCTTTCAGTCTTCTGGAAGTGTTGCTGAATTCCAAGTGGCAGTTCAAGGGCTAGAGCACTTCTTAGCTATATCTTATTTTTTTTTAAGATAGTCATTTGCATTTGCTGATGAAAAATACTGTAGCTGCTGCTTAGCATTCTGCTTACATATTATCATACTAGCAAATACATATTAAATAAATATTGTGTAGCTTTGAACTGCACATTGGTAACTTATGTCATTTGTCTATTACTGCTTGTTAAACCGCTAATATTTTACTAGAGTTCTTTTACTTTCTTCTACTTTGTATAGAATCTTGGGTCATGACAGTCTTGACAGTCACAGGTTGTTCAGTATATATTCACAATATGTATATACCTCATGGAGAAGTAGCCCGTCACTAGAATGGTTTTTTTCAGTTGTAAATAAACTATTTGATAAAATTTGATCCTTTTCAGTAGAACTAGTTATGCTCTTAAAATTAGACAGAACAATTCTCTTTCACATGTGCATGAAGGCAAGACAATAATAATTATTTTATCATTTTAATCTATTCTTTTTGTAGCATTTCACAGATTTTTGGGAACAAGTCATAACATATTTTTCCCAGTATATTTCATTAACTCATAAATGCACCAACTTATCTATTTTCTCCTTAACTAGTTGAAGTTAAGTCTAAATTTTGTGGGAGAATGGAAAAACGTATTTTTTGTGCAACATGGGTTCTTGCATGACATTTCTGATTAAAAGAGACGTGGTTTTATACATATAACCAGATAGTCACATACATTTTTAAAAGTGTGTTCTGAGAAATAAGCCTGCTGTATAATGTAACCTTTCATGTGCTATTTCTGTGAAGCACTTTGGGGTGTTTCTTGAGCTTAAAATATTCAATTCCATGTGCTGGCCTTTATCTTTCTAGGGTTTTTGATGTCTGAGTATCAGTGTATCTTTCCATGCATTTCTTCATTTTCCTTCTTCAGGTTTGAATATAGTTCTTTCCTATAGCTCTGATTCATGCCATTCCTTCATGCCATTCCATGCCCTCTCATTTCCGTATGGATTTCTGCTAGATAGTTTTCAGTAGATTTGTTTCAAGGAACTGTGACTAATCAATAAATGAAATTAAATTGCTTTTATAAAACTCTTTTCCCTTTCTGACTGCCTGTCCTCAATTCACAAGATGTTCTAAACCAGATACTCTTGCTTATGTATGAACTATGCAGTTCTAATTTTCTAATAACTAGTAACTATAATTCTAATAACTTTGTCATTATCCCTTTTGTTGCCTTTTGGAAGTTTTGCTGACAGAGTATGTTCAGGTACTGAATCTCCTGTCTTTAAAATCTACTTTAAAGTCAATTGCAAGGTAGAATTAAAATAATTTTGCAGATTTAGTCAATTTTTTTAAAAAAATTCTATCTCATAAAAAAGCATAATTTAGAATAAGTACCCTTTTCTGCTTCAGTTGATCTGTGTCAGAGATACTGGAGGTCAAGGCTGAAGTACATAAAAGCTTGCTCAGCACATCCCCACCATTTGTCTTATCATATTAAACTTGTCGTAATATATTTCTTGAGAACATTCAAAGAAAAAAAGAAACATTAGGCTAAACTTGTTGTGAGGAGAAATACAGTCACAAGTCATCCTCCTTTTTTGCGATCCTATAAATCCCCAGAACCATGAACAGCAGCATTTTAATTGACCTTTTCTTGGTTGTATGCTTTCTCATTTTTGGCTGGATGCTTAAACTGTAATATTAAACTTGGTAGCTCATTTCGGTCCTTACGTGGCCTGGTAATGACTGCACTGTTTCACATTGCTCATCTTACTCTGCACTTAAGTATAAACTAAAGATGCCTTCTTATAATGTGATATAAAGAACTTCACATTAATTAAGGAATCTGCTTTGGAATGCAGTAGTCTTGTTTGGATGCCATCATCTTGGGTTAATGTGAAATGATTAGTCTGTATTGGCAATTCATTTAGTTTTGCAGCTTTATTATGTGCTCCCACGTAATGAACTAGTTAAACATGGCTTGTGTTATCTGAGCTCACAAAGAAAACAGATCAAACTTTTTATTTGTTGGTGACTAATCCTGATGCTTTCATACTGTTACACCGTAGTTACTATTTTCTAATGATGTAAAGTATGATTATAGGTACCAGAAAATGCTGAAGCCAGCTGCAGTTGTGAATGTTGAAGACATCAACATTAACATGGTAATGTTGAAGACATCAAATTCTTGGTCACATTCATATAACAGAGGCAAGTACTTAGTAATTTACAAAGAGAGAAAATAAAGAGCTGAGGGATATATGGCATTTTCCAGATCCTCTCTGTAAGAGACACTGATTCCCACTCCCACATATGAGCTGATTACTAAAGGAGGAAGCATTATAAACAGCGTGACAGAGTAAATTGCATCACTTGTCTTCCCAGTTGAAATACACAGGAAGGAAGTGACACCTGTGCAGAGGACACGCTTTTAATAGATCCTCTGTTTTATCTCAGGTGGAAGCATCTAGTCTAGGGGTTCATTCTTGCATGTATTTATCCTCTAAGCCTTGCTTTTTTTTCAGCCCACCTGACTTACCCCTCTTACTCAGATGGTCTAGAGTCCTTGATTTTTCATGCCATTCTCTCTTCTGTTTGAAGTGTGCATTTGGGAATTTTTTGGAGAAAGGGATTGGATTCTTTTTCCCTAGTAAATTCCATAAGCTATACTATGTAATTCAGAAATTCCAGTAGCTCTAGAGTAAAAGACTATATTTGATTTTCCTCTGTGATATAAGCAACTAAAGATTTTTGTTACCTTTAGGTCCCAAATAATCCTTTTCTTACACCAAATAGGTGTATTTATATGACCAATATAAATAAATGTGGATTTTCTCCACAATGAAATCTACTCGGTGACAAATATATTTCTCTGACAAAGGTCCAGCAACATTAAAGGAATGATCCAAATGGATGACTGTAGATGGTCATTATGAGAGTATTACTCAAGAAAAGTAGTGTTAAATGGCTTTCTGGTCGCAAACTTTGTTCTGATATATTTTTCTCTTACCACTAAATAAGGTATTTGAAATGGTCCTCACTGAGACTGGCAACCTTAACCTTTCATTAACAAAACTTTTAACTGTTTAGTTCCTTCCTGATTTTGCTTTTAATTTGAAGGAAAAATATTCATATTAGTAGTTAAATTGGCCACTGTCATTTTAACTTCTTGTGTCTAAGAACAGGTAACTTGTGACTAAATAACTCTTCTCCTGTATTTGTAATAAAAGGGCTTTGTGGTCATTCATGTAAGTATGAGGAATATTTTATTATAGCGTGGGTCAGAAAATAAACCACAGATATGGACTGTATTTTAAATATGCATTGGTTATTCTAACACCAAGCCATGAAGAAGGTGGACCTAGTGTGCACCATACAATTGACCCTTCCCTCTCTCCCATCCATAACCAAGCCCTTGTCTCTTTAAGGAAGCCACTGGTATTTTTGAAGAGCTTTTATAAAGCTAATGTGAATAATTGTTTTTTCGGTTACAAAAAAAGCAACAGAAGAGGAAGGATATGTTCAGAAAACTACTACAGATTAAGTAATTGTCATCTTTTTATAAAATAATTCTGCAACTTGGGCTTGGTTCCTTCCTCTGCCTGAAAGGTATTTCCTCCCTGGGATGGTGCAGTGACTGCAAGACTATAGGACATTTAGATGTTTTTAAAGGCTGCTTACAGATGGCAGTCTTCTTAATTTCTGCAGGCCATACTGTTTCCTTTTTTTGCACTTTTTTGCAAAGGTTGGAGGGGGAAAAAAAGCTTTTCTGGGTATGCAAGTGAAAGGAGCAATTCCAGGGATGTTTGGACAGGTGTGTCTTGTCTCCTGTGATGGTGAGCAAAGACTAGATATTCACAGAAAGCTGATTTTTATCCCTCTTTCCTGGCGTCAGCACAAGTGTTAGAGCAGAGGTGTTCAGGGGCTTGGCAGGCAGCCCCTCTCTGATTCCTTGCACCATATGACCACACTGCATGGTCACATCGTGTGACACTCCATCACCCCCCTCCCACTTTTTTTCTGAATGATATTTTCCCACTCAGAGAGTTTCTTAGTTATAATTCTAGCTTGGGTTAAGATTTTTGCCTGCTGATTTTTGGTTTCTGACAAGCCCTAGTATGGACAGGGCTGGCAGCATGCTTGTTCACTATCCTGTGTACGCACCTGCAGGTCATCTCCGTGTCCTGGGGATGAGCCCTGCCCCTGCCTGGAGAAAGCCAGTGCTTTTCAGGTCACAGGAGCTACACATGGAGTCTGCTTTAAAGGTGTTCAAAGGCAGGGCTGCGTTCCAAAGTTTATGCATTTTAAAGACATTAACTGGATATCTCAATCTTAACAAATACCACTCCTTGCAGGTCTATGATTTGGCAATTAACAACTCCATGAGTGAAACACTGCAGCTCCCTTGTGCCCTGGTGAGGTAGGGACATTGCAGGGTCACTAAATATTGTGGGGTTTGGAGCACTGAAGAATCCAACATTACTTATGACAGGGATTTGCTGAAAACCACATAGATTAGGTCCTCTTGCCTTCAAAGCTGAGAAAATTATTCCTTCACGGGGATGTACTCTGAGTTGTTTTTGTTATTGTTATTATTAGTAGTAATAGTAGTAGTATTGTTATTATATTTAAAGTAAATTATTCCACAATCTGAGTTCAGATCTGCAGTTTCAGAATTATTGTGGCAATGTTACTGCAATAGATAATGCCTAGGAAAAAATGGCCCAAATGATTAAAGGCAAATGATTGTCAGAAACTTAGGGAGAAGGGTTAGAGGAAAAAAAGAAAAAAAAAAAACTCTATTTAGACTACAGTAATATAAATTTGGACTGCAGTGTGTGGATACATTCCTTTAGACAGCTGGACAGAGGCAGACAAAATTTTTAATTCTGAGGTACCACAGCCAAAAATGGGAACAATTACTTTTTCTTTCCCCAGAAAATGGGAAATCCAAATTTTTTTGCCATCCTGGTCAAATTGTTTTCTTTTACTTACTTCAGGTTCTATTTTTAACTTACAAATGATGCAAGAATTAATAGAATATTTATGTATAATGCCAGAACTAATTATGCCATCATTAAGAATTACCAGCAGTAAGAGATGTGTGTGATAATCCAGCATGGATTTAAATGCATGCATCTGTGCCATTCTGTAAGGGTGAATGTGAAATCAGGTGCAAATATGCTAATGCATCTAACCATTTTTTGGCTGTTATGATGCTGTACAGGCATGTGAAAATGAAGTTAGGTCAGAAGTATTATGGTATTAGTAGAAACTGTGAGTATAAGTCTGAATGTAAACACATTAATAATTTGCTTTTTCTTACTCCTTGCACATTGCATATGAAGAGGCTTGAAATTATGTTTCACCTACACTGTTTATTAGCATTCTACTTGTCAAAGGACTTATTTCAGAAAATGTTAGTTCTTAGATGTTCTTCCAAAGCGAGCATTCTTTGTTTTCCTTCAAAAATACAAATGGATCAGGAGGCTGTACATGGGGCTTATTTGCATTTTCCCTTAAAAGACAGAAACTTTAACAACTCATAGAAATAAACACTAAGTATTAAAAGACACTGCAGCACTTATTTAGAGTGTCAGCAGCTACTGTAAACGTTTTTTTGCCTTCCTTGTTAGCTTTTTTCTTCTCAGATGTGTGACATTTCCTTTTGCAGGAAGCAGGATAATGGCTATTTCATTTCACTCTAGGACCATCCAATATTATCTTATCCCTTTGAATTGGTTTCCACATTATTGTGTCCAAACAAACTTTTCATTTTGAATAGTTTTGGTTTGTTTTGTTTTGGTCTCTGCCCATCCTCTTCTCTCCCTCCCCCCTACCCTCTTCCCCCAAAAAATAACCCGCCACAAGATCAAGTGATGCCCAAACTCATGCCTCGCTCTGCTTTTCTAGTGCTTTAGCAGTGATGCTGAGGCTCATACTTCAGGTGGAGGAGATGTGGAGCATGTATACCCACTGTTAAACTTATGGCAGGTGTGACAGTCTCTCATTCTGGCCACCAAGGAGACTAGAGCTCATACAGTATCTGAGAAACTTACCTTGGAGAAAGTATTGTTAACACGGAAACATTCTTGCTAAATATCCATGCCAAAAAAGGCATAGTTCTGGTTAGAAAGACTTGGACTCCCTTATAGTTCTGTCTTAGAGCACTGTAGAAATGTGTGGCACAACACTAAAAGGGGTTGGTTTGCCTTCTGTTTCCCTTCTGTGATTACACTCAGTATTGTAGCACATCAATCTAGCAGAATTTCATTTGCGAGATGGGGCATATGTGTGAGTAAGGATAATAGTGTTGTGTGATGCACTCTGTAAAACATATAATGTAATTTCAGTCTTACTATGCCTCAACTTCATAATTTGCAAAAGTTTTTTTTTCTAGATATATTTCTGAAAGAGGCTTTTGACTCAGCTTTATTTATCTTTAAACTTAACTAAGTTATGTAATTTATTTAGATGATATTTAGTTATGCCTAGATTTTTTTTTGCTATCTTGTACAAGTTACCTTTATCTTAATTTTTTAAAATTAAATGATAAGAAAAAAAAATGTCCGAACAAGATGATTTTCAAATTCAGTTTGGTACTTCTGCTTCAAATGCGTAGTTAAGACTCTCTCTGGTTTTTGTTTTAATGTGTTGCCTTTTTTCTTTACAAAAAACATGGCTTGCCTTGCTGCAATTTGCGAGCACACATCTATGGACTGTGTAACTGTGAGCTATTTGAAAGAAAATTTGTGAGAAGTGGTGCCATGTGCTGAATTACGATCCATGAGCTCTGTCCCATCACCATCTGGAGAAGCAGCAGTCTGCAACCTAGTTAGTGCCCGTAAAGTGGCTGTCCCTCAGGGAGATGGCCTGAAATCTGTTACCTAGTACTCTGCTGGGAGCTGGGAAAGTGGGCAGGAGCTGCTGGCCCGGCAGCATTTCCTGCAAGAGTTCAAAACTTTTTTCCAGTATGCATAAAATGTAGTTGCCAGCCCTCTCCTGTGGAGCACAAATGTGTAAACAGTTATCCCGAAAATAGTACTGCTGCATCTGCATAGTAGGATTCTTTCAGTTTGTCTTTAGAAACTTTTTTCCACTACTTTTGTCCTTCTCTGTGTTTCTGTTCACAGTGATCTGTCTGCTCCAATCTACTTATTTTATGTAGTGCTTCATTAATTCAATTTCCTAGTGAAATTTCTTTCCAAATACGACCTGAACACACATTTTGTCTTTATGTTTCATGTTAATACTTCTTCCTGGCTTTAATCTGCTATTTAATTCTGTGATTTTATGATTTAGAACTTCAGATTCTGCTGAAGTACAATTTCTGACATATATACACTGTTTAAAGTAAATAAATATGCACACTGGTTAGAATATATCTTGAAATTGGAAATTGACTGAGGCTGAATATCTTGTTTTAAATACCTGAGTCAAGAGATCTTGGCCAGTATGAAGGCAGGAGTCTGACAACAACCTGGCAGTATCAGGAGCTGTGGCTTTCTTCAGAGTGAAAAAAGTTTTGGAAAAAACATGGGGGAAAAAAGACATAATTTTATTTTTGAATATTTAGTAATAAAAAAAGAGGAAAAAATAAAAAGGCATCATTTCTAGCTCCTTGCTCCTGGTTCTCCAGAAATACCATAAAACTGATGAGAAATCCACTCACAGTTCTGATTTCCTGGACCTGGGTACTTCACAGCAGATAGCTCATGTAACTCAAAAAGTATGATTTTTTTTTTATATGTAAAGCAATTTTTGCATAATCAGAAGAGAGAAGTGAACACTGATAAAGATTAGTACTTGGCTTTGAGCCCTTACTCCTGAAAGTACCATTTGCCTGGTCCCTCTGGGATCAATTTTTAATGCCATCCTAAAGCAGTGGCAAAATATCAATTTAGTCCTATAATTCTTCAAACCACAGCAAGGTCTCCAGAAGGAGTTACAGCTGGCTGAATTTCATTCTTACAGTTTCTGTATATCAGAATCAATCGGTGTTCATCACAAATGAGTCCCTTGGTTCAGGAAAGTGCCAGCAAATGGCGTTTTTCCTATGTGTACGTTCATTCTGGATATCTGTTGACTTGATTGTCTCTTAAACATCAAGACTGAGGAAAAGAGTAACTTACAATACCTGCTTAGAACATAGTTAAAGGAGGTGGTGACTGAATTTCTCAAAGGCAGGGAGTAAAAATGCTTCTGGTATGGTCCTCTGTGAGAGATGATTTTTCAGCAGCACTCCTGGTACATCTATGTGCGCTGTGTTCTGCCAAGTGAAAATAATTGAGCTAACTTGGAATAAGCAGTGCCTTGTCAGATGTGAGTTCTGTGCAGGTTAAATACTGCTTCTCAGCAGTGGTAATTGGAGAGTTGTGCTAATATTAGCTAAACTGCCTTTCTTCACATCAGTGACCTTGGACTTTTGATTCAACTTGGTTTCCATGAGTTTGGACCTTTAGATGTCCATACAGTTCAGGATATTTTCTAGTTACTATTCTGTGAGAAAAAAATTAAGCATTATGTTCTCTGAATTTTTTGTCATTAAGAGCATGCACATATGCATGGCTGGATCTTTGAAAGATGCAACAGTATTGCACACCTGAAAGTAAAACAAACAACTCCCCTCTTTGTAATTATACCTTTCCTGGTTTTCTTGTTTTGAATTTTTTTCTATATACTTAAAATCCTGATTTTAAATGTGTCTTTTTGACCAGAGTGAGGAATAGGTGAAGGGCTTTGAGTCTAATAAGATTTCTTCATCTGGTAGAAATAACAAGAGAGAGTAAAATTTATAGTTTTACATACTATATCTTCTGGAAAAAGTGTTGTTATATATTTGACTGTATAAAGCTACAATATTTTGGTATTATATGGAATTTTAAATATGTTTTGTTAATTCTGGATTTTTGATCTAGAACTTGAGCCAAGACCAAAGACTAAAGCTGTCGTCCTCAAGAAGATCCACAAAACCATGAAAACATGGCTTATATTTTATGTGTCTTTGAGCCAACTTCCTTAGAAAAATAGACTAAAAAGTTGAGGGTTTTTTTTTCCTTTTTAATTCTATGTTGGTTTTTATGGTTCAGTAACTTGCTACAGCTGTAAGTATTTCTGTACAGATGTGAAATCAATTACTTCAAGATTCTTATTTGTGGTTTAGATTCAATCAGATTTGCCTTGTAGCAATAACTTCAGAGGAACCAACCCATTTTTCCTTTCTCAAAATTTGCATTTAGTTTTAGCCCTTAATGTCAAGAAAAGTTGCTAGACAGTTCCAGCTAGCAAGATTTGATGTAAACTGAGGACTTACCTACCTGATAGTCTGATGTTAAAGTAGTGAAAAAGGTCCCTTCTTAGCTAAGCCATATTGTAATGACATCCTAGCTTAACTAAGCCATGTGTTAAAGTGGCATCCTACACATGGTAATTAGCAGCATATCCCCCACAAATGGTTTGTGGCTGAGATAGTGTAGGTTGTCTAAAAATCACTTGTAAGCATGGGGGAATTATGATTAGGTCCCATGACGATCTGCATGTGTTGTTAAATTGCAGTGTCAGAGAACTCTTTCTTTTCTCAGAATTTACTTCTCTGTCATGGTCCAAAGTTGTTCAGGGACAGCCTCCTTGGAGGAGCACAGGAAATCTTCTGATCTTTTGTATTACAGCATTTTAGTGGGCAAAGAACACCTTCTGAATGTGGTGCAAAACCATAGGTTAGGTAAAATGGAGATATTAGCAAAAAGATACCTCAGGCGTGTCTTTGATGTACTGAGGAGTGAGAGAAAGCTGTATATTCTGGCTTGACAGCAACAAGAAGTAAAAGAGAGACTAAAAGCAAGAATTATTTTCCTAAAAGTAGTAGAGAGGTGTGATTACACTCATGCTCATAGGAAAGAATCCTTCATCCTAAAGGCTGTCTGGGAGAATCAATGATAACTCAACTGTGCTATGTATGTAGGGGAGGCCCAATAACAGTACTTGGTGTTCATCCTCTGGGAAGATACATGGTGAAGACTCTAATAACTTAAGCCAGACCATAAAAGGGTGGTAGATCACAAGTCTTTCCTTCCAAATACTGTGTTATTGGCACAATAATTTATGGTGTGTAGCATTGTCTAATGGTTCTGCTTATAAATGCAAGTCTTTATTACAGTTTCAATAGCTTTATCATTTTAGACACTACCTTCTGCCTCTCTCTGATGCAACCAGATAATCTGAATTACATCATTAGCAGGAGAAAAGGTTTTTATGCCAAAACCTCTTGCTGAACAACATTTCTTATGTCATCATTCTACTTTGTTGCTGTTCTGTGTGATATTTCTGTATGTATTTCTGATGAATCTCACTGATTTTTTTACCTTTGTAATGGCTTACCATTCAATTAAACTAATTGGCTGATTATAAAAAGAATGAGCAGTGATTTGGATGATATCTATATGTAAGTTTAAAATATTTTTATCTTAATTCCCTAAAGCAGATATTTAGGTTAATATTAAGAGTGAGGGCAGTGTGGATGGGAAGGGCTGTGGAAACTGGTTTGGCTTACACTAGGGAATGAAAATATTATCCTTCTTCAGAGGAAAACAGTTCCTGTAAAGACTACCATTTGGGCAACTTATGGATTTCTTTTTGTAATTTATTTCTTTTGGAGTGTGAGGGGAAAATTCTTGAAATACTTTATTTACTGAAGATGCAAGTATATAGTATTAAAAGGTCTAAAGCTGCTGAAAGGCTCAACTTAATTAGGAGAAAGTGATGTTTAAAATCAGGCTTGGCATTGCCCAGTGGATGTACTTTAGCAGGCTTCACTTTCTTGAGTTCAGTCCTGGTGAAGTTAAGTTTAGCTTTAGTGCTGCCTTTGTCACATAATGCTTCCCTTCATCAGCACTGGCTGTGCCAGTGTGGGAATGCCTCTTCAAAATAAAATTTTCATACAGATAGTCAATCTCTAAAGCTATTCAATGTCAAAAAGTTCTGGTTGGCTTTTTTTTGTTGCATTGTTTTGTTTCATTTTATTATATATTAACTAATATTTATCAGAGGAATGAAAATGAAATTCTCCTGTGAAAGATTCTTCAGTTACTATGCCATAGTAGATATCAGGATCTGTGTTACATGCACACATGAGAGACAACTTAAGAATCATAAGATAGTGGTAAAATTATTTTAATGAGAGGAGAAGGAAAAGGAGGAAAAAATACTGCTTGTAATGTTTATATCAGTTTGTCCAATGAAGCAGTACTTTTTTATTCCTACATAACTACTTTTAAAAGGTTCTTCTGTGTTTAAAATAACATTTATTTTTAAAAGAATGCCAAGTATTAGACTTTGTAAACATGTGCCATGTTTTCCATCTTTTTGATATAGTAAAATAACGTAGTAATACTATTTAGTGTTTAGCATTTACTTTGCTTGAATTAATATAGCTACTTTGAAAGGCTTGGTAATTACCCTTTCGTGCAAATGGCAGTTCAGACAAAGAGGGTTCATAAATCTTAACATATCCTTAGAAGGACAGCAATTGTTCCTGTGCCAGGGGCATTAGGAATAATTTATTTTCCAAGAATCTACCCCTTGCATTCAGTTAAACCTGTTCTCTGTGGAATTTAAACTAGAAAGGTTCTAGAAGACCTGCATACCAAAATAAAGACAATCCTTTAATTGTTGGAGAATGAACAAAGATCATTGAATCACAAAGGTTAAGTGTTGTGGAGATTTACAAGAGGGTGCTTTGCTCTGGTTAATGAATTTAAAGTTGAGCACTAGACACAATGTTATCAATTTCATGAAACAGCAATTACAGCAGGTTGACAAAGCTAAAAGAACTTAATAAAGTTAAAGGAAAATAAGTTGGAAGGATGGGACAAACTCATCTGCACACGACTTGGATGTTGAATACTATTTCCCAGTGGGAATGTTCAAAGCCAATAGCCTTGGGACTAAATTGCTTAAGCCTCATTCTGTGTCAACTCTGCTTTTAATTTTTTTCCCCCTCAAGGAACAATATTTGGGCTTTGCAAAATAAGTTGGCTTTAAATAATTAGTTATGTTTGAAAACATTTTTAGTAACTAGCAGCTTTGCTGCAAATGAAGGCAGCTCTAAGGAGCCTAGGTATCTTAGAAATCTGGCTGCTTAGGTGGATTGACCAATAGTAATTTCAGATGCTGAGCTTTAGTTATAGCAGGCAGATTCCTTGTTCATATAATTCTACATTGATCATATCCAGTAACAGGTAAAAAGCTAAAAACTCTTTTCCAGGTAATATGTATATGAAATTATGTTTTTATTTTTTATATAAATAAAATAAAAATTGAATTGCTAAGGACTCCTGGATTTTTTTTTTTTTGTCATTGAGAGATCTGCTATTGAGTCTGTACCTTTTCCTCTTCCACAAATATAGTCAAGCAGCAGGATTTGTTTAATGGTATTTTCAGTTTTTCTCCACTGCACAAAGAAGTGTTTTATAGTTTGAAAGCAGAGGACACAGTTTCATGCCTCTAGCTCTTCTTCAAATATAACTAAAACAAAATAATTAATGACACTTATTTAAGTTTGGGTAAACCAATTTCTTTAAGGAGCAAAAGTATATCCATTGCTGCTTCCATGGCTTTAGCTGTTGTCTTCAGAGGAAAAAAATAATTTTGTTGTGCTCCAATATTTTATCCCTCACTGGTTGCATATGCATTAGTGTTTTTCTAATCAGTGGAGTGCTTATAACGCAAAACCCTTGTGGGTCTCTACTTACTGCAGGTTGCTTTTTTACCTGGTTTTGACAATCATGACCTGGCTTCTCAGAGGAAATTCTACTGGAAATCCCATTTCACATCTGCATTGGTGGAATTTATCCTGATCTCTTTTCTACTCAGGTAGATTACATTACTTCAATTATAAAACTGTTTGAAATTTTAGCTCAAGCTTAACACCATTTTTAAGGCAGATAAAAGTGAAAACATAGAAACTTGTGCTTCATAATTTTCCCCCATCTTGGTAGTTTACTTTTAAATTAATACTTTAAATTATTTGGCTTTTTCCTGTTAGGCAATTTTGGTGTTTTTTTGATTTTTAACATTTTCCCATTGTTGTGTTTTGAGCCTCTTTGTGGGAAGCACTTGTAAAGAGAATAAGGTTCCTCTAAAATTCACAGTGGTAAAGGCAAATTTTAATTTTTAAACTTTTTAATCTTTAAAAAGTGTGCATAAATAGTTAGTGAGTTGTTTAAAACTATGCTAAAGGAAAATTAGTTTTTTTTCTGCCTGTGTATTTTGTTAATTAGAAGCTAAGGTTTCAATTTATACTGGTTCAGAAACAACACTTTTTTTAAAATTAGTTTTTGATTAGTTGAAATGTGTATGTAAATTGAAAATTAATTGTTAGGGTAATTGTAGATGTAAAATGATAATAAAGGCATTAAAAAATCCTTTAAGAAAATAGAATAAACATCTTTCATTTGATTTATGAAAGGAATTCAAATATGCTGCTGTATTATTCTCAATATTGATTACATCTAATGGCCAATTAATTTAAGCTTATTTAAGAAAGTGCAGGGAAGAAACAAAAGGGTTGGGCTATCATTAAGACAGGATGTGAATGTCAAGCATGGTGGACCAGAAATGAGTCAGCAATTTGCCTTTTAAAAGCAGATGTGATCTACAGCTTTCAAATGCTTGGAGCTGACACTTGAGGTAATCGATTATTGCTAGTGCTTGTTGAAAACCAAAATACTGCTTTTTAGAAAGCACTTTGAAAATTGTGGTTTTGTTCCAATGAGGAAACAAAAATTGACAAGTTTCCATTTTGTCTTAATAAAAGAGTAGATGGATGTACTTTCTCCTTCTCCCCTACATCTGTACAAGGGGTTGCGGGGTGCTGGTGGGCACATATCGCTTCACTTAAATCCTTTTTCTGAGTGTCATGTGGTGGCTCTCTCTCTTTCCTACTTTCTAAGTCAATGTACTTGATCTTTTGACAAACATTTTTCATGAAAATATGAGCAGGGGGAGGCTTTCCAGTGAAGAATGTAAGAGTTGAAAAATTTCCTCTTAGTCTTAGTGTCATGTTTTTAAGTCAGGTGCTTCCTGTCCTGTTCTGTGTTATATTGGTGTTGTTGGTTGTGGCTTATGTGAATTACAGATTTCAGAGCCTTCTTAAAGTTCTTAGCAGAAAAATATCTATGTCATTAAGAAAAGAAAATGTCATTACAAAATGATTCTGCTGGGAATTACTGGGCATGGATGTGGTGTTTGATTTTTTTTGTGTGTGTGTGTGTGTTTGTTTTTATTTTGGGTTTGATTTTTTTTTTTTTGGACTTTTGCCTGTCTTTGTCTTCCCCTGCTGCATTTTGGGCAGAAGAAGCATTTAGAAGCCTTCCCCAGTTACCAAAGCAGGAGGGGGCATGGGTTTAACACATTGGACAGACTGAGCTGCTCTGGTAGTATAAAACAAGCAAATTCAAGTGCATTTTGGGATGATATGCACGTCTAAAAAAATCAATCAAAAATATAATAAAACTAGGTTTTCAAAATAGATTGCAACTGTGTGTTTGACAGGTGATATTGTTTATAAACAAATTACAGTTTGTTTTGAGGAGGAGGTGGAGAACATCCATAGCATTTTTTTTGGAAAGGACATCTAATTTAAGGATCGCCTCATCATGAGGGAAGGTGGGCAGCCCCTCTACAGCACTGCTCTGTGCATCTCTTATGCTTCAGCTGCTGTAAACTGGCAGTGAAATGTCACTGTCAAGGAGTCGTTCCAGTTCTGACCAGTCTGCTTTCTGTTGAGTGGTGCCATTTTCTAGCACATAAGTAAGTCTTTGGGCAATGGCTGTTTTAATAGCTTATGCTTTTAGGGCTTTTACCTGTTGTGGCTTATGCCAGAAGGAAAGGGTCCTTTATTTAAATAAGGATCGCATGCTTCTCTCTCTTTGCTTCACAAATTTCTTTGCTAAGATATCTTCTCTGAGTGATTTCCAACTGGCTCCTTTTTGACTACAGCTTGTTCATTCTGTTTTTCCCATTATAGACATGGTGCATCAACGTGCTTGACTAAATGCATTTTATGTTAATATCCCCCTCTGTATGGCCAGCTGGCCTTTCCTGTGTCACAGAGGCATCACGTGACTATTGTTAAACCAGTCCCTTACTTAGGCTTCTTGTGTGGCTTCTCCAGTTTCTTTCAGAGTAGACCTAGTGTGAGCATTTGCTAATAGCACAGACATAGCCTTGCACTGTATGACCTGGGAGAAGTTGTTAGCTTTTGGGTCCATGTGTTACCCTCGTGGCATCCTCTCTCTCCATGCACTTCTCCTTTTCTGCTCCCTAAGCAATCAGGCCTAAAGACAAAGTTTTCTGAGCAGTCCCTTGGCTGGACAATGAGGTGCCAGAGTGGCCAGGTATGAGGATGGTAATGCCCTGCAGAACTGGGATGACTTAGGCTAGCAGGCCTTCCTGTGTGGCTGTGGGCAGTTTGTCATCCTGGGGAAGACGCTACAAACCAAATGATCCCTCTTTGGATGTTTTTTAGTACTGAATGCCTTGCTGTTGCCTGCAGAAGGGTCTCACCCCACAATCTGCTGCTCCAGTGCCACGGTGTATGTTCCCAAAGGCCAAATTAAGCCTGGAATGAATTGCATTTTGGAAGTCCAAGGCAGGCTCTTGCTTTTGGAGAAAGCATGCTCCTAGGGCTTTTGTCTGAAGACTTAGTTTGGGCAGGAGTGACTTAGAGGGCTTTCCCCTCCCATCAATCCCTCCTCTAAAAATAGTCCTGTTACACTGTTCCCGAATGCCACTCTGCTTCTGAATTAAAAACAAAATGTGCCAGTTCTGAGTGGTACAGTAACAGTTAATCATAGTAATCCTGAGGGGCCTGTTTGGTGTGTAAGCTGCACAGTGTGTTGTGACAGTGTCCTTTGTTTAGTCTTGTGGTTACTCTCCATGCCTCAGTAACATCTGCTATGACAAGAAAATATAAAGTGTGGAAGAATTTTAAAAACAGATTACTGTAGTCCACCTTATAGGCACCATAGTGACAGAAAAAATTCTTTGTGTCCCTACCTCTGCCACAAGCTGGTAAGGTGATTTCCAGGAAGTTAATTGGAAGTTCCTTATTCTCTGCCTGAGATCGCTCATTCACTCCTGAAGATTTTAAAGAAGTACAATGTAATTCATAGATCTCTTCTAGAGGGATACCCTGCTTTCTGACTTCAGGCTATAACTTCTAGGGAACAAGTAATTTCTCTTGTATGTGATATTGATGTTGCCCCATTACTGAATGATTAGAGATTTAAAAACAAGTTTTGGTGATTGTGGTGTAATTTGATTTTAGCCTGTCAGTAGAGTAATTATAAAAATTCTGAGAAGTTTAGATTCTTTTCTTACTACCATTCTTATATTGCAGCATGGAGACAAGTCTGCTGGCATATATCTGTGCAGAAAGACTCATACTGTACTGCACATACTAGAAAAGAAAAGGTGTGGGAGAGTATTGACAGGAATAAAAAAGCTTTTGACAAAGAGATGATTAGAAATGAAATAGATGTGAAATGCAGTTTTAAATAGTAAAAATACAGAAAGCTTCAAAGCTTCATCTGTTATCCAGTGATTGTAAGGCAGAACTACCTGTGTTGTATACTGCCAGTAACTGTATATCAAACACTGCTTCTGAATGTTTTCAAGAATGAGTGAAAACTTGTTCACAATGTTTAATTGCTGCTTTACAAACAACTGAATACAAAGTAATAGTAAAAATGCTCATCTGATAATGCAGCAATGAATATGCTGTGTGGGATTTGTTGCTAATGAGAAAAATCTTTAGGTTTTTATTTTCCTTCAGTAGTTGAGATCCATTCTTCTTTTTTAATAATGTGCTGGTTTGAAAGCAAAACCAGTGAGACTCCAAGTCAGAAATACAATTTAATAGGAAAAAGTAAAATACATGCAATAGTACAAAAGAAAACCACTGACAGAGTCAGAATACAACCTGACACCCTGCTCGTTAGGGTGGTGGTAGCGGTCCAGATGAAGTTGCCTTGCTGAAGTAGTGATCCTGTAGAAAGGTCTGGTAACTCTTGTCTTCTGGAAACCAGTGCGTAAGGGCTGCTTGTTCTGTCCCAAATCCCAGATTATATTCATGGAGGAATGCTTGGCTCCTCCCCCCTGTGAGGAGCATCTCACAATGGGCTGATGTCATTCTATGAGTCATGAGGTATGTCCTTGATTGCCCACTAAGCAGAAATGGCTCCCTCCAGGAGCCATGTATGAGTCATGGAGCAAGACATTGATGGCCCATTAACAGGAGATAGTCCAGGGGAGGAGGCAAGGAAAGCACTGCCCCTCCTGGTTTCAACAGCTCATGAAGATGGTGATAGAATACACACTTTTGGGCACATCTTTACGTTGTAACCTAGGACAATAAGCATTTAAAAAAATAATTCTGGAATATCCCATCACTTCCGCTGGCACAAATCTGGAGGACTATACATGCCTTGGAGCACCTCTCTGTCTTGATAGACACACAGATTCATTGAAGAATCTGTTGTGCAAAAATTGCTTTTGATTGCAAAATAAGACTTTACTCTCAGTTTTAGTCTCTGAATTCTAGACTGTGACTTCAGCTCCTCCAAGAGAAATCACCATAGTTACGCAAAAGCACCTGGAGGCACCGTAAGTTAATGCCCTGGAACAGAGCGGGGTGGTTTTATATTCTCTTGGCTTTCTGCTCCTGCAGTTGAGACCTCCTCCCTGTGAATTTCTGACAAAAACATGCAAAGTTAATGATGATTTGATATGTAAAGGCTTCTTGTAGCTCTATCAGACACATGCATTTCTGAGATAAAGGCATTGGGTACCTTGACTCCCTTTGTTCAGCCATCCTTTTTGGTTTGTTTCCTTCATTTTTTTCTGCTATCCTAAACCAAGTTTATTCCAGTTGGACATCAAAGTGATTAAGCAGAATTGAATCATCCATGCATCTGATGAGATAAAGACATCTTAATGTGAAGTTTTGTTTTAATTGCCTTTTATGGGGCACAAGAGGATTATAAATAGCCAAATAAGCTTTCTGTGATTAGTAAAACTGGCCATTCCCAGAAGATGACAAACCAGAGAAAATTTGCATTTTGACAGTAGAAAAAGGAAAATTATAGAAATTAATTTTCATTTTTCATATTATTTGACTACATGCCAAAGCATTTTAAGTGTTTCAGAATTACTTAACATCTTTAAAGCAGGAAGCAGTTAAAATATTTATTTAAATTTTCACCTTTTTCAGAAACAAATATACACATTTAAGAAATGAGAATCCCTTTTAGGGAGATTTTATTAATTTGAATCCAGGTATATCCTGATTGACCTGGGTTCTTGATGTAATTTCTATAATCTGACTAATTTTTGAAGGTGACATGTGTAACTGTTTAAGAGACTTTCTCAAGGCCTTGCAGGAATGGTATTTTGAAGCAAAGAATAGATCATCTTACTGATGAAAGTCAGTCTGGTATCCTAAATACAAGAGCATCTGCTGACACTGCTTTCTTTGAAAGCAGATCTCTTCCTGACACTGTCCCAGTATAAATAAGTGTGACATGTCCATATTTAATTTAGGTATCTCTAGCCAAGCAATGAACTGAAAAATTAGTAAGTTACCTGTGAGATGTTAGCAGTTTTCATAGATAAATGTACAGTTAGAGCTCTCTACCTGGCACAAGCTGTAAGGGAAATTTTTCCTTTTACTTCTTTGTAGAGAAAAAATAGTCCTTTAAAATACTTATTTTCTCACATGACATTGAAGGCAGCTTTGTATGTGGTAGTCCTTTTCATGCCTTAAAATCACAGTTTAAAGGATTTTACAGATCCTCTGATTCTTTGTCTTTAGGAAGCACAGATTATCTTTTATTATTTGTTTATATATGAGTCTGTACAACTGGAGTTTTGTCCAGTCATAACTTAATAAAGCTGTTTATGATACGCAGGGTCATTTAGATATCTTTATCTGGAAACCCAGAATAGTTGTAATTGAAGAAGACATCCTACACCTAAGAGATTATATACTTAGAGTGGGTCCAGGGGAGGGCCATGAGGGTGATGAAGGGGCTGAAGTGCCTCCCCTATGGGGAAGAACTGAGAGAGATGGAGCTGTTCAACCTGGAGACAAGGAAGCTTTGGAGGACCTTACTGTGGCCTTTCAGTACTCAAAGGGGGCCTACAAGAAAACTGGAGAGGAACATTTTAGCAGGGCCTACAGTGATAGGACAAGGACTAATGGTTTTAAACTGAAAGGAGTTCAATTTAGATTAGATAGAAGGAATTTTTTGGGGTTTTTTTTTTTTTTTTTTTT
>VXBQ01012830.1:502086-750805 GCA_013400175.1 Phainopepla nitens | reverse complement strand
TTTTGTTTTTTTTTACGATGAAGATGGTGAAAGACTGGAACAGGTTGCCCAGAGAGGTGGTGGATGCCCCATCCCCAGAAACATTCAAGGTCAAGTTAGACAGGACTCTGAGCGACCTGGGCTTGTTGAAGGTGTGCCCCTTCTCTATAGGGGGATTGGACTAGATGACCTCTAAAGGTCCCTTTCAGCCCAAACTGTTTTATGATTGTGTTTATGCAAGTGTGATTTTAAAAGATCTACCATAGAGAAGATATGTCATTGGTTTTTCTGGCCCCAAACTGTTAAGCAATGCTTTTGCTGATAATATGTCTGATAATCAGACTCTCTTAAGACATTAATCTTTTTGTCAGGAACTATGTCTTACATCTTCTCTGGCCCTTTTCTTTGGCATTTTTCATGTGTGATGGCCTTGAGTGACTGCTGCTGCTTTCTCCTCACCTGTGTCCTCTTCAGAGCCAGCATTTCAGAGAAAAGAAATATACAAACTGTTTATTCTAGCATTCATTCATCTCCTTCCTGCCTCTTCCTCATTTGCAAAACAAGCAGGAAGCTATTTGTGACAGCCAGATTTTACTAGGGGATTATGCTGAACCTCACTGATCCACACAGTCTAGGCTTTGTTGGAGGTCAATGTCTTGGCAGCCTTCCCCTGTAAATACTATACAAGTACCAAGCTGCTGATATTGAGAGAGCATTAAGTTGTTTCTGCCTTCCTTCTGCTGTGCTTTTTGTTCTCAGCAGTTGCCAGCAGGGGGGCAAGGTGAAAAATTCAGTCCCTGTATCAAATATAGAAATTGGATATTTAGTTGATGCACAGGTTCCTGCTCAGCAGCAGCTGCTTCCCTGGAATGTGTACTGATTTTTACTTAATTTAGAGAGCTGTTGTGATGAGCCCCCAAAATATGATTATTGTTCATGTCCTTTCACTTTGTAAGTTTTCCTCCCCTCTTACCACGAGAATGCTTCCTGTCCCTTTATATCTATTCTTGTTCTGTATCACAAGCTACATTCTTCAGGTTGCTTTAAAGGATCCTTAACATCCTTTAGCTCAGGGAGGTGTCATGTCATTGAAATCAGGGAAATTTCCATGAATTTCAGAGTTATGCTTTAGAATCCCACCTGGGGATTTGGTATTTACCTCTTTGTATTCTCTAACATTTCTTGCATATTTAGGGGCACACACATGAAGCAGCTGAAGTAAGCTGTGTATTCAGTAGCATTTGGGGAGGTCCAAGAAGCAGTCCCAGTAACACAACTGCCTCATTAACTTTGTTTTCCTGAACCCTGCCAATGGCTTACTACTTAATTTTTGGCGTGATGAGCCACTATACAGGTTGTGCACAAGACTTTGAAAAGGTCAGTCTAAGGTGTTCTTCTTTGTGTTGTTGTAATTTTCTGATTTTTAAAAAGTTAGCTTGCTCTGAGAACCTTGGAATATTAAGGTAGAAGAACGGTGAAAGAAAACTTACCAGGTTTGAATGCAGGTTTTTGCCATCTGACACCCCCAGTGAGTCTTATTCATTCTCCTGTGTTTCTTTGCCCCCGCAGGACATTTCCTTGGAGCCATTCTGTCTTTCCGGGAAATAAAAACCTCCTCCAGATCTCACTAGGCAGGTGCAAAAGTTCATCGGGCTTGGAAAGTCTTTTGTATAGACAAGCTCCTCTATCACCAGGCATGTCACTGGATGCTTTGTTTAACTTGGTGATGGGGACTGACAGGATTCCTGTGATGGATAAGATTTAGAGCATTCTGCAAGTCATCCATCCAATCTCAGGCACACTTAGTTTTGGTCAGACCTCAGTGTAGACTCATCTTCGCCTCTCTCAGTATCTAACATCCAGTCAATAAAGTCTCTGTCTATAGGAAAAGAATAACTAACCATTTTTCACAGCAATGGGCCTTTCTCTTTGTGACATGTTTTCTTACAGAAGGAAAAAAAAGTGTTTCCTAAGCTCTATTGCTTTCTCTTTTACTTTCTCACATGCACAGGAAATTCAACCATTACCAGAATATGGATCTTACTCTTTGTTGCTAAAACAGCATTTTTTTTTCCTGAAATAGGGATGTTCAGTTAGATCTGGAATTTGAAACAGTTTGTTCTATAAGCAAAGAAAATAACTAAGCTTTATTTGTTGTTATTTTTTCTTCTGTCTTATGTCGTCTACATTTTCCTATCATCCTCTCTCTGGATGGACCTGATTTGGAAGGACAGATCTGCAGATACTCCTGGTGCCAGCAGATGGAATGGCTGCAAGGCAAAGCAGATTAATACTTAGTTTTTCTTGCCCATTTTAAATAGGCCTTCTTTCATTACTGCTGTCTGTTTCCACTACCTATTCATCCTGAAACTTGCAGAAACATCACAAGTTAGAGAATAGACTGTTACCTGCATTCCGTTTTTGGGAGTTTTTTCTGAGAACTGAGAAAACAAATAAACAAACCCCTTGTAATAAGGATGTTTCTTCATTTTGTATTATCATGATTTTATTGTATCTGATATTAAAAATATTGATTAACTTTACATTAAAAATGCTCATTCAAGAATATATATTTAATTTGAGACCAGGTGAATGGCAAGATTTGCTGATGCTGTAAACTTATTTGTGATAGTGAGGGGAAATTGAAAGAATTGCAGAAGGATTGTAGGAGATAGAGATAATACCATACACAGAAGCCACCACTATATATGGCTCAGTAATTCTGTAAAGTGTCTGAAAGCTGGGAAATAGGTGGGTTATTCTTGTGGATAACTCATGTTACTGCCTGGGCATTTGCTTTTGGCCGCTGTTGGAAGTGACAGTCTGAGCTCATTGGACTCCTTTCAGAGGCAGTACAATTCTCTTACGTTCCCACAAGCTTCTGAAATAAATGTGTTTTGAAAGCCAGAAAAGCTGTTTCAAGCATGACAAAGAGCTAAGCAAAGAAAAAACATGAAAGCAGATAAAAAACAAACCAGACACTCATGCATAAGTTTTACTTAGGAAGAAACAACTACAATATTGACAATTTATGGATGTATTTCTTATTAGGAAGTCTTCAGCTGTCTCACTTTGGTAGCTTACACTTTGATTTATAAAGAAAAATGTTACCATCTTTGTGAGAATCAAATGTTTTCAGTTCACAGTGCATGAAAATGTTTAGTTTGGCTGGATGTACAAAGTGAATTTCAGCACAAATTCCTCAAGATGAGATTAAAATCATACATTTACAATAACTGTTAAAAACCTTTGGAGAAGTAAACTCTCTTACAAAAATGGTTTGTTTTGCCTGGAAAGAGAAGGTTATTAATGTTTGGCTTATCATGGTCACTATCTAAAGTATAAACACAGTTCCCTATCACCAGAATGTCTGAGAAATTACTGGTTAATTCTATTTAACCAGCAGGAAAAAGACATTGTGTTCTAGATCTCATCCTGTCAGAGTTGTCATGTACTGTTTGTTGCAGTTACAGGTGTAGATAGTGTTGATCTTTATTGATTTTATATCTAAATAAATGGACGCCAAGTTCAACAGGCTTTCTGTGAAGAGTGTCTAGAAATAGCATCATATTTTTATTAAAAACAACAGAAGTAGCAAAATACTGATGTGAATGAAACACTTAATTTAGTTATCAGGTTTTTTTTAACAAGAACTCGACTCTTTGTTAAAGACGAAACTAACCAAACACTAACCTTAATAAAAAAACATTTCCCCTTCATCCACCCCTCTAACTTATTCTTGACACCAGTTTTTTTGCGTGTATTCAAAACTTAGACTAGTTTTTCAGACTCCTTTATTACTTTAAAAAATATTTGAATTGATAAAACAATATGGTTAATCATCTTACATGTGAAAAGGATGCCTCTTAAGGAAAAAAAAAAAAAAACCCAAAACAAAACCAAAACATCCCCACAATTTTTAAGTTTTCTTGAAGTTGTAGTTCCAGAATACCACATGCTCTGGAATGTGCCTGAATAAAATTCTAATCTCTTTTTACAGGTAATGTGATTAAAAAAAAAAAAAGAGAGAGAGAAAGAGAGACAATAAACAGATTGTAATTTTAAAATGGAATTAATAATACGATTTATGACTGACAGTGTTGTATCAGTCATAGCTGCTTTTCGTTTTCCCCCTCGTCCTTTTCATACCAGTTGCAAAAGTGTTTTCTACTCTTGTAGGATCACTGTTTTGTACTCTTGTATGATTTTTTAAGTACACAATTATCCTGTTTTCCTGTATAAAGCAGTTACAAGGTTGTATGGTTCTGTGGGTAGTATGAATGATCATGGATAATAAGGGATAAACTGTGACCAAAGAAGAACATTGTGCTTTAATAAAAGCATTTTTCTTTTATGATATTCTATTGAATTATTCTGAGGGGTTGTTTGTTTGGTTGGTTTTGTTTTGCTTTTGTTTGCTTGTTTTTTTTCTATCATGGATTTCAAAATAGAATGTAGAAAAAACCTAATAACCTGTCTTTTTAGCCTCTGCTAGCCTTGAAATCACTCTTCTCTCTGATAAGTTAGCTTTTAAGTGTGTTGCATTTTCATGCTCTCCCTCTTCAGCAGTTGCCTATTTCAGACATCTGCCTAAAATTTATGAAGTGATTTTTCTTTCCATATATAGCATATTCTTCTTTGCCTTTTGGAAGTTTTTTTTTTAATATCTGAAGGTTAGCCTTTAGGTCATAGCTTTTATAAGTATAGCAAAAGCCTTTAATCTCTCTTGAATGATTTTTTTGTGTAACTTAGTCTCATAATTATTACTAATAAAGCTAACACACAGGGAACAGTACATCCTTTTAGTATCTGAATTCTTTATCTTATTTGTTTAGATCATATTAGCAGAAAAAAATATTCTCTGTCCCTTCTTATTTCCTGAAAAAAGGACCTTCCTAGACAATGTAACAGAGCAAGAGTAATGCAAAAAAAAGAATATTAAGATTTGGCTAACAACATCTTCATTAGGAAAGCAGTAGAATTCTGAGGGAAAAGTTTGCTTATTCTCTCTTTCTCTTTTTGTCTCTCTGTGCCTAGGGTTAAGTTAAAATAAGAATTATGCAAAAGCAGTAACAAAAATAGGTTTTTAAGCATTGTGTTTTATCACCCATATAGAAATCAGTAATATAACTTGGTTATCTGGAATTCATACAATATATACTTATGCCTCAGTAACAGAAGACATCTTCTGAACTAATTTGCTCAGCAATTTAAAGAGTATTGTGAACTGATGAATATTCTCTGCTCCCTCAAATTATTTTAAATATTGTATGTCTTAATAATTATAAAAAAATTACTCGGTCCTTAGTGATTTTGAAGTACAATATTTTCACAAAAAAAAATATAAAACTAACCTTCTTTCCATCTTTTGTGATTTTAGTCCTACTTTCAGGGTGCTACTTCCAATACAGTTGTTCTGAAATGTGAAAATTTCATGACTGTGTCTCAGGTATTCCATTATGTCTTTGGTCCCTGTAAGGAAAAAGTTCTGACAAATGGGCAGGCTGGCTCCTTCCCCAAGAGACAAAGAGTAATTTTATTATTCCTATATTCCATGGTTTGCGATTCTTTAATGAGCAAAGTTGATGAAGTGTTGTACCAAAAATTTTTAACTGCTTCCCAAACAGTTTTTTTTTTTTTTCTTTCCAGTGCTGCCTGCTGCATCCTTTGAGAAACAAACCTATGTTTCTAGTCTGAATCTCCATCTGTAAGATCTTTGGGGGTTTTTCTTCTTGCTTTTACCTCACATCTTAAATTTTACCTTTGATTCAAAGAAAACAGGATTGTTTGCAGATTTTTTGTAATTCCAAATAGTGTATATAATGGATATTTGCTGCACCAGGTTGACTGTTCTTCACTGTACTGTAGAGGAGGAGGAATGACTTCTGAAGAGATTAAAATCAGTCTCATCTCCTGACTTCTGAGTCCAAATCCATGTTGCTGGTGTTGATGTGCATTAAGGAGGAGGTGCCATGAAGCTGTTGCAACCTGATTTCTCCTAGAGAAATTTTATTACAATATAATTGATATATCCTAGGGAGTGTTTCAGGATTGGGGTTTTTTGTTTGTTTGTGTTTTTTTGTTTGTTTTTTAACAAGTGATGATATGGCTGATCTGTGTAGAGGTTTATTGTTAACTAACAAGTTCACTAAATGATTGGTTTTGAGGGCATATGCTAAGCGCAACGTCATTGCTACTTTGTGGGAGTAAGGTGATTCTGCTTTCAAACTCCATCTGCAATCAGTCCTGGATAAGGATTATTTCCTGGTTAAGTAGTAATATTTTTTATTTATTTTTTATTTTTATTTACATTTTATTGAACATTATATTATTGCTAAATGCTGTTATATATGTTCAAGCCATCACTTCTGACTTTATACTTTGTTCTTCTACTTTATTCATATCTGACACAGGCAAAGGTGCTAATTTTTTGCACAGAAATTTTTGCACTGAAGTCATTGTGCAGAAAAACTGCTTATGTAAGTTTTATGCAGCACAACAAGCTGCATGGGAATCTTTCTAGTTCCTGAAAACATTATTTGATTCATATAATATGAAGATAAAAATACTTGCTTTGCCTAACAATTTGTTGCTAGAAATTTTTAGTAAACTACAATTTAATAATAAATAATTATATATACCTCACAGTGCTGAAGAGTTGAGGCAAATAGCCTTGAAGTCATTACAAATATTGGAATGAGAATATAGTAAGAGGGGGGATGTCTATGAGGAGAAAGCAAAGAAAGAGGCAAGAGAAATGTAAATGATTTTTCATAGTTTCACTTGCTCTGCTACAAGTGGAATTCACTATTCAGAAATCATAGGTAAATAGTCATTTCTTCCTTAAGCAAAAATCCGTTTTTTAGAAAGTTAATATCAGCCCATTCTTTCTGAAAATTGCTAATTTTTATTCTGTCTGGATACATGCGTAGGACATAGGACACTCAGGAAATTGCCAGTTTTTGGAAAGGTCTTTGTGGCAATGACAGTAAGACACATACAGTCTAAAACTGTGTGCAGGTGAAGTGAATCCAGGACAAAATCTTGACTTTATCCTCTGATAGCATCTGAGTCTTTTTGCATTCAGCTTAGAACCTCTGCTCTCAGAGGAGGCTGCCCTGCCCTTCATGATAGAGGTGGATACTGGTGCCAATAACCAAAATTTTTATTTTTTTTAAATACATGCTGCCAAATGGGTCTTTTAATTAACTGTGCTTCAAATGCAGCTTTGTTCAAATTTTTTTTCTATGTTTTTTTCTTTTTGGAAAATTGTGTTTTAATGGAAGATTATATTTCTTTTCTTCTGAGTAGATTTTTTTTTGTGGTAAGATGAATTGGTTGAACTTTGAAAGTAGGTCAGTGGCTAGTACAGTTTGTTTAAAAATCAAAGGACTCATTATCATTATCATTTATCAGAACTCATTAGATGTTGTGGTTATGAGGTCTCACTCTTAAAACAAACTTGAGAGTTTCAAGCAATAATGCATTATTCTACAGTTTAACTTGTTGCACATTCATAACATAAACCAAAATTTGATTAAAACAAGTTGTATTAGTTGTTAGGGGCCAAGATTCTTGGTCACTTGAATACAATCCAGTTTTGATTATTTTAAGGGGACAAATGCATCCAGGGTTTTTTTTGTAAATAATTAATATCTTGGTTTTTTTTCAGTGTGTTAGAATAATCAACTGCCATTTAGCATGTTGTTGATACAAATTTTAGTAGAACCAAACCTGATGAGTAGTTTTAATTTAAATAAGGAAAACTGTCTAAATAGCAATCAGTTTGAATATAGCCAATGATTGAAAACCACGTGTAGCTTACTTGTTTTGTCATGAAAGCTCTTTAGCACCTGTGTGCACTTACACGATTTGTCCATCCTGCTTTGTACAGTGTGTAGCTGGCAGAACTGTTGGGTTCTTGTGTTTTCTTTTTCTTACGTTGTATCAGGTAGTAACCACTGGTTTGAGTGATTTAAGGAACAAAGGAACAGGAGTCAATAATTATGCTTACAATTAGAGGTGCAGGTACAAAAAATGTTCTGTGTTACACTTCTAAGAGATGAGAATTAATGTATCCAGCATTCAAGCACGTCTCCAACAAGCATTGTGGCCTGGTGAGGTGTCTGCAGAGCAACAGAGGCAGGCTGTGGGAAGGACCACGTTCTGCTCTGCCCATCCAGATGAGCAGTACTGGGACAGGCTTGTGTAAGCTGACAGTAAAGGGTGTTCAAGTGACTTGTTAATTTTATCTGTATAAGCTGAGCCATTTGCAACTGGCTATCCAAGATTAGCCTTTCACTCAGTGTGAAGTACAACAAAACACCTATGGCTTCTAATTGGTTTTCAGCGCAGGTTGCTTGTTAGGAAAAAAACCCTTTGCCTTTATTGAAATGAGAGTTTAGATCTCATTAGAGAACAATGCTTGCAAACTGCTTCTGTCAGTAGTGTTCAGTTCCTTCAAAGCAACTTTTCTAATTAATGAAATCAATTGCTAATTCGAGTTCTGTCTGGGTGTTTGTGTAGCTGCATAAGACACTCAGGAAATTGCCATTTTTTAGAAAGGCTTTGTCATGTGGCAATGACAGTGAGACGTGCACAGCCTAAAACTCTTTCCATACTTCTGAGATGTCAATCTAGGACAGAATTTTTACTTCATTCTCAGCTCGTTCTTTTTCTGTTTTACGGATCTTAGAGGCTCTGCTCTCAAAGCAGGCTGCCCTTGGTGCTGAGGTGGGTGCTGGTGTCAGTCACTGTAGCTGCACTGGAGCACTACTGATCTTGCAGGAGCTGGCTGAAGGGACATGTGGTCTCAATATAATTCTGATGCACAGAGACTGCTTTTTTTTATGTAATTCTGAGACTGTAATTCAACTAGCCGTCTTGTGTCCAGCGGAGAATTTATTTCACAAATAAATTTTTACTGTCCACCTGTGACACTTAAGTGCTGGGAACAGATTAGGACTCTGGCTACAGTGAGCAGATTTTTAGTTGTTTATATTTCAGGTGTTTTGTCACTTTTGTTAATATTTAGTAGCTTCCTTAAAAAGCTTCTTTGTAGGGAATAATACCTTATTTGGTTTTATGCATACTCAAAAAATACAATGATGTTAGTCCTTGTGAAGTTTATTTTTTTCCTTCATGTTCCTAAAGTATTTGAAAACATCAAAGTTTTTTTATGCCTTTTTATTTTATGGGCAGTCAGAATATCACAGGAAGGCCAAAACTTGTATTGTTTTGGCTCTGCAGACATCGTGACAGATTAAGGCTGTCACCAGAATGTGTAAACACCATTTCTAGCTTTTTACAGTGGTCGCTAAAGTGTCCTTAAGTGGAGCTCAGGAATCTAGTTCTGCAAGACAAACCCTTCAGTCATATGACTGGCTGATGGTCAGGGGCTTCTGTTAAAATGTTTTAATAACTTTGTGCTTCACAGCAGTAAGTCAGTTCTCTTGTATTTGAGTCACAGTGATTGATCATCTCTATGTAGCTAGTCCACTGACATGTGAGTGCATTCACTTTAAACAGCATCTACCTCCAAGTTAAGACAGCATAATTATTTGAACAAAACTGTAGTTCTTTAGAAATTATAATACAACTGCAGCAGTTACCTTACCAGACCCTGTTGACTGTGCATATTGATGCCTTTCTACATTCTACTGCTTCTGACACTGCAAAGAAGAATCTGCAAAGTTCCTGAAAATTTTGTGGAATATACTGCTTTATAGTAAAGGAAAGACATGCTAATGCAAAAAAGACTGTTCTTCACATTAATTTTATATTTTTTAAAGGAAAGAACTAGGAGAGTGGGAAATTGTCTCCTCGCAGTTTTCTAAAATGCTGAATTTTACAAGTTTTTACTTACTTTTAATGTTGTTGTTTGGGGTTATTTATTTTGTTTTGGTTTGTTTTTTTTTTTTAGTTCTTTCATCACCTGGAAGGATGTCCTTCAGTGAATTCTAAGTCTGTTCAAGTAAAAACCAATTATCTGATTGCCCAGCTAACTCTCTTGGCAGGGCTAGGCTGGTGCCATAGGTGCATAGCTGAAAATGATAAATGAAATAACAAATAGATCACTTTATCTAAATAAGTTATGGTAAGAGCTTATGTTAAAAGTATAGTTCTTGCAGGCTTTGAGGAAAAAAAAAAAAAGATTATATCCTTCAAAAGACCCCAAATAACTGTATCAGTTAACAAGGCTCATTTTTCACATTTTATATGAATTTCATTTAGTCATTAGAAAACCTAAAATTTTAAAAGCTTGAACTGCATAATGCATTGACAGAGAGAAGCTTTGAACAGGAAACACTGGTTTAAAATGCTTATATATTTATATAAATACTGTTTTTACCAATAAAATACTTTTTCAAAACAAGGATGAATTTTGATGTGTGTTTCAGTAGTAACAGTGGTAGGTGAGGCACTTTATCTTCTCTCTGTGTCTAACCCTGCATACTTCATCCATTACAGTAGTATTTTAGGTTCAGTAGTATTCTAAGGAGAGAAAACAGACTTGCCTTGAAAAAAAAAAAGAAGAACAAGTTTTTCACATATTTTTCTTGGATTGGATCAGTTCCTCGTTCTTGTTCATTTCTGCTGAAAAGACCAGAGATGTAAGGTGTAGCAACAATAAAGTAACCTGTTGTAGAACCTGCTAAAAGTTGCTGATTGAAAAAAGCCTTATTATACTTGAAAATATGTAATTTTGTCCTGTGAAAGAGCATTAGAAAATGAGCACAGAAAGGTATTTAGAACACATACAACAAAAACTATTGTATGTGAGTAAAATGCCTTTTTCCACGCATATTTGTTTTGACTCTTATGCTGGTCTCCACCATGATAAAATACTCCCATAGTTAGGAAAATTAAGAATTTAATTCCCTTGTGTAAAAAATCTCGGTAAGAATTGGTTATTCTAAATCTGTGTGATGTTTTTACTCATGTACACTCAGTTGAACCCATCATTCAGCATTTTTAGTGTTTTTTTTAGAGGAGAAAAGCAGACTAGGAAGGTTAAATCTTTGGAAGGGTCATGTTACTGTCCTTAAATTATCAACAGAATTTAGATGTAAAATTGCAGAAGATGGGATCAAAAGAAAAGTGTGATTGATTAAGACAAAAATAGTCTGTGGAAAAATGTCAGAAAATTATATTCATTTTAACTAAGTTGTTATCTTAAAAGGTGAAAAGAGAATCAAATTCTTAGCTTTTACATTTTATGCAGTTGTATGGAAAATGTAACACTTCACTTTAGAGAGATCCCTGAAATCTCATGAAATCTCATTCTCTATCTGATAAAAAGTGTGTTTCAGAATATCTGACTTTAAAAGAGTTCCATGAGAGAGAAGCCACTGCTCTGGGGTCACATTTTCACTTTAATCCTAACTTTCTTTTAACCTAAGATTTCACATTAAATATAATTAAAATGGAATGCCTCTTTTGAGAGGAAATATTTAAATCTGAAACTAATGAAATTGGATACATCTAGAGTGGTGGGAGCCTCCCATCCCTTTCTGGTTTGAAGAAACAAAATCCAAAAAAACCACCAACCAGATGACAATAATAACAAATAACCAACATAAATGGATCTCCACCTCCCCAACAAGCACAAACCACAAAACTCAAGAACCCCAAATATGCCAGGTTTTCTGATTTCAGCCAGTATTTTAGTTTGAATTGTAGCACTTTCTGGGAACTTTGAGGGACCATGAAAGAATGGTTCTGTATAAAAATTCTTTCAAGGAGGCCTACTAAGGATTAATTGAGAGAAAACAAGATTCCTGAAAATTGGTGATATAAATTTTTTCAGTGAAGCTCCATTTGCTTTTGCTTCTGTGCTATACAGCCACTTGGCCTAGAACCCATTTCTCTTGCTGTTCTGCCCATCGTCAAGGTTTAAAAATGCAGCTCTGGGACCAGATCCTCAAACAATCTTTGTAGCACTCTGGCCTTTGTGTTTACCAAAAGTGAAACAGGTAATTAATGGTTGCTGTTGATGGGATGGTGGGTGTCCCTTGTTCTCCACATGCTGTTAACTGAAGTTGAGAAGTTGAGTAGTATATCTTGTATTAGCTGTGTTGGCTTTTTCAGCTGGCTACTTAGGTGCAGTGGTCTTCCCTACCATCCACCTTTGTAGTTAAATTTGGCATGTGGATTTTGTGTTTTGGTAGAAAATGTGTAGTGGAGTCCTGCGTAAATGAAACAAGAAGGAAAATAGCACTTGAAAAATACTGTTTTGTGGAAATACCAGTGCGTACGACTGTCATCATTAGACAACGTTCAAAAAAATATATGAATCCTGAAGTCAGCTAGAAGTCAAAAAATCTGTAAAATAACTGCAAATGAAGTATCTGAGCAAATATCATTGCAGTGGTTGTAAGAGAGTGTGTATCCACCTCTTGCTGGATGGTGATGATGTAGAACAGGCTCTTTCGTTGTTGTTTGAAAAATATGCTTTTAACAATAGTGAAACAGTATTTTAAATAAGGAACATTCAGTTTTAACTTCTTCAGTGTGTGATTATCTTTTGACTTTTCTATTTTTTTTTTTAGATCTTTATGGTTATGGCAAAATCTTTCATCAGCCGATGGTATAATGGACTACCAGTTGGATGATATACAGTCGTCTGAAACATGATATATACTTCTCTTCCGTGTCCATGGTGAGTTCTGCTTCTGTACATAGATACTAAATGCTTCAGAGAAGGAGCTAAAAGTTTTCAGTGACCCACATTGGATGTTGTTCCCATTGTTTTCATGTGGATTAATGTAGAGTTGTTAATTTACTAACTATAAAAACCCTTTCTTTTTTTGTAAGCTGTTTGAAAATGTTTTAAAAACCTAAGTTCAGAAATAACTGTATAGAACTTCTCTCTTTTTGGATGATTTTAGAGCTGTGCAAAAATCCTGATGCACAACTTGATATGTTATCTTTCCCTTCAGCTTGAAAGCATCTTCACCTTCATTTAGTGTGTCTAGTTCAAATTAGATTCCAACCAAATGTTCTTTTTGGTCAGACATGTACCACAAAGTATTTAAGAATAAGATAACTGTAGCTGTGTTACAAATATACTATAAAACACAGGTTAAAAAATTAATTGGAGAAAATATTTGGAAGTAATTTTTCAGTTTTGTTTTTGCACTGCTTCTCTGTTTTGTGCCTACAATTAATCTGATTATAGTAGTTGTGAGCACTGTTAAGTATTGTATTGATGCCTGTGAGACTTAAGGCATCAGTATAATCAATAATATTGAAAGCAAGGCTCCTCATATTATAACTGAGTTATTGCTTGTGTCCAGACATGCAATCATGAGATCCAAAGCACTCATTGTTCATTTGGCTAAACACATGGACAAACCAAATTTGGGTATCAGAATGTTCCACTGACTACTCCTTAACACACCAGAAATTGCAGCCCAGTCTCCTCTCCAAAAATCAGGTTAAGCAATTGACGTTAAAATCTTCACTCTCTCTTCTCTTTTTTGAGGGTTTAGACATGGTTCTTATGCCAGAGTTATGAATGGTACTGAATTGTCTGGAATAATTGCTTAGCCACTGTTAAAATTTGCCTGTCGATGTTTGTTACTCTAAGTTTGTGTCTAGTGTTCGGGTTAGGAAAGGTATGATATGAAAGGTATCTTTCCTTTTCTGCTTCAGATTCCAGAGTTCTTAGAAGGATGCAGAAGTAGTGAAAAAGTAAAGAGAATAGAAGAGGCAAATATTAATTTGCCATAAGGCATTTAGTCAAGACTATTCTTATTATATGCATAATTGCTGTAATGTACTAAGACAGAAACAATGCAGTTTCTAGAGGTGTGTTTGCACTTGGTAATAGAAAGATATGTTTATCCAGATCATAATATTCCATATTTAACATTCCATGTAAGTGGATAGAGGTGTTCACCAGCAAAACCAGTTACTGTTATTTTTGGTGAAAATGGGTGTTTATGCAGAGAAATGGACAGACATACAGCACATTTTCTCATCCTACGGAGGGCATTTTCTGCCTGTTTCTCTGTTAGTAATTTCAGCTGGCTTTGCATTTCAAATTTTACATCTCCCACATAATAACCATACAACTCTGAAACCAGGGAGCCAGATAAATAGCAAAAAAAGCATCACCTTGCTTGTTTCCACCAGCAAATTTTTGAGGTGACGAACTTGATATTGTTTGATGGGTTATCCAGCACCTGTTGGTTCTGTGAAACATTGTCCTGGGTATTTATTGAGTTCTGCATCATTCTCTAACCAGGCATTTTATGTGCTGAATTAGTAGATTTGCTTCAAAGACTTGACCTTTTCTTTTCTCCTTTTCCTTATCAGCAATGTGCCATATATATTTGAGCCTGTTTATACATCCTGAGTGTGCACTGATTCATCATGAAATCAGGGCTTTATTACAAGCCTGATGGAAGAATGAACTTCTTTAAACAGAGAAATCTGTCTATCCCATATGTGTAAATACTGCAGGATTCTCTCCTTTTGCATATGTCTGCTACACTACATTTTACTGCCATTTTACTGCATTTATTCCCTGCGTCCACCAGCAGGAGAACAAAATCGATTCCAATCCACAGTGTTTTCTTTGAGGCCAGACTTCATAAAAAAAATTAAAAAAGGGATGACACTGTCTTAAGTTGTTTAAGAAATGTCATTATGCATTGTTCTGGCAATTAAAAAACCACTGCTTTGGAATTCTTGTTAGAATTGTTCCTCTTATCTTCAAGCAAAGAAGATGTACCATGTGTAAGGGCATCCTCATCCTCCTCTCACTCTGTATCCACCCAAGGCTCACATAGGCCCTCAAATGGCCAGCGAGTTACTCCACTGCTACTTTCGAACCAGAGGAAAGCTAAGGTGGGCATCAGGAAGTAAACTGAATGCCATCACACAGTGCGTGAAACCTAGAGGATTTTCTACCCTTACCCTACAGTAGCTTGCAGAATGAAATCTAGAGGATAAATAAGCCTTGCTCATCAAATTCAAACCCTACAAGAGAGGAGACAATATTCTAGCAGTAGTATATATTTAAAATCTCCAAAATAATTATGATAATAACATTTCTAGTTTGGTCCCAAATCCTATGCCCCATTAGATAGACCAGGGAAACCTATTACAGGTGTGTTAAGACAATTAAGTCAGGCTTTTAGAGTGCACAGTGGGATTTGAGAACGCATGTGAAAAGGAAGTAAAATGTCTTAAAAGGAAGAAATATTTTAAATACAAAATTGTGTATCAGCCTATAGTTGAGTGCCTTCTGATCTACATTTTGCTTTAGACCAACTGATATCAACTTTGGTAGGGGTTTTTTGGTTGCTGGAAAGTACTGAGATTTAAAAAAATCCTAATGAACCAAACCCCAAACAGAAACAAACCAAAGCCAAACAACAATAAAAAGTGTAACTCTTAATTGTCTGATATATATTCAGAAAATTCATATGGTATTTTAATATTGAAAGATTTTTTTTTTTTTGAGATACTCAGTATGCCAAGTCAGCACAGGATGAAAAAGAAGCCATAGAGAACAGAAGCCAGGTGCTACTTAGGAGATGTTTATGGTAATTGAAAAGAGAATGAAAAAAAATTAAAGGTCAGGACATCTACAAACAAGTATTTCAGGCTGTATGTTAAGTTATAAGAATAACAAAGGAATTTTTAATATAGAATTGTCTTCATTTACTTGGAAGACTGAATAATTCTAGAAAGCTCAATTAAAAAACATAGCAGGTATTCCTAATATTTACCAGCTGTATTTCCTGAATGTTATATTTTATAGATAACCACTTGAAGAAACAATAGCAGGTGCTGCTAAGTAAGATTACCGTTCTATTACCTGACTTAAAAAAAAAGAAAAGGGAAGAAGAAAAAAGCAATGAGAAGAAAACTTTAAAGAAATCTACCCCTGTATCTCAGTTCCTCAACGCAGAACAATCTGTAAAAAATCATGTACTGAAAGCTCCTGTGCCATCACTGAATGATGGAAGCTTGTGTTTGGTCTAGTTCTGCTTCTGAACTCTTGTTTCAGCTGCTCTGTGCTGGATTCTCCTCACTGTTTACAGATGGTGTTATACCTGAAGTGCTCCATTTTAACTGTAAAACATCATTAATAAGATTAAAACCAGTTTCTATTATTTCCATTGCTTTCTGCCCATTGTGGAAATATTCAGGGTTCTCTAGACTGCCATTGATTTTGCTCCATCAGAGTTCACACAGGTGGATTCAGTGAACCTGAGATCCATCTGTGCCACCTGCTAGTCTGGCTGTCCAAACACATCATGGGCTTTCTTTGGATGACAGAGTAAATGGCATGGCAGGTATACTGAAAAAATAAAAATGAAGCATATATTATTTATTAAAGTAATCAAAATCCTACTGAGATATATGCTGAACTGAGGTTCCTGCAGTTAATAGAAACAAAGAAATAATGTTAACATTTGTCTTGAAAACTTCTGGTTTAGGTGAATTTAAACTCATGTTGCTTCAGTACATTCAAATAAAGTAAGAACTCCCCTTTGCCTTTGTTTCTCTACACCTTTATGTACTTAATTTTCAAGCTGATGTTGTGATACTGAAGGACTGCACTATGTCAAGAGTCTTGAATAAATTATGTCATGGAAACTTTGAAAGCTACTGAGAAACTGGCGTCAAGGTTAGGTATTGGTTAAAGACAGGCCCGATAACTGAAGAGCCGTTGCTGGTGCTGTGCTTTGTTCTAATGATTTTGTATTAGTAGGGAGTCTTGATTAATGATTCTCTATCAGTATGTTCTGATTAATGTGCTAGTCAATGAATCAGTGTGTCATTTTATTTTCTTTTAAAGAGTCTCCTTCTAATATGAGTATGACAGGAATTGGCTTTACATGAACTGCTGTAAGCAATTTCTTTATCTGAATGGAGAAAATATTTTCACTTTCTTAAGTTCCTGCATCATTTTCTTCTGAATTTATGAATTATTTGTACCAAGTAACTACTTGAGATTTTTGCATTTAAAAAACATAGTAAGTTTTTAAAACTGCTTGCAATCAGAAGAGGTTCTGTGGTCATCTTACTGTTGTGTTTAAATTCTATACTCTTTTAACTGCAGCAGGCTCTTAAAGAAAAAGCCAGGTTTAAAGCTTGAGCAAACTTGCTTGAAAATATATTCAATGTATTAATATTTAATTTTTCGCTTTTCTACTGTACTACTGTAAAAAAGCAACAGCAGCCATTTTCTAGAAAAGACTAAGAGCTTGCCAGTTTTGTTAGGGTGAAAAAAAAAACCACAAGCAAACAATAGTAAAATGATTATTTTTTAAATTAAAATATTAATCTCATTTTTCCTCCTGTGTGTGTTTTTCCTCATTAAAAATAATACAAGAATATATTGAGTGCCTAAGATCTGTTTTAGGTTTGTTTATTTTTTATTTTTTTAATAGTCCTTATGAAGTAAAGGACTAGTAAAGTAAAGTAAATTAATAAAGTTTCCAATGGATAACCAAAATATAGTGCAGAGCTTGCAGAACTGTCCAACACATTATTAGTTTGATAGGAGAGGATCCTGAAAAGCTGGAAGTGTTTAAATGGTGTGTGATCAAGCAGAGCTGTGTCGACAATGAACTGCTTGTGGATGCCCAAGCAGCACTGCCTCTTCTCCTCAAAGTTTAACTTTGACGAATTGCATGAAATTAGTGCAACTAACTCAGTGAGATCCATTTTGAAGGGGCAGGTGGCTTGTTTTAGACAATCTGTAACTGAGTTCACTGGTTTGTGGTCTCACACTGGAACGCTCGCAGCACTGAAATACATATCCAGGTGATCGGGCCAACATCAATTTTGTCCAAGTCTGGAGACCAGGAGATGCCAGCAGCTGCATCCTCACCACTTCTCTTGAGTGGTTCTTGGTGGCAACAGATGAATTTTAGGGATTCACCAAAGAATTTTGCTTGCTTCAGCCTCTCTAAGTGCTAGGCAAATCTGCTGCCAGATGTTCTTTCCTGTTCTCAGGGTGGCTGGGCTGGTTAGGAGACACATGGCATCACCTTGTGTCACCTCTTCTGCTTGCTTGCACTCCTGACTTGCACAGCAGCCAGGTTTTTGTGTACTAAGTTACACAGTTTTAGTTCTGGATAACTAGCTTGAGAAGATGTGCTAAATGCTTACTAGAAGAGTTGAGGACCTAAAAATTACCTAGGATTAATAACCAAAAAATATGCCTAGAAAGTGGAACTTTGTTTCTTCTAAAAATAAATAAATATACGCATCTCCTATAGGGTGGACATTGACTGTTGGAATCGGGTAGTGCTTCCAATATCCCTGTGAAATGTGAGTTTGATAACTCCCAGGTTTGTCACAGAAGTGATTCAATAGGGCAGTCTGGGGGAAAAAAAAAGAAGTATGATGCTTAAGGAAATCAGTAACTTTTTTCTTTGTTCTTTCATATATAGCAGGTAGAGTTCCTTTCTGAGGCATATTATTTTGAAGCTTTGTGTTATATAAATATAGATGTTGGAAATACTTTTTTTATATGAACTAAATAATATGATAATGAGATATATTAAAACTATATGTACAGGACCATTGCCCACCCGGATGAGGGTAGATGTGGCTTCTGCCCTTGCCAGGGTTCCTGCCTATCCCTTCCACACCTGGTTCCTACTCATGCTGGGGATTATTCTGTGACATGAACCCACCTTGCAACCTGGGGTAGGACATGAGGTTTTGTTGGCTTAAGCCTCAATAGTGCAAACATCTTCCCAGGTAGAAACACTGTCATCACCTATGTCAGCACTCCTCCTAATTTACTGTCAGTTGTTGCCTCTTGGGCAATCAGCAGGTTACCAATGAAGTTATGGAAAAATAAAGGCTGCTGAAATTTGCCTTTACAATGAGGTAAGAATTAATTTTTCATTTTATTTTTAATTATTGTCAATATATCAGTGTTGTTGTATAGCTTACCTAATAGCAGAGAATAGTTATAAGTACAAATACCCAAATTAAGCATAGTATCTTATGGGAAAAGTTCCTTTGCAAAGCACAATGTGGAAAACAGGTAAGAATCACTGCAGTTCTGTGATTTCCAACTGATCAAATGCATATGGTGTCTATATCTCCCCTGAATATTTCTATAGCCAGCATCAGCAATAGCAAAAATGGTGGAAAGAGGAAACTGGTAGAAAAGATAGAGCTTCTGATAAGCAATTTATATTTCTGAGCTCAGGAAAGCAAAATCTAGGCATTCAAAAACTAATTAAGTGCTTGAAAAGGGGAGGAATGAGATTCATAAGTTTAATTCATGTTGTTGCAACAGGCATCCACAGTTCAATATTACGTTCATTGCTTTGAGATGAGGTTTGTAATAAATCTGAGCAAATTGATTCAGAAATTTATGTAAAGCTCGGTTTGTTTTGTTTTGTTTTTTTTTTTCTTCTTTCTTTTATTGCTGTCAAATAATTTTCACCATCTAGATATTGGCAATTTTTTTGCCTGGATAGAAGTATCTAATGAGATCAAAACTATATCAGTGCAGATTTTCACAATTATATCAGTCATACTTTCTGAAAAAATTACTAATGTTTGTAGATAATCACCTTTTCAGACTCACTGGTTTCAGTGAAATGCCCTTTGTTATCCTTTTTTAACAGAAAAGTAAAGTTTGAGTAAACCAGCTCAAATGCTGATAACTTCAAGGAGTGTCTTTTGTGGTGTTGCTTTTGGCAAAAGCATTTTAGTATCCTTCTCTGCTTTTTGTAAAACTATATAATACTTTCTCTTATTAGCTTTCTTCTTATTTTATTTCTCTTGGTGTTACACAGCCTTCTTGAGCTTTACATAAACGTGTCTTCTAACTGTATTTTATGTGAATTGAGTGCATTTTACAGCAGTTTGTAGCTACTAATTTGAGCTGTACATTTCTGTGTATAAGCATTTCTCTTGGGAAAGTTTAATTTTTCTGGTACATCATTTATTTGATGAGGCAGTAAATAGATTTAGTATCAAAAGTAGTTCTTTTCCATGCTAATACGGAAGCAATTTAGATACTTCAGAATACTGATTTTGAATACTTGGTACCGATGTCTTGGTGAGACATTATTTTAAGAATTAACATATGCTGTTATATATTAATTGCATTTCTTGTATGTATTTTTTGATATGCTGTGTGTGTATATAAATGAATGTGCACATACATAAGAGAGGAAATAATAGTTTAAATTATACATAGGCACTTTAAAAAAAGTTGTTTTGGTGGAGAAAGAAAAGGAAAACAGCAAACTTGGAAAATAATCTTTCATTTAAAATTATGTTCATTTTATTTTAATTGCTTGTTTTATCTGAAATCTGAAACTCTTACTGTGCATCTCTTATTACTCATTTTTTTATGATAAAGATAGGATTCACCTGGTGTTTCTAAGTTGCACATGGGGAGAAGCAGGCAACTTCAGAAAGCAATTTTTGTCTTACATATGTCTTAGATACTTATCATGGGAGGGGATATATTACCCTCTGAGTTATCGTCTCTGTGGTCACCAGACTCTCACATAGTTTGAGGCAGCCTGAGAATTAGCAGCTTTCTCATGCTGTTCTGGGAGAAAAAATGCCAGGAATGAAAAACAATTGTGTGCACCTGCAAGTCTACAATATGTTGACTTTCTTCTGTCTCTCAAAGGGTTGTTGTTCTCTTTTTCACCAATGGGTACACAAGGGTGTCTCTATTTCTCTGTACTGACCAATGCAGTTTCACCTTTTTGTAAAAGAGCTCAGCTCTGCTCAAAATAAACCTTTTCCTTGATTCACGAAGCTTGAAATAGTGGAGTAATTTTGTGTTGCTGTGGACTCAGCAGTGACAGTATATGCACGCAATATTGTTATTTCCTATTTTAAAAAACAAGGCCAAGATAAGCCTGGAGAACCCAATGCTTCCTATAGTTCATTCTATTTTGTTGGAGCTGCCTCGAGTAACCACACTTTTTCAAATAGATTGTACGTTTTAGGTACACAAGAGGTGTCTCAAAATTATAAGAACTCACTGGTTTGTCATTCACAGAAATAGCACAGTTTCCATTTTGCATGATACCTGATGCATTTTTTATATATAAACAGAATGCTAACTTCATTAAAAAGAGGAGTTTGTTTAAATAAATTTTAAAAAATCATGACAAGCAAGACTTTTTGAACCATTTTCTGTTTGTTACTGGAGAATGTTTACTAATATGTAGTAGACAGTCTTCATTTCCTCTACTCAGTGAAATGGATGTTTTGGTGCTCTGTTAAATAGCCACTGTTTCAGCAGAGCAATGTGGGCATTTTAGTAGTGTGGAAATTATTTCCCATTGGAGAATATATAGCTCTTTTCAGGAGTTAATACTTACAGCCAAAGTCTCACCTTCAGCCAAGTGAAGTTAATGGCCTGACTCCATTATACAAGATTTTCTTGTGTAGTTCTAATTAATCAATGCCATGCTTTAAAGCTGAAACGTTTTGAGTGAGAGATAACACTATGGTTTAGTTTAAGTATTTGTACTAATAAAACAAGCCATGTCAATTTGGGTTATCAACCAGATTTTAGCTTAAATCTGGTGTTATAACCTTTTTATAAAATTTTCAATTATATAGTCTCTCATTCTCTTAATTCTTCCTCTAAGCTGTTCTGTTGCTTGGCTCCAGTGAGCAGCTGCTGTATCTCCTCCTCCAGGTGGCTTTGCTTCAAATGCCTGGAAAAAATCATTCTGCTTAGAAATAGGTAACACCACAAGTATTTAAAATATCTCATGGTCCACCTTTTCCTAACTGAAAGATTGTTGAAATTTTGTCTTTGCAACATTAGAAAAAGGAGAGATCATTTTTTTTTTTTATGTTAGGAAAATAATTTTAGTGCTTTATATGCTGCCCAGCTACATAGCTATGAAAGAGTGGCTGAAGGCCTTTGAGAAGGAGGATTTGTGGTGTTATTGTACTTAGGGGAGAGGAAGTGAAGGACCTGCCTCAGAGTGATAAGTCCTGTGAGAACTGAGGCATCAAACTTTCCAACAACAGCCTGAAGCAACACATTAGAATCTACAGCAGGTGACGGCAATGATTCTGAAAAGCTCAGATTACATGAATTCAGGTGTTGGTGTTAGGACATCTGGTCTCTAAAGAATAGTTCCTGTTACTATGGAAAGTTGTTCTTCCCAAAAGAGATTTGGAGGTAGTGCAGTGCAAGTCAGTGTTATGTTGACTCCAAACAAGGCCGTAAAATAATTGTGTGCAGGATTTAGTTCTGCATGTGAGTCAGCTGTGGAGCAGGAATACTCACAGGATTTCTTTTGCTTGGCAAATATACATCCTTGAGCTGATTAAAGCTCAGTTTCACCATATTTGTTTAAGTTCTAATACAAATTTTTAAAACCAGAGGAACTAGAGCCTGGGGAGAAATGATTCACAAGGGGTGGCATAATTTCTGTGTTTAGAATGGACAGGGTGACTGCACGTGGAGTGACATTGTCCACTGCTCCCAGTCTTTTGTGGAAGGTGGAAGAAAGAAGGTGCGTGTAACTGCAGGACGATCCATGGGAGGGTTGTGTGCATCCTCTGCTATTACATATATGCCTGTAATCCTGAGCAGTTTATAAGATAACAGCTAATTCAGCTGTTCATTAAGTCAGTTATTTCAGAGGATAAAAAATGTTGTCATATTATTATCACCTCAGTGAGTATTATGAGACTGCTAACATTGACTTCCCCCTCTATTTTGTTAAAGAAAACAATAAACCGTACTTGAAAACTATTTTATGCAGCTGCTTTTATACCACATTTCTGTGAGACATACCATTGTTTATTGAGTTTTTGATTATGTTTGACTTTTATTTTTGCTCCTGGTTCTCTATGCATTTTGGATTGAATTCATGGTCATACAGTATGTGATTACTGGTAAGCTCATAACTATTTGAAGGACTGAAATAAACCTCTTTTACTTTTCCTCTCCTTTTCCTCTCCCTTTACTTAAATTTGTCATGTAGAAGAAAGTCAAACCAAGACACCAATGTTCATGTGCAAATTTGTCATCATCTGGTTATTCTGCTGCTTTCTAAAGAATGTTTTAGTTTGAATGTGTTGATACAAAACTTTAAAAGCTGCCTCTACTTGTTCTGGACTAAATTATTGGAAGAATTTATCACTTCTCAGACTTGATGAACTATAGAGCTATAATATTTTTTTCAAATTCTCTAATTTACCCTTAAGATTTAATTTTCCTGATGTGATAGATGAAAAATCAACTAAGAAATGTTTTGTGATTGACCATTCCAGCCAGGAACAACACTGGATCACCAGACTTGAGAAGAGCTCATTCCACGCTGCAGCTGAATGTGCTCCCCATTTCCCTCCTCCCCTGTGTCTGAGCCCCAGGCAGCACAGAGGTCACTATCTCCCAGCAACATTTTGCCCATCTCTACCCATTCTTAGAAACTGTGAGTTTCCAGGAAGTTTTTGAAAACTGAGTTTTTTGTAAGTTTCCCACATCCATGTTAATTTTTTTGCAGTGTCCCAAAATAATGTTAAATTCTGTGAATACTTTTTTTGCCCCAGTAACTAAATCCACCCTGCTTTTCCATTAAATTAACTGAAAAACAATGGGGTTTTTTTCCAGAGAGAGTTGTTGTGTTATGACAGTTAAAAACCAATAAACCATCACTTTTACCCCCACCCATTTAGTATCGGTGGGGATTCAAGAATAATGAACCCATTATCCATGATTGACTGATACAGTGTGAATCTTCATGTGCCACCCAGATTGTGTGAAGAATTGTACTAAGCATAAGAAATAAGAGCTTCAAAGTGACTCTATTTTGGTAAAAGAATGTTGCTTCCAAATATGTGAGCATCCGTCTGTTGGCTGTAACTCACTTCATTTCAGAGATCATACTCCCCTGACTCCACTGAGAGGATGGTAGTTGTTGTGCTCTGACACATGCTTGATAGCAAAAGGCTGTTGTTTCAGCAGGTCTCAAGGTGCAGGAATATTGAAGGAACAGGCATCCGAGGAAACAAAAGGCAAAGATAAAACAAGACTAGCCATCATGAAACTATAACTGTCCAGCAGAAGCTGACATTGAGGTTCCAAAGGACAGCCCCATGGCATAACATCATTTAATGACTTCAGGACTTGTAGCTATTCACTGGTGAAAAAAAAAATGAAGTCAAGAAAATTATTTAAAAGCTAGAGAAGATGACTTTTTCAAAGGTTACTTCGCTTTTGTGATATTCAGAAAAGGATTTTGAGAGCTCTTTTGTAGCATCTTAAAGTTGGCAGATCCCTGAGATCTGGGGAAAACAAGGTTCTCACTGGGATAAGTGATAAATTAGCATTATGTCTATATGTCTGTGTATGTTTTCACTACAGTTGTGAGACTTGCTCTCTATTTATGGAGTATATGGATACCTTAAAATACTTAATCCAGGAAAAGAATAGGTGAGATTAATTTTAAACATCTGTGACACAGTGGAAAAAACCATGCAAATCAGTTTAGTAGCTAGTTTGTACATACTGGAGGTATAAATAGAGCAGAAATCAGGAATAATGGGAGGAGGGGGATGTGCTTCTTTGGAATTGTCTTTCTTAGAAAGAAGGTCAAACAGCTTGTGTCACTATGATGTTTTGTTTATGAAGGAAAGGACAAAATGAAAATAATTTACTAGCAGTGCCTGAGAACTTGTCACCATCTACTCCTTGATGGAGTGCAGATAACAATAAGTGAGTGTTGTGTTAGGGTACAAGTTAATTAGCAATATTAATTAGCTGTCTGAGCTCTCTATTGTTTTTTCCTGCGGTGAGTCTTTTCTAGAACATCTTGTGGGTCATACAAAATATAAAGAAAGCAGTTGACTGTACTGTACATGTATTTACTTATCTCTGGTTCATAACTACTGCTCAAATGTGCGAACTGCTCTGATTAACTCTGCTTGGTTAACTCTGGCATAGAGTGATGGTAGTTGTCTCCACTTCTTCGTGCTTCACCATGGAGATTTTATCGTTTACTTTAATTTGAAAAGGAAAAGTTAAAGTATGTGGATTAATATCAGCTGGTAAGGGGAATGTGCAGAGGGGCTGTTGTCCGACTCAGTGTTGCTGTCCAGCGCAGCTCCTGTGCCCCTGTTTGCCAGTAAGGCCTGATTGCTTGTGTCCCTTGCTCCTGAACTCAGTCAGCACTGACAGCCAAGCACTTACTTAAAGTATTATTTGTAAGTCTGATTTTGCTTGGGTTTGTTTCCTTTTTTTATTTAGTGATTTGACAAAATAAAGATTAAATTGGTGACCAAATGAGGTTTACAGTGGGCTTCAATATGAACAGAAAGTCACTCTTCTTTTTTTGCTTATTTTATGGACCTGTTCGGTATTTACTTAGTTCTGACTTGATCAAGTCTCTGCTTTATCTTTGCCTCTGCTTTTATACAGAAAGAGATAGCAGGCTGTGTTTTTTTCCTTACTTATTTATGTATCTATTGCTTGTTTCTACTAGTTATTTTCCAAATTGTTTGGGCTTTTATTGAGGTGCTAATTTACGGTCAGTTTGTTGGATTTTTTGGTTTGGCTTTTTTTTCCTTAATGAAGACCAGCACTCATTAAATGAAAAAGTAATTTTATAAATGATGTATAAATGTAGTTTAGGAGTTAGAAGAAAATCTCTTCATCATTAGTGCAATTGAACTGTGCAGCAACTTCTGCATATAGGTTATGTTCAAAATAAATAATGAATTTCTTAAATGAGTCGTATGACCCTTTGCTGCTAAGCACCTCAGTATCTGAAGCTCACCTTGCTAGATCTATATAGGTACCATCAGTGGATGGTACCATCACAGGTGGATTTTAAGAGTGTACCTGCTTCAGTAATTTATCAGAGCCCAGTGAGACATGATGACATAGCAATGTAACAGGACAGATTCATTGTCAGCCAAGTCATGTCGTAAGGACAGCATTATTTATCCATACGAGATCCCCCTTAAGCAAATACAGAACGTCCTAGTTCTTCTACAGAGCAGCCTCTGACATCAGGAAAAGCAGAATGGGTAGTGTGGTGTCTGTAAGTATTTTTCTACAGGCTATCAGGATTTAGTAATCTAATCTGTTGTGTTGATGAGAACTGATAGAGTTAAGCACTACAGGGTAGGGCCAAGAAAAGAGTTATAAACGGAGGTCTCAAAGGACTGGGCAAGTCTATTGAAATCATTCTTCTGAACAGTGTGCATCAAGCTGCCAAAGTGGCAGAAATGGCTGGAAATGTTTCAGCACCTAAAAGATGTTTTACATGTCTTGGCACCGAAAAAAAAAAAAAAAGATGTAAAAAAGGAAGGTGTTAAAATATATTAAAAAAAGTTCTTACAGATTTTAAGTGTTTTGCGTCTGACAACAACCTTCACTTAAGGATTGTTAAATATTGGAACAGACTGCCCAGGGAAGTAGTGGAGTCACCAGCCCTGGAGGTATTTAAAAGACGCGTAGATACGGCAATGACGGATATGCTTTACTGTTGGACTTGGCAGTGCTGGGTTAATGGCTGGACTTAATGGCCACAGAGGTTTTTTCCAAACTGAGCAATTCCTTAGAATCAGGGATGGTGGGTCTGTGTCCCTGGGCCCATGTACCTGAGAGACATTCTGTGTCCCAAGGGCTGGTATGAACTGTTACTTGAAGCCTGCTTCTCAGGATCCTGCCCCAACTTTTCCTTTCACCTGCAAGATTTTGTACAGATACTAGAGATCTGAATGACCTGTGGCTCAAGTGCATATTGTTTGATCCTTTCATCAGAAAGCCCAAAGCCTTGAACCAAGTTTCTCAATCACTGTTTCCCATCAAACCTGGTAAAACAAGTGAGGATTTCATTGGGGGAAAAGGTGGGGATATTGTATATGCCAGCAGTTACTGAAAATTTAAAGCTTTTGTAATTAGACTTTTCCTTTCTTTTTATAATTTAATTTTATTTTTAATACAGTGGTGTTGAAGAAATTAAGGTGCTCTCAGCTGCAGTTGTGGAAGCATTATTCTTTTATGTGCTGCAAAATCAAGCACAGAATGTTGTTGATCTCTGAGCTATTATCTAGTTTTAAAATGTCATTGATACAACAATTTGTTAAGATGTGCTAGCACTGCTTTACAGAGCTGTGACATTTTGCATTATAAAATACTGCTTGAAGTAGGGGCTTATTTATTATCTCATCCCTTGAAGATGATAACCAGTGCAGAGGTTGTCACTCAAGGTACAGATTACAGTATGTAACAAAAATTATTTAAATTGTTTCTGATGTGTTTGAGGAAGATATATAAAATATGCTGACATTAATTTGTGATCTCAAAATTAAAACCAGATTTGTTTTCAAATTAAACCGATGCATTATGTAACATTGACATTTCAGAAAATATTATCATATAGTGTACAATAATACTTTTTCTTTTCATCTGAAAGATAAATAAAGATTTAGGTACACAGGTAAAAGTGGTCTTGATGTCTTCTTTGGTTTTTAAATCCTATCCTCAAAGCACTAAGTCTACAGAAATTTTCTGTAGTCTGTATATTCAACTTATGAAATTTTATTTTTTTTTTTCCTTGGCTGCAACTTGACACAGGTTAATTTTAACACTGAAATGTTAATAGGATTTTCAGGGAATAATTCATGCAGTTCTATTGCTTATGTCCGTGGTGAAAAGGAAAGACATTTTCCAGACCTAGGAAGTTGTTAAAAGGTGGTGTAAACTTGAACAATTTTGTGAAGGGTGCACATATCCTTCATGGCTCAGAACCCTGCAAGCTGGACAAGAATTGAGGATATCCGAGGATTCCTTCAGGTTTCAGTTTCTGCCTTTCTTTTTGGTTTTGGTGGCAGTGAATGATATTGCTGAACTTCGAATGCTCACAGTATTTTCTGCAAAACAATTTTCTCATGCTTGTCAAATTTGGGAGCATACCGGAGCCATGAGTGGGGCTCAGAGGCCTCTCTGACCCTATTAATGTGTGACCCTATTAACATCTTGTCTACTTGGATAGACTTAGCTGATTCAGGGAAATAATTATGTTAGTTTTAAATAGCTTTGCTCATTTTTAATATAGCTTTACATTTGCAAGGCATAATATGCCCCTTTCTATATTGTGTCTTTCTCTCTGAATTTCAGCAGAACTGCTCATGTGTTTAAAATAAAATATGTGCCTAAGTGCTCTGGTGCCCAGGGGCCAGAGCACTCAGCATGCTACAGGGCTGAACCCTAAATGCATGCTGCTTTAATGCATAGTCTTCTGTAGCCCAGAAAAAATCAGGATTAACTCTATAGGAAGTGTCACAGAAGTATAAGGAAAATACCTACCTAGCTACATGGAGGGTAGCTCAGGCTCCTAGCAAATACAAGCAACAGAAGCAATGCCAATACTTTTAAAGTTGTATTCAGATGAGGTGCATTTTGCAGCTAATGAATTGGTTCAGTTAATTTTCTCATCTCCATGTTTGAGCTGTTCCTGCCACTGAACAGTCTTTTTTTTTCCACACATTGCTGAAGATGGCCTTAATTTAGCCTTCTTTCCTGTAATAAAGCTTTAAATGCCTTCACATTTATGTCTAATAAATGTAATTTGTGGTTTAATCTGTGCATTATTTCTGCTGAAGAAGCAGAAGGAGAAGGTGGGAGATCTCCATTCTCTGTCTTCTCTTCTCATTTACACCACAGAGATATTCCAGGATCCTTATCACTAAAGCAGTTTGTATGGGTTTTTTTCCATGGTAATAGTGACATAAAGTGGGAAATACTTCAAACATGCGATTTGACAAGTATTCTTTGGTAACTGAGTCTTCAGTATTTAATTTCATGCATATTCTGTTTTTCTTTCAATATCTGTGAGGGAACGTCTCTTGTTTGGGGGATAGTTGAAAGATAACATTTTAAATTATTGTTTATAGCTTTCCATAGACTAAAATCTGGTTGTTTTGCTTTGGATAAGATACCAAGAGACAGAAGTGTGGTGTTAAGTAGAGTGTAGTTAAATTTTTTTATTGATCACTGAACTCTTGGTGGCTGTTTATGTTTCATAACTGTCCAGTCCACCCTTGGTCAGCTTTTATTTTTCTTCTTTTCAGTCAGCTGGTTTTACATAAATTGTTACATAGCATACTGAAGAGGCTCTTTTGAACTGTTGCTTTCCAGAGGATATTTCTTTCCTCATGCTTGCCAATGCTGGAATGTTGAAACAGAGGTTACAGCAATCCGACTGGCCTGAACAATTTAGCCCCAGAGCTCAGGAATCTCCAGGGGCACATTTGAAATGCTATGCAAGCAAGACTCAGGAATTGTGTTTACTGTCAGTAAAGCATGGGAAAGTGGCAAGTGGCTTTCCAGTCCCTTGGGGGGAATCTTTTGGCTTGTTGACAGAAGATGAAATTATGGGCATGGAACAAAAATAAAATGGAGTGTATGGAACTAGTAAAGCTTAAAAATATGAAAGCCAGAATGTATAAACAAAGGATTGGTAGTGGGGCACACTTGGGTCTGGAAGTTGCAGAATGCAACATGGAAGAGTGCCACATCTGAATGTCTATATAGTTTGGAGTATTTTCTCAGAAAAACTCAGAAAAAAACCCCAACCAACCAGAAATACTGCAGTCTCAACTGTGGCAATGAAGAGTTATAAATAATACTAAAAAGATACTAGCAGTTCAGAATGATTTGCAAAGGGTTCCCTGTAAAGGATGGGCAGCTGGTTTTTGTTCTATGTAGGGGACTATTTCCTCCCCCCTCAACAACTACTGTTTGATCCTCAGTTGAACTTCCACACAGTCAAATATTTCAGTTTTCTAAAGTTCTTCTGGCTACAGTGGCTGATAGATTGTCCTGCTGCCTTCCAGCTAGTGTCAAGTGACTCAACATGTCTCTATTCCCCCACCTATTGGTTATTTCCAAGCCAGTTTAATTGTGTATTTCTAGTAAAATCACATGCTGGCATCTGCTAAGTGCAGAGTGCTTATGGTAAATGAAAATAAACAGAGCATACAGTGTGCCTCTTCAGATATTGCAGATAGTGAAATAATAACTGTTAAGGCAGGTTTTGTGTGGTGTTTTGTGCTCTTGGCAACATTTTGTACTTTCCAAACATACCTATCCACAGCAATTCTGAAGCCTATTGATTGCCTTTTTCTTCATCTGCTCCCTTTTTCAGCAGAAATCAAATCCCTTCGTTCTACAGTTTTTTACTTCTTATTTTTATTTTCACTGAAATAATGGGCAAGAAGTAATGTATGTGAACTCCAAGGATCTTGTGAGAAATGTTTCATCTTAGAGTGTGAATAAAAATATTGGATGAAGAAAAATTGTCAAAGTGAAAAATAGGAGAAAGGTTCCAAAAGGTATTTATTAAATGTTAAGCTGTTTTATGGATACATGTGACTCGTGCTTGCCAAAATTTACAGGTTAGGGTGTAAGAAATAGACACATTCCTGTGTCTAGGGAGATTTTCCTGTGGGTTGTTCAAGTAGTCCTTAGCAGATATTATTCTCAGCATGAATAGAAGTTGGCACAGAGTTATGCAGAAAACAGTAAGAGCTAATATTATAATGCTCAGACCTTTGCACTTCTCAGGGGTGGAAGAAAAAGGAAGCAAAGGCTGCTTTATGGTGGTAAGGACCACGTTCTTCAGTCCACTGCTCTAGGTAGGGTTAACCTCATAGTTTGACTGAGCTGTATCCCAAGTTTTGGCCACTCATGTTTTGAAAACATCCAAGGGTGGGACCTCTCACTCTCCCCAGCTTCTGGTATTGCCTCTGCTCATCCCTCTGGTCCCAGCGTGGTGTTGCATCTCCAGGAGGATGATAGACAAGTCAGCATCCTGTGGAGGACCATGTGAAATCTGTGAGACTGAGAGAAAGAACAGTACACCTCAGAGCTGACAGAACAAAAAATGTTACTTTAAGATTTGAAAGCAAAATAGTAGATGAAATAAGCAGGTTTATTCCAACAGCAGGTGCTGTTTGATTTGATTAAAATCTGGAATGAGTACACTGATACCTTACTAGAAAGCAATGCTTGCATCTTTCAAAGGGGAAAAAAGTTTTATCTTCTGTAATTATGGTGAGGATCAAGAGCTTTCTAACCAGTGAAATCTTATCAGAATACCATAAATTGTGATAAGGGCTGTTTTTCAAGATTGCAATAAAATCTGCCTATATAGAGTACAGCTCAGTCTTCACTAGTTGTATGTCTCTGTTAAGTGGGTTACCACTGCCAGTAGTCAGAAACTGGTCTCTGTCACAAGCTTAGGTAACTCGCTGTGGTATGGTGGTTCTAAAATATATTTTACTGAAATACCGTCAAACACTCTACCCTACAAGATATTTTGGGATAGATGATACTGCAGTAGTGGTTTTATATAAGAAAATAATAAGCTTTTTGATGGTTTGTTGACATTTATTATTTGAATAGTCAATATTTTTTACCATTAAATATATGTTATTAAGAAAGAGTAAGGTGACGCTTGTAGTATAAGTAATCCTACGAAAGAATGATTAGATACATTGCTTATTGCTTTCTTTTTATGGAGCATGATGACAGACTTCAAATGTGTTTTTACTGAGCTCCCTCTGAAGAAGCTCAGCATCCACGGAAAAATGATGTCAGAAAGCAGTTTGTGTTTCCACTTGATTAGCTTGTGTCACTTTGTTTTCTTTTCTGAATTTGTTGTTAAATCCTTCCATGGCTTTGTATATGCCTTAACCCATTCCATCAAATCACTTATGAAAGCATTTTGCTGAATTATCTGGAGCGTTTCTGGGGTTTTTCTGGCTATAGCATGGAAGCATGCTGATTCCAGGGAGGGATGGGGTTGATGATAAGGAAAGGCCTGTCCCTTGGAGGGAAGGAGGCTGGCTAGTTGATGTCCCTCCTTGATGGTCACTGGGCAAAGCCCCCCTGGTTGTGTAGGAGCGGATTATGATACTGTGTGGCCACCAAAGTATACGCTCATAGCTATGGTGCCCTTTTGCCTGTCCTGGGAAGATTGCTCTGTGGTTGCTCATGACTGGGTGCTCCGGGAAGAGCATTTGGTTTCCTCTTTTCAGCAAGTTGCACAATGGACTTCATTCTGCACTTAGAACAATTTGTTATGAAACGATACGAGCGAGTGTTCCTCTGATATCCACCCATCCATCAGCGCTAGCAGAAAGGAGTTGGAGTAGCCTGACTTGGAAATAAAAGTTACAGAGATTTGTAAAGGGGCCTCATCATTGTTGCTTTGCATCAGAGCACTTCAGTTGGTTACAGTCATTGTACATCCAGCAGTGGCTATAGGCCTGCTGCTTTTTCCTTATGGCAATTCTGGGTGATCTGTTCCCCTCCAGAGTGAAAAGAGGTCTGGGTAGGTGACAGAAATAAAGAAATCTTGTTTGTTTTGGAGTGGTACTAGAGATGCAGTTGTGAGGAGATATTTCCATGAAGTTTGAGGGTCTGACTGAATGCTACCCTTTGAGCAAGTGAAGTTTTAATTGGTCAAGTCCTTGTGCTGCAGTTATTTTACAGAGCTTTATTTTTTCACTTTTGTGCAGTGAAACAGCACTAAAAATCTAAATCAAAAGTAACCTCTGTCCCAGCCACCCATAAATGAATAAATTTACCATTTACCATATTGTTCCAGCAGCACAGAAGGGACAGATAACATTAAGTAGTGGTATTCACAATTTCCTGTGTTTTCTCCAGACTTGTGTTTTTATATCTTTGATTGCTACTCTTCTCTGATAATAACAGGCATAAATGTTTTCTAACAATGTATCAGCAGGTTATTCTAATTTCTGAATTCTTGGGATGTGTCCTCTACCAAGTGTTAGGGGGGAAAAAATAATTCTAATAATCTATGTATTCTATGTATTTCTCATAATGTATCACTTCTAAGAGAGGCAAAATCTCTATTACAGAGATATCCCTAATACCAGTTAGAGTTTAATAACACCTAGAATGAAACTCTCTTACACTTTGACAAGTTACCTGTAAATACTCTGTATCCTAATTTGTTATTTTCTGCTGCAGAGGTATTGATGAAGTGGCAAATCCTTATAAAGGATCTCATGGCCTACTGTCTTTAGTGAGAATCTTCCAGTCTGCAGCAGGGATCAGGATAGTATTTTGTCTGTGACTATGGAAACTTCAGATTTGCTCAAGAACTTTGAATTCAAAGCTTTTAACTCTGGGTGTGATTGTTACCTTGGTTGATTGACATGTGTGCACATCCACATTCCACAGAGCTGAGTTCATACATCAACTTAAATTAGTAGAGCAGAACTTGGGCATCCAGCACAAAAAGTGTCCCAAATTCTTGGTGAAGATAGCTGAGAAAGGGAGAGCTGAGGCAGTCCAAGTGCACAAGGAGGCATGGCAGGACTCCAGCCTCCTGCCTGAACTTTCCGTTTGTGACAAGCAATGAAGAAAATAGCTCAGGCCTCTTACAGCTCGGAGTGTTACAGCAGAGAGGCTGTATAAGAAACACTGGGAATCTGGGAACTAATTACAGGAGCACTTCTGCAGTCTATTCTGGGAAAAAAGAAGTGGAGGAGGAGGGGTGCCACTACACTTAGGTACAAGTGAAAAAGAGAAGAGAGGATGGAATGTTCAGCTTGTTGAAACTCCTATAGATGAAAAGTCCCTGTCCTTGCAAACTGATTTGGGTATTAAAAAAACGTTCCAGAATTATTCTCAAAAGAAAATTTGTAGAAACTTAAGAGACCACTTCTATACAAAGCAGGAGAAAAACTATCAGGGAGATGCAAAATTGTCATCTCAGGACAGAGAGGAAATCTGGATATAAATTCTGGTTTAAAATCCACTGCACTCCGAGACACACTGGGCCAGCCACGGTTTGCTGCCCATCCATGGGTCCCTTCACCTCCTGAGGCTCTGCAGCCAACTACTTCAAGAAACCCTGCACTGGCCTGCTCTGCCTGCTGCCTCTTCTCCCCAAAGCCCTGGGGATGCCCTCACTCAGGAGCAGCTCAGCACAGCTGGTTGGTGTGATGTGCTGAAGGTATCCAGGAGAGGTCAAGGGAGCTCCAAACAATAAAGGGAACCCTGAAGCCAGCTCTTCATATGCTCATAGCAGAAAACTATAGCTTCTTGCCTCTCCTGCCTCTCAAGAGTTGGTCTGATGGTACAAATGGTGCTCTCTCTCATCTTTTTCCCATTCCTCACCTTTCCTTCAGTCCTTTTCATCAGTCAAAGTCTTGCAACCATGCACTTAAAATAAACAGCAAAAAATTGCCATTTAACTCCTGTTCAGTCTCCCTGAACAGGAGTGTCCCATATTTTTTATATTATATTAGAAAGCAAATAGTCTCTTCCATGCCATATTTTCTTTTCCTTTTTTGTGTGTCTGTATATGTGTGTAACTTTGCTTCCAAGCCTAGCTGTGATCTTCAACAGGCACTCTCTGGAATCCCAGAGATGAAAAGCCCATGCCAGGCATCCAAGCCCCATATCTATCTTTCAGAAACAACTTCTCTTGACAAGGGGCAGTGGCTTTTTCCTGTACTTACACCCCTTCCTCCTCGAGGCCTTTGCCTGTTGTGTCATTGAGATCATTAATTGATTTCTAGTGTCTATTCAATTAATCCATGAACCTTGTCACTGTTCCAGTGCTGCCCAGGCACTTTTTTACAGGCTGTGACATCCAAGCTGACTTTCAGCTGGACGTTGTCTCTGAGTTTCGTTTTTCTCTCCATATAGTTGTAGAGCTGTGCCAGAGAGCTCAGATATTTTTATTGTCACGTGAGTGTAGAAGGGAGTATACTGGTGGGATAGATCTAGAACAATCTTGGTGGCAGTTTATTCAGACATCCAGACACATTGGTCCCAGATGTTTCTTTAAATAATTTTTTTGACATAGTTCTTAAAATAAAAAAAAAAAATTCATTTAGGACATTGGCTATTGTAATAGTGTGGATTTTTAAAATTGCTTTCTAGGCAGGTAATTACTAGACTTTGTGCTGACTTTATCCCCCATCATAACAGTATTTTGCTGGGTCTGTTGGGGTTTCACTAATTATATATGCAATTAGGTTTGTTAGTGTAACAAGCTTTGACAGTACTATACAAAGTATAATTGGTAAGATTTGCCCTTACAATTACTCATCTTGACTTGACTGTGATTATAAATGTTGTGTAACACAGTGCATGTAATAGCAAGGAACCCCATTCAGCAACTCAGGAGGTACTTTCTGACCCTGCCAAGTTAATGATGGAAACTTAGTAATATTTTCTGCCTTGCACTGATAATATGCATTAGAATTCTTTTTAAGAAAAGAAAACCTTTTGACTTGTTCTGTGGCAAAGCGAATCTCAGAAATATCTAAGCATATTCCTCTTTTTTCCTGAGGTTTCTCCCCATCATCCTAGCTGTGGATGTCATAAGAAATAATTCACCAAAACTTTCTCTTTAGGCAATGACAATGAATTACAGCACTATACTCTTCAAAGTATTACATCTCAGATCCTGAAATGAGTGTACAGATGAGTCAGTAAAATGCTGGATCATATTAATAATTTATCATAGGGATAATTATACAGGAAATAAAAGGGACAGAGAGGGTCATAGTCTACTTGCATTGTTTCTGAGCATTAAGAGATGTATTACATGTCTGATGTGGGTTCTTAATGCAGCTTGGAGACATTGGTCTGTAACTGTGCAGAACACCTTAGAGGACTATTAGCACAGCCCATCAAATACCGAGAGACCAGTTACTTATTAAAGGTCTGAGCATCTGGAAGAAATAGTGCAGGTTTAAAAATTTTACTTGGGCTGAACAGTGAAGGTTTAATTAAAAAAACTAATAATTAATAAAGTCATTTAATGTTAGCAATCAGCCTTGTCAATAGCTTGTGTACTTTTTCACCAGTACATTTCTCATTATCAAAAATCACTTTTGGAGGATTGGAATAATGAGCACAGAATATTCTTTTTTCTAGTGAGGTGGGACAGGCTTTCTGATAACTTCCACAGATCCAGATTTCATTCTGGTGTCTTTCTGCAGACTGAAAAACCATATATTAATCAATAAAAAGTCCTGTTGTGTATATAAAATATCCTTACTTGCATTTGAAGTGAGCATAAGGATCACTCATAGATTGAAGCCAACAGGGAAGGTTGAAATTTTACAAATCTTCTGGCTGTAGTGATATCATCAGCTGATTTCAGCTGAATGAGAGATATTTTCCCTACCCCCTAGAAAACATTTTAGACTCCCCTTACACCCTGTTGTAACTAATTTTGATTTTTGAACTTGGTGGTGGTGAATCTTAGTGTGAACACTAGTGAAGCATCATATTGTCAAACTTGTTTGGAAGCAAAGCACCTCGCACATTGTGTCTATATGCTAAGTGCTGTCACTGAGATGGCATGACCGTTTTGGTGGTGGTGGTGTTGTATTTTTTTTTTTTTTTTAGAAGGAGAAACTGAACAAACCCCCCACTTTTTTCCTAAATTTTTTTTTTTTAATTGAACTCAGAAGAGTAGGTTGACCAAGGCAGGTGATGATATTTTGCTAACTATTTAATTTTAGATGCTTCTTCTTTTTTGAGTGCCTATATAGTGAAAATACTTTATCTAGGGAAATTACCCACAATACCAAAATCTAGCTTAGTGGCAAGTCCCAGTCACTGAGTCTCATCTCTCTCATTTCAGGTCAAAAAGCAGGTAGGTTAGTATCACTCATTTTTTCATTTTCATTATAGCTCTTGTTTTTCAGTGCTCTGTGTCATGTTTTAAAACCAGTCACTGGAAGAAATGTGCCCTAATTTCTTCAAGCCTTGCTGAAGCCTTGAGACTGAACTTATGTTTTTCTTGCATGGTATTGAACTTGATACAACAGCAAGAGACAACAGGCTCTCTAGGCACATTTTCCTTACAAGATCTCACCAGAGACCTGGTAAGGAATTTCTGGGGCAACTCTCCATCCTGCATGCAAAAGACAGCAAGGATGCATAATTACACTCAGCTGTTTCCCATACACACCCCTCCACCTTCCTTTTGGCTTGGCTGCCTTACCCTCTCCTGGATATTTCCAGCACATCACACCAAGCAGCTGTGCTGGGCTGCTCCAGAGGCTGGAAGCTGCAGAGCATCAGGAAGAGAAGTTCTGATGATTGGGCTGTAAATCGTGACTGGTCCTATGCATCTCAGGGATGAAGGATGACTTTTAAACCAGGGTTTGTATCCAGAAATTTTCTCTCCTGGACAGTGATTTTTAATATGCGTTGTAATTTTCCTAACACCGTAACAGAAATTCTCTATTAGTTTTCTCAGAATCTGCTTGTGGGAATTGATGCTTATGGAATGTTGTTAAATTTGTAAAGTAGTATGAGACAAAGCTTTCTCTTACTTCCATTGCATGCCATCCACCAGCCTTTTAATAGGTGGTATAAACCATTTTCATTTGAGTGACTCTTGTTTGTTTCAAAAATTTCCTGTATCTCCCTGAAGAGGTTAGGAAATTAGGGTTATTGTGTTCAACTTTTGTTTTTTAATATTCAGCTGAAAGGACAAAAACTTTTATCTGATACAGAGATGCTGTAATGCAGATAAGCAGACTTTTGAGGTATGGCAGACATTTAAACTGAGATTTAAAAATAGTTTATCATTATAAAGAGCTTCTCTCATGAAAATATGGAAATATGGGGTAGGAGAATCCCTCCTGTTTCATATAATATCCCTAGATTGAGTTATTTACATGTGTTTTATAAGGAATAATTGAATTTGTCACTGTAGTGAATGTTCCCTTAGACATGTAACAAACCACTCTCTGAAGAACAGGAATCAAAGCACTTGGTTTGAAGGACTGGAATCTTTGTGCTCAGGGATGTAAATGGTGACTTATGCCTTGCTTAGGTTAGATTGCATGGCCTCTTCTTAGCATGTCAGCATGTGTGCTGGCTAGGGAAGAGTCTCTTGTCCTTTTAAAATTCCTTAAACACAAACTTTTCTCCTAAGTGGACATCTTTTACTGTCTGTGTTCATGGCTGAATTTTTTGTTTATAGCCGACAGGGTTCATCCCCATTCACAGGCCTAAAAACAGTTTCTCTTAGGCCTTGAAACATGTGATGTTTTCAAAGAACTGCTCCCTTAGGATCTATTTCAGAGGTCCTTGTCAGGACAGCCAGTAGCACATGCTCATCTGAATGGGAGCCTAGGCTTCTGGACAGTGTTGCAGAAAAGGAATAGAAGGCTGGTAATACACTACTTCATTCTGAAATCATAAGCTGTGTAAAGAAAACCTTGAAACTGTAAGACTTAGGAAAGGTAAATGTTTGTGCCTCAGGAGAGAGACTACAAGTTGCTGAAAAGAAGTTGAAAAATCATAGTTCTATGGTTCGATGTTTGATCTGCGTATTTTAGAATGTTTGTGGTTAGAAAAGATCTTAAAAGATCACCTAGTTCCACTCCCTGCTGTGAGCATGGACACCACCTACAGGTTGCCCAGAGCTCCATCCAGCCTGGCCTTGAACACTTCCAGGGATGGGACATCCACAACTTTTCTGGGCAACCTGTTCCACTGCCTCATCACTCCCACAGTGAAGAATACCTTCCTAATAGCTAATTAAACCTACTCTCTATTGAAAGCCATTTCCCCTTGTTCTGTCACTCTGTGCTCTTGAAAAATGGCCCTCTCCAACTCCCATTAGGTGCTGGAAGGCTAAGGTCTCAATGCAGCCTTCACTTCTTCAGGCTGAACAATCCCAGCTCTCTCAGCCTTTTCTCGTGGGAGAAAAGCCCTCTGATCATCTTTGTGACATTCCTTTGGACTTGCTCCAACAGGTCAAAGTCTCTCTTGTGTTAGGAATCCCTGAACTGGGCACAGTACTCAAGGTGAGGTCTCAGGAAAGCAGAGTAGAGTAGAATCCCCTCCTTGACCTCCTGGTCACTTTCTTTTGATGCAGCCCAGGATGCAGTTGGCTTTCTGGACTGCAAGTGTGTGTTACCAGGTCATGTTGAGCTTCTCATGCACCAATACATCCAAGTCATTTTACCTTTTGTCCTAATTCACTCAAGGACATGTGGTCTTTGGGCTTCCAGGAAGGTTTCAATTAGAAACATGTTCAACTGAATAAGGGTAGTTGGAAATACTTGAAAACTAGACTTTTGCAGCAATTTCTAAGGAAGACAGTGTTTACTGCTATGGTCCCTCTCCATCTTCCCTGCCCTTTGCTATTGGTTTTTGAATGCTAAAAAGTTAATTTCTGACAGATAGTATTTCAAGTCTAGTTGTGTGCACTTCATTACAACATTTTGCAGTCCTCTAGGAAACATTTTAGTTGACAATTTCATAGTGGCTAATTTAGGAAAAAGAGAGTTGAACAGAGGTGATGATTTCACTTCAGGTCTGCTTGTTTCAAGCTGTGTTGCCAGGAAAAGAAATACTATGGTTCCTGCTTTTATACCAGATCTATAGCCATTTTCACATTGTCCATTTATATAACAGTATCATAGGTAATTTCTATCACTTTAGCTGCTAAGAGAAAGAACTCTCATTAAAGAATGATCTTTTAAGTAACTGATATTATATTACTTTCTCTTCTTTTAAGAATCCCCCATTTTGTGTATGTCAAGATCATTAGTACTTTTGTCATTTCAGGAAAAGTTATCTGCCCTTCACTGGAAGGGCTGAGGAAGTAGCTTAAAATATTTCAGAAGGACCAGCAGCTTTTCCAGACCGCTCAGTCTGGCAGTGCAGATACGTGTGTGTTCCCAGTGAAATGGTCTTTTCAACAGTGATAGAATAAGGCATGCAAGCCTCGGAAGTCTATTAAACTATCAAAATGAGTCTTACAATTCAGATGTTTCTGCTGCCTTAATGAAAAAGAAAGAATTTTCATCTTAGATCAACTACCAGTAGCTCTGTAAAAGAAATACAGGGTGACAAGGCTGGCTGAGTGGTGAAGATCTTTGTCTCTACTCTGTTTAACATGGTTTCATTTCAGTAGGGTCCTACCAGTGCAGTTCTGCGGTAATGGAGGATCTGTTCACAAGTATACTTGGTTGTTTAAGCAGTCCTCTGCCTTCTCTTTTGTTACAATTGTACTGTAACACCTACTTGGTGATGATGCTAATTAGAGAGTTTATCTTCTGTTCATGGGCTCTGTGAATTCTTCTGACCTATGAAAGGCCAGATCTTTGTAAGCACAGGCAACATATAGGCATAGGTATGATTTCCCTGCAGCCTGCCCCAGCATCTCCCACAGATCATGGAACCACAGAGTGCTTTGGATTGTAGTGAATCTTTGAAGACCACCTGGCCCAACCCCCTGCCATGTGCAGGGTCATCTTTCAATAGATCAGGTCACTCAGGACTCCACCAAACCTGACTGAATATTTATTTCCAGTGACATCCAATTTAGGAGTCTCGCAGGACAGCAGGAGATGGAAGGACTCACTTGTCCTATGGGCTTCTTTGGGGTGGGCAGAAAAGAGAAAGGTAAATGGGAAAGGATGTACTGAAATCAAAACACCTCACTGTAATACTACTGTTATTCAGCAGGCTACAGGCTATTGTGAGATGCCTCCCTATTGTTCTGACTTGTAATTTGATTTGGGAGAATGTCTGATTAGGAACTTTGTACTGATCCAGGAGCCTTCATTCATTGTAATAGGACCCACGAGATGTAGCTGAGTCACCAACCTGGGTTATTTTCTTTTCTAATGTACATCTGTATTTTATTTAATTATAAAGTCCAGATCCTCCTGCTTTCTGTTACAGGCTTTTTATCTTACTCTGGTCATGTCAAAATCAATTTGTAATTCTGTGGTGTACACATGAAATTAGTCTTAATTTGCTATGTTCCAAGGGTGACTGACATGTAATATTTTGTTCTGAGGGTCTCGTTAGCACTGTGTAGCCATAATCTATTCTATGAGTGTAATGACAGAGGGTAAGTGAGCTATTGAACAGCTTCCATCTGTCCCCATAGCGAATGGCCAGAGGGAAATACAGGGGAATAATAAATGGATAATTGCCAGCATCACTGTATTTTGCAGCTTAGAAAAGTCAAATACAGGACTGTGAGTTTGCTGTGAGCTTCAGGGATTTTGGCCCCACATGACCCAGAAGATGCTTCTTAGTAGTAATTTGTACGTGCCAAGGGAAGAGCTGCCACCTTCATTATGTGTATTTATATTGTACTGCACAGGGGTAACGCCACTGGTAACTTAGCACATTGTGTTAAATTGAGAGAATACTCACGTTACTAAAACATCATCAGATGTGATTATATACTCATTATTTTTCAGTGCTTCTTGTTAATTTCTTTTTAATAAGATGTAGTGAGTAAATTGCTTTATATTTTTAATGTTTTAAAACTTTTTCATTGAGGTGTTTTGAAAGTCTATGCTTCTCAGTGTAGTGATTTTTCCCTGGAAGGAAATAATCCTATATTTATATTAAAAACTGACTATTTGGATTGTTTTTATTTGGAAAATTAGTGCTGTTCACTAGAAGAACAGTGATTTCTATTAAATGCAAGGATACAGTCAATGAGAAAAAGCCTCTCGTGTTAGCATAAGCATTTACTTTAAAATACGTTGGGATTGTTTTCAAAAATGGATCTTTCAACTGTGGAGTAGTCAGTATAATCAGCATAAGTATTGAAAAACAAATTGGTAATAGAAAAGAAGCAAAGAAAAATGTAATTAAATGATCATGAGAAAACAGAAACCTATCTGAAAGTAGGTAAAGAGAATGATTACTTATTTATAAAGCAAAGTATTTCAAACTTCATTATCCTGGAAAATTCTTGAGGATATTTTTTTTCAGATATTCACGTTTATTACATTGGGGCATAATTCACATGAATTGTCTTGGTGGTTTTGGTTTTGTGTGTTTTTTTGAGAAAAACAAACAATGTGCAGGGTTTCTTTCCTCTAACCTTTCATTAGATTCCTTTTAAAAATCTGTTTTTGCTTTTTATATGGTTCTCTATGTCTGTCTGATAAAGTTCCCCTACCTCACTGATTATTGCTGAGATACCCATCATGCTGATGCAAGAGCAGGACAGATGGTAAGGGCAGAAGAAAGAGCAGATTGTACTGTTCGATTGCAAAGTTATTTATGCCAGGGCAAAGGACAAGCATTGCTTTACCAGAACAACTGCTTTTATCTAGACATTTCCCAGTGCTTTTGAAGCTGCATCTGCTGCTTGTAGTGAATGCTGTCACAGAGCCTTTGGCTTCCATCAATCCATGTGACCTGCAGTAGTACATTTGCTGATTTGCAGAAACGCTGCTCTGCACTGCAGAGGAGGTTGCTTCAGTTTTCCTTGCATTTGATCCTGATATGACTTCTGTTGGGAGCATTTCCACATCCCTTTTACTAAGAACATTTTAGGTGATTTTTTTTTCTTTTTTTTATTTTTTTTTTAACAGTGAATTCATGTAGAGCTTGAAGAAGTTATAAAATTATATTAGAATTGATAGTAGATATATGTATTTAGAGATATGTATTCACTTACATATTCTATAGAAAATATATTCAGTTATGTAGTAAATAATGAGTAATTGTTGCATGCACTATTTACACCCAAATCTCTTTATAATATTATATTAATTACGCAGTGGTAGCCATTACTTGTATCCATATAAATCTTAAAACAAACAAACCCAAAAACCTCCCCATATTTTCATCTGAAATTTTTTAGCAAACATTCGAAGCTGCAAGAATTCACCATAAATACCCACATCTTACTATTAGCTTTCTCCAATATGCTTTTAATTTTTACTTAATTTGTGTAGATATTCGCTTTACCTTATATATAAATAGAAGTTTTGTATTTTTAAAACATGGATATATATTATAGCTTTATACTTTTATTAAATGTGATTTACATTGTTATACATATATAACTTATAATCTTTATATTAAGAAATGACTTTGTGACAGGAGATTATTAAAAAGAGGGTGAAAGAAAAATTAAAATTACTTTGTATAAAAAGTGTTTTGCATTTCGGTTCAGATTGCCTGTAGAAGATAAGTAAGGACTTAGTTCTCTTTCTTATCTTAAATAATAGGTTAGGCTTTTTGATCTATCTCATTTGCTAATCAGTTACGCTGAGCTCTTCTCATGCCCCATAGAAGAAAATTGTATGGAGCTAGAAGGTTCAGTTTTATATTAGAATTATCTTTCTATATGAGAAATCACATCACTATTTATCATGAAGGTGGTTTGGTTGCATATGGGAATTGGCCATCTTTATATGCAGCTACCCCAAATTTATCTTAATGGCATATGAGAATAGAAAAGAAAAACCATAAAAATATATTCTTGACATTCAAAAGTTAATTTTTTCCTTTCCTTATTTTTCTCTAGTAATTTTATTAGAATGAATTGTCTCTCGAAGAGAGATAATGTTCCTATCAGCTTATTTTCCTTATAGTATCTTAACAACTCTTCTAAATTATTTTCCCAAATGTCCTAATCATTTGGAAGAACATGTGAAGGGATGAGAGGATGGAATGGAGAGGTCTGATTTCAAAGTTGCTTTTCTAACAAATGAGTGAAATATGGTGAGCAGTAATACAGTAAGTGGACTTTCTGGCCTGAAGCAAGGCTGCTGACTGCATTTTGGCCTATCACAGCAATTACATCACTTCAGAGTTCTGTTAAGCTTGTCAAGCTTGTCTAGACAATTTAAGCAGAAGACAAGAAGGACAGGAAAAAAAAAAAAAGGGAATAGGGATGAATTGCTTCATGAACAGGAAAAAAAGAACAGAGATTTAAGACTGTTTAAATGTATGTTTAACACATTCAGCCTCTTTTTCTATATGGAACATATTAAGCATTGGCATCCTGACTGGAGTGTTGGCCTGTTTTTACAGCCACTTTCTTTGGACTCCAGAGATGATTTGTTTGCTCTTACAAATTCAGTGGGTCTTGCCTCTTGCAAAATTGGTGCTGCTGATGGACGTAAGTTTTCAATGTGTGCTTGCATCCCAGAAATCCAGCTATATCCTGGGCTGCATTGAAAAGAGCATGGCCAGCATGTAAAAAGAGGTAATCCTCCCCCTCCTACTCCACTGTGGTGAGATCCCACCTGGAGTGCTGTGTCCAGCTCTGGGGTCCCCAGTACAGGAAGGACATCAGCCTGTTGGAGTGAGTTCAGAGGAGGGCCACTAAATTGATTAAAGAGGTGAAGCACCTCTCCTATGAAGAAAGTCTGAGAGAATTGGGATTCTTCAGCCCAGAAGAGAGAAGGCTTTGACATGTCCTAATCAAAATTTTCCAGTACCTCAGAGCAGCCTACAAGGGGGTGTAATGACAATACAAAGGGGAATGGCTTCAAACTGAAAGAGGGTAGGTTTAGGTAAGATTTAAGACAGAAGCTCTTTACCATGAGGATGATAAGGCATTGGAACAGGTTGCCCAGAGATTATGCCCTAGATGCATAACCAGTTTTTGATCCAAGAATGCACACCACTAAAAGAAAGACATTGAGATGCTGGCTTTTTAGCTTAAAATATTTTTTTCATATTTGATTCCAAGTTTTAGAAAGGAGTAAAGAAGACTTAGAATGTAAACTGCTGTCTTGCCAAAAAGGAAATCCTGATTCAGTTGAACTGTCTTCTGTTGAAGCGACTATTGGTCTTTTCTCATTGTTTCTTAAGTAGATTGCAGTGGTCGTTTATACTGATATAAACTATATATTTATACAAATATAAACTATATTCTTATAGTCACATAACAGCAAGAATTTTGACAATGCAGTTCAGCAGAGTTGAAAGCATATATTAAATGTCACACAGTTTGTTACAGTAACTGCCTAATGGGACTATACAAACAGATATCTTGTTTACATTTTCATACAGAAGAATAATTATCGGAGTAAAATGGTTGACAAAAACAACCTGTGACCTTTCACTGCGAGTTGAACCACTGAGAGTTTTAGTTTAGTTCAGTACTGCACCTTTGTAGCAAATCTCCTCAACTGCAGTTTTCTTGATGTTGCGAACCCATTTTGTTGTATGTAAAGTAGACATATGTGGTAAAACTAAACTGCAAGAGACGTGCAGTTTAGAAGGAAAAATTATACGAAGGCTGTATATTTCATGTGTTTTAATTCACTGTAATGTCTTTCTCAAAATGTTTCACTTGTGACTTTGAATCTTTCCACTGAATGATGAAGGAGAAAACACTTGCATCTGCATTCTTTATTTTTGGCCTGAAATATTTCCAATGTCATATGCGGCACATTTGCAGTGTTTCTGGGTGGTTATCAGCATATGAAATGAAGATTAAAAAACCAAAACAGACAAAAGAAAAATCTGAACCCAACAAACATTAGTATTAATCTAGGCTTCCTTTTCTTTGGTTTCTGAGGAGGTTTTTTTAATAATGCTTCACAATATTTTTTTTTCTTATGCCAATGTAGCAGATAGAATTGCCATTTTTTTCTGTCTCCAACACTTCTAGTTATCCTAGGTTGCCCTCCAACCTATCTAGTTCTCTGAATGACTTCAGAATTCATGTTGGTATGAAAAACAAAAGGGCTCTTATGTAATTTTTTTATTGATTAATTAATTTCATGTTAATATTAAGAATGTCCCATTATAAAGCCTTTCCCTTTGTAAGTATTCTGAAATGATAAAAATTTGTAAGATTCTCAGTCTTTATTGCTGGGGCTTCAGTATGGTGTTTTCTGGAAACCAACAAAATACTATGAGACAGTTTGAAATCTTAAATGATCTGTTTTTCTCTTTATTCATTGTCATTGGCCTGAAGTTTTAGGTTTTTTTAATCTGAAAACCAATTATGGGAGCAATTGTTTCAAGCCTTGTTGTAAGAGTAATAAAAATTGTAATCAATCTTGAAGCATCTATGTCTATCTGGAAGCAAAAGGCCCTCTTAGGTAAGTTCTGATAATGCAGGATTAAGGATTATAAAACCTCTTATTGGAGTTTTGATATAATATAAGTAGGATTAGAAATACTTGTTGCCATGTTTTGTGGCCTGTTTATGAGCATTTGCTAAGGATGTGTTATTGGGATACAACTCCAAACTGGGCTTATTTTTAGGCTCCATATTTAAAATGCAGAAAGATGAATCCTGCAGTGCTTAAACATATTAAATGTAAATAAAAGGACTTGACAAGGCAGATAAAATACAGCAAATCATTTGCTTCTATGATCAGGCTATGATTTGGCTTTATTTGAAAAAAAAATTCTATATATTTAGAAAAGAAAGAAGGCAGATTATTTAAAGGAAGCATCTATGTAAAAGCTGTGGCAACATTTTTATTTTTTCTCTTTTCTAATGAGAAGGTTACTGAGTAAGTAGGAGACTGCATACAGAGTATGAACTCGGTGCTTTTTACTTTTCAAGAATTTAGTTGGAATAATGTGTGTCTTGCCACTGAGGACTGTCTGAAACACTCATCTGTGTTTAAACATTGTCTCAGGGTTGTCTTATTTACATTAGTTACCAAAAACAGGTATTTTGCAAAATAACTCCAAGCAGGAGTAGGGAGAATATATGTGCTTCTGCTTATCAGTTCTGACCTTTCTGAAATTGTAAGGCTGATGTAACTTCAGAAAAAGCATTTATATGAACTAATCTGGTGACATTTATATGAACTAAAGGTGACATTTAGATATGACTTGATAAATGATGATATTTCCAAAACCCCTTAATTTATGTTGCAAACCTGTTAGTGTTTTCATTTGTGTCTCTATAGACAGTGTGAGAAGATCATGAAATAGGGTCCAGCTTTTGTTAGGTTGATATATATATATATATTTATTCAGTCGCCTTCCGCAGAATTTACATTGGTCTGACATAAGCCAGAGCAAATTTCAGTTTCAAAAAGATCCCAGGCAGGACTCCAGACTCTTCCCTTTGAACTCTTGAGATGATGTAAACTTACTGTAAACTGACTTTCCTGAAGTTGATACAAATTTATATTCCATTTTTTTGCCTTCTGAGTGAACATTTTTTAAATATGTAAGAGTATATGTCATATCTAGCTGTTAGGTATTAAGTATACAATATATAGTGCAGGGCCTTTCATTTTAATTCAGTGTAGCCAGTAGTGGGTGTGACAATGAGGTGTTAACTGATGTAAAGAGATCAAAAAGTAAACTGTACCAAGTCACAGCGTGATTCATTTGCTCTGATGTGGCAGCAGTGGAACTGGGGACTGGTCTGGCATCTTGGGGCTCCTCATTTGCTGTTTGTTACCCAGCACCCTCTTTACCCCATGCAGTGAGTGCTGCTCACTGCAGGGGCTCCTGTAGTGCTTTGCTAAAAGTAGGACTGAACATGAAACACAGATTGGCTAAGTTTTGTTAGAGTGCACTTTCTAGCCAATAGTAATAAAACTAGAGTGAAACTGGGGACAAAAAAAAAAGAGGAAGGAACAAAGTATGTGCAAGTCATACCATAAAGGAAAATCGCCTATCATTCCCAAGCAGTTTATTCTGTTTTGAAGAAACAGTGTCAATATTAAAGATGACAGATTATGACAACTGATTTATACTACATCTTTTATGGTATCTTGCATCCCATGTGTGTACTTTCAAGAAGAGATATGAAATATTTGAATTCTCTGCTTTGGTTCATCTAAAGTTCAAAAAGATAGAAAGAGGTGTCATTTCAAAGAAATACTTCAGTCCAGAGCTGTGCTGAGAGCACAGTGTATATCCTGTCAAAAGGGTAATCTCACATGTTATTGTCTGTGTATCGCAAGTGTTTTCAAATATATAATTGACTTTTGTAGCCATTCCCAAAACTCAGCTTTTCTGATCTTGTCTGTTTTTTCTGTTGTGCAACCGAACCAGAGCACTGGAGGGACACAGAGGGACTTGTGACAGCCCAGTGGTAATTAATCATGCGCCTTCTTTAGGAATTTGGGGAAGGATGGCAAAACATCAAGGTGGAGAATGATGCTTTTGAGTCTTACTTGTTTTTACAGCCTCAGGATTTTCTCAGCTCTAAAAACCCAGAAAATTAGTCCTCAGGATCATTTTGAATAGCAATGATTTTTGCATGATTCTCTTTTGCTGACTTTGCTAAGATTACTGTTGAGAAATTCTTCATGTTTTGTAGTGATCTCACCACAAATAGGAATTTGCACATTGTCAGAGATATGTACCCTTGAAGTAAAATTACTTGAAGAAATATAAGAGCAGTGAGAGCTTGAAATATAACCATCACTACATGGAAAGTCAGAGATAAGTGTGAAGAACAGCGCTGGTAAATTCTTTATCCATAGAGAAATGTCTAAATAATGAGATGTTTTCAAACAAAGCCTTTTCAGGTTCTATGAAATATGAGAATTCTATTGTCTGGCTAGTTTTAAGGAATTATTTTCTGTCACTTCTAGCTCAGAGCCCTCTGTCCCCCCAACCTCCTGCTAGCAAACTGAAACTGGACTACTCAGTTTGTTTTGAGTTTTTGCCTTTTCCTTACAGAGAATCCTATTATCCACTGTTGGCACAGTGAGAAAATAACCAGTCAAGATTGCAAAGACAATTAAAAAAAAAAGCTTAGCTATTCTCCAAAACTTTATCTAATTGAAATGATGCATGGTGCAACTTAAACTTCACTAATATAGCTGCAGTCAAAGATTTTTTTTGCTAAGCACGGCTGACACACAAATCTTTAATAGAATAGATTTTATTTCATTTGTCAGAAATGTGTGTCTTGCTCCAACAAAAGTCTCAAAGGATTTTGCTAGGATGCAGCCATGTGACTAAATGCTGTTCTCTGTCTAATACCTCAGCGATTCTTGGTGCCTTTTTTGTTTTGTTTTCAATTCACTTTCAGCTTGTGTACTTTTTCCTACACAGAAGTTGCCAGAAACTCTGAATGCCCAAATTTTAACTTAATTCAAGGGCAAAACAGCTGTTAATAATGACTTTTGGATTTGAGAAATTAAGCAGATTGTTTTAATGATCTCTGCTAATTTACCGAGTTTGCAAATTAATAGGTTTCATTTTGCAAAACCTTAAAGAAAGCAGTAAAGTTAATTGTAAGCATGTTAGATTTTCAGATGTACCCCTTTTTTTAAAAATGTTTTGAAATTGGAAATGAGAATAGATTCCCTACTACAAAATATTTTTATGATCTAACATTCTTCTTACCAACACATCGTTATTAAGTATATGACTAGATGTGAGTTATGTCTGTAATAAATATTGCATTTCACAGTTTGAACAAGAAGGGGTTAGGATGATCATTGAATGCACCAATAATCAGTGAAGTACTCAATTAGATTTTCATATAAAAAACCTTCAGTAGAACAAGAGGAATTTATTGAACTGCAATTTTCTTGTAACTGTTACAAGTTATTAAAAATAGGTATTTAACATACATTCTCTTTCTTAGGTAATGTGTGCTAATAAATTTGCTATTCTGAAGGAAATACTGCATTAGTAAGTTCTTGCATCTAGTACAATTTGAAAATTTCAATTTGCTATAACAACTCTGTTGTTCGCAAAAATATTACCCAAGCCAGATAGCTGATGATTTTAAAAGCCTATTTCAGAGGCATATAGAAGATGTGTTGGAACACTGAGGGGAGTTACTTAAGTACTTTCCACACACATCCACTTCTCCATCCATACTCAGAAGCAGCCAAGTACCAATTCAGCTCTTAAACCAAGTTTCTGACTTTCTCTGATCTATTCTGGCTTACGTTACAGTTATGCTAGTTTTAAATATGGGCTTAAGTCCATATATTGAGGGAGCTGGGATTGTTTAGCCTGGAGAAAGAGTCTCAGGATGACCTTTCCACTCTCAACAACTACCTGTCAAGAGGGTGGAGCCAGGTAGGGGTTGGTCTCTTCTCCTAGGCAACCAGTGACAGGCTGAGATGACACATCTCAAGCTGTGCCGGGGGAGGTTCAAGCTGGACAGCAGAAGGAATTTCATCATGGACAGAGGTTGTTAAACATTGAAACAGACTGTCCATGAAGTTAGAGTTACTATCCTGGAGGTGTTCTAGGAACGACTGGATGTGGCACTCAGTGCGTTGGTGTGGCTGACAAAGATGGTGGTGGGTCAAAGGTTGGACTCAATGATCTTAGAGGTCTTTTCCAACCTAAATGATTCTGTGATTCTGTGACTAGAAGTTTCCCAACCAGCCATTAAGGCATGTCCTGGGAGATTTCTGCTGCTGAGTGGCTGAGTAAGTTTATAGTATGGTATTACTACCATAGTAACTTTCTTACCTTACTATCTTTTTAAAATGATGAGAGGCAAAGAAAATGGCAATGGAATTTAAAGTGATATAAAGATTTTAATGTACTTTTTAATGTAATTCCTAGCATCTTTGCAATGTTTTTTCCACATGCAAATGATGCATGCAGTCCAATCTTCTGGCAATAACGAGACACAACAATTTATCTTTTAACACAATAATCTAGCATAATTATTGGTGTTTATAATATGTTATTTTCAAATAGGATTATTGTTAGATTATTTTCAAACAGAGTAGGTGAGCTTTTGTCCCTTTTTCACTGTCAAGCCTACCTGTCATCCATGTGAATGAAACACAAAGAAAAGCTTTCAAAACGCTTCTCAAAAAAGCTGTTTCTTTTCTTTGTGCATGCATATGGCATTCAATGTTTGAATCAGCTGTTACAAGTCACTAGACTCAAGATTTACACTAAGTGACCCTAAAAGTTGTTCGAGTGTTCAGCTGAAAACATGAAAAAAACAGATTCACTTGTTACTTGAGAAATATTCCATGTAAATTTTCAGAATAAATGTTCACAATGGCTTCCACATACTGTCTTTCTACATTTCAAAATGGCACTGTAGCAAACGCAGTGCTTCACAATTTGGTTCAAAAAGTGCTTTGCCATGTGGCAAAGTTGTAGTGTTGGTGTTTTTTGTTGATGTAAAGAAGAAAATTGACTTTTTCCTTCTCATTTGAAAGGAAAATTTGGTTTACACTAGACTGGTCTAAAAATCATCATTCATAAATTATTTTCCCATTTATAAAATTGTACAATATACTTCTTGTGGAAGTTTTCCTGGTGAAGCCCACATAAGGTCAGGTCTTTAATAATCCTTGTGAAATATATCTATAGCTTATGAGCATAGAGTTCTCTTCCAACTGGTGTTGCTTCTAGCTCAACCTATGACACTTAAATGGATTCTCCTCTGTATTTAATCATGAACAATAATTCGGCAATTGTTATCTATTTCCTAGATCCATCTTATGAGGATATGATGATTCTGCAATGTCAATATGAGTTATTAACATACTTAATAACTGTGCCAATAGTAAAGTTGCTTCTGCAGAAAAAAAAAGAGTAGATCTTTGGAGTGAGCAGATTCTGCTTTATTTCCTAATTGTTTCAGTTCCTGAAGAGGTGAACTTTAAGAACCCTAAATAATTAATTAGTCTCCAGTAACATCATGTAAAGGCAAGGATACTCTGTGGTCTCAGCAGTGCCAACACCTCCAAAGGGTTTCACAGTACAGGTATTCAGCTATGCTGAAGTCTGGTATTTTGTGCCTGTCACCTGCTCCTGTATTACTGCAAAGCTGTTTGCGCAGCTTTGTGCTGAAACAGATTGGAAAAGTGATTCATCTGATTTTCTTGTGAGAGGTAGAAAAAGGAGGAAAGGAAATTACCAAGAGATGGTCTAATGTTTTATATTATAAACCATAGTTCAAATTTTTCTGTAGGCTTCCAGAGAGATTGCCTGCTGGTTATAGCATGCATTTGACAAAAGTGATGTAAGTTACAATTTTTATAGCATCATTCAGAAGCATTTTGCCATTAGGTCTAGAATTGAGAGTGTGAAGTTAAAACTGGTCAAATGCTGTAAATCTACTTGTCTGGATACAAAACTGAGTAACTGTACTGCCCCCATTTAATACCAAAGCTGCTGTTAACCAAAACTGAAAGAAAACTGTTTTCAGATATGGAACAGTACCAGCAAAAGTAAAAGTCAATTAAACCCTTTGAAGCTTTGTAGTTCTCATAAAAAATGTTAATACCTTATGCACCACAAATTAGCACCTTCTTTTATAAGGTGAAAAAAAAAATCCATTATTGCATAGAGATCTTTCTAAGTTCAGTATCTCAGGCTGTATTTTCGTAGTCATTAGTAACTGATCTGTACCCTACAGGATTACCTGTAGGGTAAATACAAATATGCACCTAGAAGAGACAAAACTCTTTAGTTAGTTTCTGTTCAAATTTTTCAATCCATGTACAAGGAGTTTCTGCCACCTTGTCATTGCGTATATCACAACAATACAGCCAGCATGTAGGAGAATAGAGAAACACACAGAAGTGAAAGCAGGAGGTTAAAAACACTAGCCTAAGACATTTCTAGCCTGGAAATGAGCAGCTCATAGTTTGTGGAGTCAGATGCTTAGCAAAAGTCAACATCAAACAGGGAGCTCTGAGAGTGCTGAGTGAGAGTGCCGTATGAAATGTAAGAGAGAAAACCAGTTTATGGCTGCTGTGTTGGAGTACAGGCTGGCTGTGAAGGCAAGCTCTGTCAGTGCTTGTCTGTGTATTTCTTGGGCATTTCAATAGCTTGCCATGACCTGTTGTATATATTTACCTGTTGATCCCACTTCAGAAAGCAAGTTGCAGTCATGCCTTTTTCCTGCAAAGTTCCACTGATACTGATATTCCATGAAAAATGGAGAAGTTGCTACCTGTAGCAGTGTTCACCATCCTGGAGAACTGGAATAAGAGACCAGATGGTGTACTCTATGTCTGTAACAGAGCAGACATTTCAGGTCTACAAAATCTCTAGAAAATGAAGATAGTATTTTTCTAAAATGCTCTTTGATATGCACAGTGCTGTGGAACAAAATCAGATTTAATATGAGGCATTCAGACCCAAGGGGAATAAATCTTTTTCTGCAATATTTGAAATGAATTGAAAATCTGATGCAAAGAATTAAAAATCAATTTATATAAAATCAATCACAGCAATGGTATCAACTGGCACTATCAATAACACTAGATCAATTTTCAGTTTATACTAGTAACTTCTTACTCGTTACTAGTATCTTTTTTTTAAGTACTTTAATCTGCTTTAGATGCAAAACATTCTGTCCATTGATATCAGAAGTGGTCTTGCTTATGTCAAAACAAAATTTCTCACACTTCTTGTATTCTTGAAGTGTATTAATTTGAAATTAGTTAGAAATATCAGTGTTTGGATATAGATTTTTTTTCCTGAAATTAGTATTGGAGATAAGTGTGAAATGCAAGTATTTTTGCACAGGATTTGCCTTGCTGCTTATACTAGATGTAGTTGGGAAGAGTTGTTTTTATTTCTTATAAGAGATTTAACTGCATGCTATGGACGAAATGGACTGAAACGGGAAGAGAAATGTGAGAAGGCTCTCAAAAAACCCCAGTTCAGATAGGTGATTGGCTTTTTCACAGCTTTCTACTGTTTTCTGATTCTTCAGCAAGTTCTTTTGCCAGACTGACTCATCTGATTTTTATAACTTTCTTTAGAAGAAGTCTTCTCGCCATTTTAATGACACCTAGTAGTTCTTTCTGATCCACTTTGGTGTTTTGCTTTTATTCAAGAGCCTTTCCTTGCCAAGATATACTAATTTCTACATCTCAGGTTTTCTGTGAATGTATGAGAACTCCTGCAAATTTAAATATCTTGACAAGATTTATCATATTATCATCTGAGGAAGCAGATTTATTTTCTACAACTCAGATTATATCCTCTTGCCTTTATTAGTAATTTTCCAAGGAAGGTTGTTTCACAAGTCTGTGAAAGCAAATAGCATATCTAGTTCTCTCTTCAAGTGTTATAAAACATTATTAATCTGTAAATATCACTGAATAAATTTATTAATTCTTGGGCTTACTTTTCTCTTTCCTATGCTTATATAAACACTGATTCCCAGGGTTTTTCTCTACAGGCTTTCACACTCATATTTCACAATTTATCATCTGGTACCTCATCACCAGGCTTATGTCCTCCTTGTCATACTTTATAAGGGACATATGCACAAGTAAATAACTGGCATATATACTGAAAAGGTAATTTAGAACAGAGGTAATGAATTAGCTCATGAGTGGCAGTTAGGCAACTTTTTGAAATATGTCCAAATCCTAAGTGTCCTTTCTACTCCCCACTTAAAGGCAAAGGAAGGCTTAGCTCTGCTGTTGTTCTGTTAGGAACAATGGTGGTGGATCTTCATGATGTGATTGAGTTACAAGCCACTTCCTGGCCTTATCAAGGCACATGAAAGAAAACTGTGAAAACTGTCCGGGGATAAAAGCAATATGTTTAGTTTTCCCTTGTTTTGAGATTGCTGTTTGCAAACTGTCTCCAGCACTTTTGTGATGTTTACGTGCCTCTGCTTCCATCTTCACTTTCTTTCAAAATCCCTGTGAAAAGTCCCATTCAAATACAAAACTTAAAAGTATAAATAATAAAATGGTCTGTGACAGAAGTGTTTCTAGGATACCTTTTAAATGTGTTTAGCTTCCAAACTGCTGTGGCACTGATGCAGCAGTTCAGGTGCTCCTTGTTCCTGAAAGAAAGATCATTAAAAGGGCTATCAAGAAATTGCTGAAGGAGAGAAATGTCTCATAGAACTCAGATCTAGTGAGAATAAGGAGGAGTAACAGAGAACCTCTCAGCAGCAGGGAAAGATGGGGGGAAGGAAATGAAATAAAAAAGCCCAAAACAACATTATTGAGAGGCTTAAGGGGCAACACCCACAAAAAAAATAATGCTGCAGATCAAGAAAAATTAAGTTAAAAGATTGAAATTTTGTTTACAGAGGTGGAAGGGAAAGTGAGTCAAAGACTGAAAGAAGGATGAAAGAACACAGACTTCATTACTGCAAGTATTTTTATAAATTATAATCTAGTTTGTCCTTTTCAAATGTGGCATGAAATTTGTGTAGTAAGGTTCAGATCAAAAGCTGCTGGCTTTTTAAAGTGTTCTTTGAATATTATATCCCACTTAATTTTGTGAGAGGAAAAAGGAGTGTTGTTGCTACCTTGCCTTAAAACAGTGGACTAGGCAGCAACAGGGTTGGTCATGGGTTTGCTTTGAGCATCCTCGTGGGAGAAGCACAGTTGATTAAGTATGCTAAAAACATAACCAAATGGAAGAAAAAGCAAAGAATTGCACAAAGAAAATGTTGGCTCTGAAATCAAATTATATCAATCACGATGCATGTAGAAGTAACCTATGTTTTGCATTGACTCTTGTACAGAAATTAGAGAGCTCTTTTTTATTTTTCACCTCCCATGCATTTTATAATATTCCTTTACATAGCTACTGGACTACTTCAGCTGTCACTTTAGAAAATGCTGTTCTTTTCCATTTGCTTATGTTGTTTTATGACTTCTTATGCTATTTTAGAGAAAAAAAAAAAACACTCAAAATTGTATTTAAAAAAAATTCTGTCATTGTGCAGTCCTCTGCATTTTAGACTGCCATAACTCTTGACCCTGGCTAGTAACACTATTCTTCCATCTTATCTTGTCAAAGGTGAAGTAAGATTTGGTAAATACATAGAGGTAATCTTTAAGCTGCCAGTATTTAATGATGATCCCAGGGTGACTTGGAACAAGAAAGATTCCAAAGAAATTGTCATCCTTTGTAGGAAAATACTTTTCAAATAATCCTGTACACTACTTTTTATTAGATTAAGAATGTAATCAGAAAACATTTTTAGATCCAAAACTGTGAGTGCTTTGAAGTCACAATTCAAAAGAAAAGTTATCTAATTGTTTTAAAAATTAGTAGTAAAATATTGATGGAAATGCTGGTTCAAGGACAGAGCGTGGGTTATGGAGTGTCTGTTCATCTGAGCTCCGTGTATATCTCTCGAAACTTGTAACAAGACAAATTCCCCAAGGCAACATTCTTCTACTTTTAATTAATCTAAAGTAAGGTTACACAAACTACTTATTTTGGATCTATGAGCTGTAAAATTCAGGTGCAGTTCCTAGGAAGAATACATACTTTCATTAGGTTTCAACAAATCTTATAAAGTGTGCAAAAGCCAAAGACAGTATAGTTTAAGAAGTCTCTTTTTAAATATATTTACACATTTATAGGTGTTATTTCTGATAGCTGAACAAACATTTGTCTAGAACTGTCAAAACATGTTGTTAATCTGTCTATTTCACTCCTTGTTTATTACCTGCTTCTAAACCTAATACTGATCTTGTTCACAGTATAGGTCCCCAGGCTCAAGTGAAAGAAAAGAAAAACCTGTTAATTTTGTATATTCAAACACAAAACTAATGCAAAGAAAAAGAAAATCACTCCCATTGCATTTACCATTCCAGGTATTCATAATGTCCCAGAATTTAGGTGTGTTAATAAGCAAGTAAAGTTTACATTATTGCAAAAATATGTAACTATTGGCAAGATTAAACAAAAAAAGCAAAACCAGCAAAACAAACATGTATTTTACTTGCTAATTCATGTTTAGGTTTAGGTGCAAATATGCTGCCCATCATGAGTTATCCATTAATTTTAATCTCTTTTTTGAGTCTTGTAAATCTGCTGATCAGGATACAACTCTGCAGGGATTGCCAGCCATCCTATCCCATCAGATGGTTCATCCACCTTTTTTTCCTTCTTGGATGGCAATCACAGAATGGAAATAGCAAGTTCTTGAAAGATATTTTCTGACATCTGGCTCTTGTCGGACTCCTCAGGCAGCTGGGCTTGATGTGCTGGAAGAACTTCTGAGCTGTTCTCATAACAAAGTGACTTCTTGGCCTTTTAAATGTGTTCTCTCCAAGTGCCCATTGGAACTGAAATGATCTGCATGTTGTATATAACCAGAGAGCCCAAAAGATGCAGATTGTTATACAGCTGGGAGCTGCAAATGTTTGGTGTAAATTGAGTATGCTGCACATCCACAAGGCATGTGGACATTTGGGTCGCTGTTGTGATGGCCGCTGTGTTTCATATCAGCATGTGAAAAACTCATACACACGAGCCGTGGCAAATAATTTCACAAATTATTGAATAACATGGCTCAAAGTAGAGGCATAGGAAGAGAAGGCTTAGACACTTTGGAAATTTTGGACATTTTGGAAATGAATATTTGCTTTATATGTGAGTTTTGTCTGTATGTTAATTTTTCTTTTTTTGATATGCATTCTTGGGCTGTAGTTCTGTATTATAAGGACATGACTAGGGGTACTACATAGCCTAGTGGGATTTCAGGCATCCTGAATGACCATGTTTATCTGTAAGTACAACTCGACTATTTTTTTTTTTTCTTGGTATGGAGATTCAGCTTCAAGTAAATGTCATGCTTACTATTCAGGACTGCAAAACGTGTGCCAGCCTAGTATTAAATCACAGGTCGCAGAATATTTTGTGTTCAAAGGGACCCACAAGGATCATCAAGTCCAATTTTTAAGTGAATGGTCCATGTGGGAATTGAATCTACAACCTTTTGGTTATTAGCACCAGCCTCTAACCAACTGAGTTAATCTCAGGTACTGTTAACTTTGGTAACATGAAACCTAAAAATAAAACCTAAAAAACCATCTCTTTTTGTCAATAAAATTAAATTGTTGTTGCCTAACCACAAGTGGACTTGATAGTTACTTGTAAATAATTGCTTTTTGGTTTTTGTCACTGATCATTGTATTAAATAATCAAGACTGTTGTCTTGTTAAGTATTCAATAGGAAAAGAAGAAATGAAAAAATGAAGATACAACTTAAAGAAGTTTAGCTATCACATTTAAAACAAAAAATTGAAAAAATATAGGGATAAATGCCAAACCACATCTCAGTTGAACAACTATTTTCTAAGATTATTTTAATTTTTTTTCAAAATCAAACATTTTTCTGCATAAATCAAACCTGATTATAGCTAAAAACTGTAAAGCTCAAAAAATAATTTAATTTTCAATAAGCATATAAAATCAGAGTATTTTTACATCTGCTTGAGCTCTATTTGAAGAAATAACCTTAACTGAAAAGACTGCATATGGCTGGATTCTTTAAATTCCTTTAGCGATAAAAAGAACTTTAATCTTCCAAACAGTAACAGTACAATGATGTTAGAATGCCTTCTTGTAAAGAGGAACTTGTTTTTCATTGATGCATGTGAAAAAAATGAAATCCCAGAAAACATTAGGGGGAGTGAGACCATTTTCTAATTGTCCTTTTTCCTTTTCTTGCTATAATGTTAGCATTTAAAGATATATAAACCTGAGGTAGGAATTTGCTATTTTTATCCCTTCTGAACAAGTAGAAGTACTTCTGTTTAATAATAAAAAAGGTTTTTCATCATTAAAACTCTTAAAAGATTTCAGTTGGATTTTTCTCTAGTCAAATAGATAAAACGCTTCTCATAATCAGCTGAGATATTATGTAGAGATTAAATTTCTTTCCCTTCTTTTCTTTGTTTTTTATTTATTACTTATTTATGACTTTATTTGTATCTGTATTTTAGTCTTGATATTTTATATTTGCTTAAAGGGGTTTTTTGGTTTTTTACTTATATCTTTACAGATACAGAACTTCCAAGTAGCTGATCTCATCCTGTGTCTGGAAAATTAAAGTTAGTAGATACAATTAATCTGGACATAAGAAACTTTAGTGGTTCCCTGACAGAAGAAAAATTTAATTTCCTTGTAGTGAATGAGTTACAGTTAAACATTTATGACTTTCATTTATGACTTGCAGGGCAATGTTCTGGAATATGCCACTGCAAAACATGTAGCAATCTTGTCGTCTTTCGAGTTCTTTTAGGAGAATTCAGCAAACTGCTTTCTTAAACCAAGAGACAGAGGTGGATTGAAGAAAGGGAAATAAAGCAAAGTGTAGCTGGAAATTTCTCTGTGAGGCTTTGTTTTGGAGCACGTGTGTGGTTCCTCTGTTTACTCTGGAGCTAATCCTGCCTTGAGACGCAATTGTTTGTTAGGGGCCCACTGGAGCTGCTGTGCCGTACAAACAGGTTGGCATTAAGGCCTGCAGGGTGCTCAGTGCAGCAGAAATATTGTAGCAAAACCTAAAAATTCCTTTCAACACTATAATACAGATCACCTAAGCTTTCTGCTTCTGCAGTATTTGGTTGGGTTTTGGGTAGATTGTTTTGATTTTTTTTCTTTCACTAAAAGCTTTTGTGTCTAGGAGTGAATAAGCATGAATTTCATGAAAATAATCTTTTAAGAAACAGTGACCTTAATTCTTCATCTTGAGCACAGTGCATTTAGAAGTGAAAAAGACAGAGTCTTTTCCCTATGTCTTTTCCTTTTGAGGTGAGCTTTGGCTTGAGTAGAGCATTTAGGTTGCAGCAGTTTAGTAACTGGGATTACTATAAGGTGAGGATATGGGCTAAAACTAACCACTTCAGAGCAGCAGATTATGTTGATGGTGATTCTTTTTTTCTGTAATCTAATGTAGGTTATGGGATTTTTAATAATCTCAGACTTGTAAGAAGAAAACTACAGAAAAGCCCAGCAAGTCTGCTCCATCATTTGGTAAGTACTGTTGCACTGTTAAAACAACCAGAAGATATGTGGAAGATATGTGCTGAATGAAGTTTCCCCTCTGCCCCCAAACAAAGTGCATTCCTCTTCACTGAAGTATAAAATCCTAGGGAAATAGTTGTGTCTAAAGTAAATTGGCACAGATTGGTTGCACATCAATTTGCTGGAGAGAGTATTGTGAGTTTACCATGTCATTTGAATGCTAGACCATTGTAAAAAAGATAGGCTTCCTTTAAGTAAAAGTAATCATCAAAGTCATGTCCACTATAAAATTCTGTTCTCTGCATGAGCGCAAATCTCTGTCTCAACTAACTTTGCTTTGAAATTCACCTCAGTTATATTTGCAGGTAAATAACCAACAGCTACTCTCTCTCTACCTGAAATAAGATGATTTCACCTGGTTGAAAGTTTATAGGCTCCACCTAGGAACTTGCATTGCTCGACCCTTACTATTATCCATCATGGGTTTCCTTACACTTCTTTCTTCTCTTTCAGACTGGTAGGCTTTTAAATAAAAGGCATTTTTACATCTAATGCATATATGACAGTGTTTGAGTGTACATCAACACACTTTTTTATAATTTCATACTGCTTTTTGAATTTATAGTCTTATTAAAATTTTGCCAGTTGTTCCTTTGTTTGCCAGGCTGAGAAAGAGCTATTTTCATATAAATAGCAGAACCTTGAAAAGTTGACTTGTTTCAAGTTATATAGTAGGGAAAAAAATTCTGTAGACGGAGTTTGTTTATTTGCTGCAAGGTCTGAAGTCTGTTCTTGAAAATTACTAGCTATTAAAGAACCACCCTATGATTTGAACTGATATTGCCATTAAATTAGCTCCCCGTAAGAAAACTGTTCTATTTAAAGGAATAGATGACACTAGAAAGAGTTTTCAGCAGTGCTTTGCCAAACAGTCTTCCAGAATAGTACTGATATTGAGCAATTAGGAATGCTTGCTTCTCTTTTTATATTGTTTTTTCTTCATGGGTGTTGACACTGGATGTCTTTTATTGACTTAATGTAGAACAAGATTAGGACCTTATTCCTGGACTGTAAAAAAAGATATACAGAAAATTTATTTTCTTCTTAAAAAAAAAACCAAAAAACAAACAAACAAACAAACAAACAAACCAAAACAAAAAACCAAACAAACAAACAAACTAAACCAACAAACCACAAATAAAAAACAGCAAAAGCAGCTGCTGTGCTGCTGTTCCTGTCTGTAACAAATATATTTGCTTGGCTGGCAGCACTGTTAAAAAAAAATAGAAAGGCATGAAGTACTGCTTTAATGCCAGTTAAAGCTACCTACGCTTTACCAAGATTAATGGAGGACGATATCTGCAGATCAGAGAACCTGTACTGAAAGAAAGGTGGCATGAGGGGTGCCTAAAGGGTGATATTGTAGGCTTGTGTTCTCAGAATAATACCGTCAATTCAACGACAGTCTCTTTCCTGTGGAGAAGAGTGGTTACATTATATTTGGAATAGACATACAGAGTAACACACCTGGCTCTCCTCCCTGCTTCAGAGCTCAGTCCAGTGACATGCAATCCTTGGTAGAATTCTTGCAAAAAACCAAAGTTTAGCTATGAATCCTGAAGCCAACTGAATTCTCCATTGACATATGTTTACAAAGATTGGTGGTGTTATGATTTTCTCTCTAACATTACCTTTTACATAGTTATATACATCAGACTCATTTCCTCATTACACATTATTAATGCTTAGATTTATGTTCATGAATGCTGCTAATTAAAAAAAACAGTAAAACAAATCAGGTAGAAACACAGGAATTAATGAGTGAGTTTAGTTACTTTGGCAACTTACAAATTTAGTTTAGCAATCAGTGGATTTCAGGCCATTTTTCAGGTGGTGGGGAAGAAGATCATATTTTCTGGCTTGAAAAATCTTCAGACCTTGAGTGTGTCACAATGCTTTATAAGAATGAAAGAGATAGATTTTTATTCAGACTCTTGTCTTAGTTTTGGGCAGAATCCAACTTGCCTAAAGTTACCTGTCAAGGTATTGGATGTTTAAGCTACATTAGCCAGTGGGCTTTTTCCTGTGATCCTGGAGAGAAGCTCCTGCAAAGAATGAGTCACATCAGAATAAAATAAATAGTTAAGTTACATCATATCAACAGCCCTCTTCAGGGCATTTCTTACATCTCTGGGAAGTTAAGCCATAGGGATATTTCTAATGAAAAAAAAATGAATGTTTTCTAGAATTGATGAAGTTATCATTTTTGTATCATTGGAATGGTATTGTCCTCCTGAATGCAGTTGATTCCAAAGTTACCCATACTGACACTTTTTTGGCAAGAAAAACACAAGGCACAATGTGTTCTATTGGTTATTCTGCATTGGTATTTTGCTATACTAATGTAAGACTGAGTTCAGCCTTGAGAGTTTTCACTCTGACTTTGCTTTTGCTGCATTTAGAAAAATAGCTGAGCTTTCTGTGTCATTTTCTGTAAGTTCAGCAAGATGCATAATTTTTGTAATTACATGGTTAGCTTGTAATAAATCAGGACCTTACTTGACTTATGAACTCCATGAAGATGATTGCAGAATTTTTGTCTGTTAAAGTCTTTATTAAGTAATTTTAAATCTTATCCCAGTGAGACCCTTTGCTTGGGCTGCTGGTGTGCTAGTATTATGTTGCCTTCCAGAGGCAGAAAATATCATAAGGTAATGCTGCTAAAGATCTTAATTGTCTCAATACATCCTGGTGTTCTTTAATACCTCTAAATTAATTATGCAATTTAATATTGTTATTAAGTCTGGAATTGCATTACTTCAGCAGAAATATAAAGCTAATATGATTGTGTACCATAGGAATGGAAGTACCTGTGGTTTTAAGGACTGTTTCCCAACACTGCAATTATTCAGTAAATTTCTAGATCAGAAGGTTCATAAAACATTTTAGTGCTATGTTCCTGGTGGCCACTGAATATGTAACTTAAAATGTCAAAAGCCACAATTACAGGATACTTTAGAAAGGGAGTATAAGAAATGCCAATAGCTTAAGTGCCTGCAGAAGTGGAAAATAGGTTAAATGAAACATTATTTGTAGGAAAAACACTGCTTCTCATAGTCCAGGGAAAGGAAATAATAAAGCCAAACATAGCAGTCTCTGCCAATCCAACTAGACTACTTTTCATCTTACCTTCAGATGTGGCTATTGACTTAAAGATAGTTTAGTTTAGTTTTTACAGAATCTAGCTAGGTACCTGAAAATTTTAGTATTGCTGGTAGGTAGCATTGGTTCACGTCACTTTGGGATTAGTCTGGTAAGGTTAAGCTTTCCTTGAAGATGAAAATGGTCTTCCACTTCCATACTTCAGCCTGTAATAGAAGGAAAATAGATATGAGTTCTCTCACCAGTTTCTAAGGCACCTAATTTTTCCAAAATATTTAAAAAACTAAGTAACCTCCAGTCATATCATCTATCAGAAAAAGCTCATAATTTTCTTTGCTTTCCAAAGCATCACCGTGAAAACTGTATATACAGGAAAAATAGAATCATTATTCTTTAGGGAACATCACTTCTACTGTGAGTGTATAGAAACAACACTTTCTCTTTGATTAAATTGAAATACAGAAGGAAACATGCATAGGCAAAACCCATGTTAATTCCAACCAGAAAATGTGGCTGGAGTTGCAATCAGTTCTCAAGAAAAATGTGTGCTTTTACATTTTGTCTAGGTGACAGCACTTGATTTACTGTAATGACCTGTGAAATCACAGGATAGCAAAGCAGTGCTGCATGGCAGGAGTGATTACAGTGAATCAGTCAGAAGTGCCTGCTCTTATGATACTGCCTGTGGAAGTCAAAGCCTACATAAAGCACACAGACCTTCTGATCTGCACTGATCCTCTGTCCTGGTTAGGGTACAGGTCATTCCACTGCTTTCATAGATATATCCCATTAGAGCCTAATCTCCTGTACCACCAAGTTTATATATTTTGGAGTAGTTTACACTCTTTTACTCATATTAACTCATCTGAGTAAATGTATATCAACAACAGATGTTGATTACTACTCCCCTTGGTCGTAATCAGTTCCAAGCTTTGCCTAATACTCAGAATTAAATAAAACCTGAGCAAAGCCAAACCTGTATTATCTGAGTACAAGAGTTAAACCATGATAGCAAAGCCACTGGCTTATTTTCCCTGGGCTGCCTAGTTTTAGTAAAATATTGGGCTGATACAGTATACTTTATAATTTTGGGGATCTGATTTGTTTATTAAGTTGTGAATTTAATGATACAAGAGCCTCTTGTCAGGGTTTTTATCCTTCCACATATCATTCCTCTTTTTTTTATCTTCCTCATCCCTCCTCCCAACCAGGCAACAGCTGTTTAGCTTCTTATTTTGTATAACAAACAAACAAACAAACAAAAAAATTCAAGATGTTGATAGAGAAAGAAATGATTGAGCAGCTTTTTCCAATACTAAAGTTATGTATATTAGTTCAATAAAAAATTAATAACAGATCTTTAACTTCAGCTGCACAGAGAACCATTCTGCAAGTGTTCTTAAGAGGTTAACAGGTTTTCAGACATGAGCAAAGGCATATTACAGTCCCAAAACAGGCTTACGATATTCTCTTATAAGGGGGTCAGGATTGTTTCCCCACAGTGAAGCTTTCTCTTGGTTTTTGCTCCTTCAGGTGGCACAGGGGGACAGGGGTTGTGGTCAGTTTGATGGTAGCTCCTCTCTGCCACTCCTTTCTCATGCTGCTCCCTGTTCCAGCCTGAGGCATCCACAGGCTGCTGTCCTTTAGGATAAGCCTGCTCCAGCCTGGGCTCTTTACGGGCCACACATCCCACAGGGCACTGCCAGCGCAGCTGCAGGGCTCATCCATGCACTGTGGTGGTTACCTTGGAGCCAGCTGGAACAGGTTGCACCTGACATGAGGCATCCCCTGCCTCTCTTCAGAGCAGGCCCTGCAGGATGGACAGGGATGCCCAGAGCAGAGGCAAATCCAAGGCTTTCTTAGCTGACTTTATTGTATTGTTTCAAGTGACATTTGTCCTGGAGATTGTGTCAGTGCTGTTGTTTGCTGCTGTCCCTGGGGCATGCAGACTGTCTTCTTTATCTTCCCAGAGACCCCTCTGGGTGCCTTGGGAATAGCCCCAGGAGATAGCGTGGACATCTCCATCACACATTGCCATGGTCCTGCCCCCAGGTAGGGGAGGCATCTGCTCCACAAGAGCTCCAGTTGAGGCTGGACGAGGGCGGGTGACGCCATGCCAGGCTATTGGCTGCACTGTAGTGTAAAGAGTCTATTTTGGTAGGTCAATATCGGAGATCATTGCACCTTTTGCCAGCAGCTTGTCTCTTCTTTTTGCTTATAAATATCATTACTCTCATAATTTCTCATCAGATGTTTCATTAAGACATTTGTTGGGAAGTTTTGTGTATCCTTGATACAAAATGGCATTTAGAAAGAATTTCATGATTACTTGGATTTGCCTGTACTGCCTGGCAGGTGTAGTTAGGAGAGGCCAAATTACAGGACACTTTGCACTTCGGTATTCCAGTGAACAAGCTGCACATTTCCATTAACAGACTTACAATCCCTTTTCAGAAAAGTCCATCTGCTACCAACTGATAAAGCAGCATATTACTCACTTTGCTCACTGCACATTCAGCTGCCTCATGATAATTCAAAATTTTACTTATGCTTTCCCACTTTCTCAGATTTAACACACCAGACATATCTTGTGTACATAAGTCACACCCAAATATTTCCTCAAATGTTGAAAAAGCTACTGTTTTGTGAAACTTTTTTTTTTTTGTGTTTAGAGTAATCAGTTGCAGTAAAAACTGCATTGGGGGGGTTAATTAGTTGCAGAGATAGGTGGAGAAAAGGCTATTGATACAGGAGTCATGAATATCTTGAATCTTTTGAGTAACTGTTAAAATGAAACTGTGTGAAAATAATGGAGCAGTATGTTTGCTTGGGACATCTTTTTCAGATAAGGCTGTCTTCCACAAGGAGGAGTTGTGGTTTTTTTTCATGCATATAGTGAAGCCTAATCTTACTCCAAGAGGCTGGATGAGAATATTTATAAACTAAACAGTGGATGGAAGGGATTGGTAAAAACAATTAAGGATACCAATATGTGATCATGAGAAATGAACATTCAGGAAGGGATTCATCAAAACAGATTTAGATGTGCTGCATAATGGATGGTGAACATGAGATCCTCCTAAAGCTTACTTCATCTCATTCTAGGGCAACAACTAAAACACATCAGCTCTGCTGAATGGTGGTTTGGTGTGGTAGCTTTTCTTGTGTTGACTGTGCAGCCTGTACAGCTTAGGGTAGATGCCTGAAACTGCAAAGATATCTAAAGTTAAGTGGAACCACTTCCTAAATTATTAATGCTGATAACTGTATACTAAATAGCGAGCTTCCTGTTTTGGTCTGTTTAACCATTATTATCTCTTAGTGTCATATAAAGTTATACATGACATTTAAAATATTTCAGTGTAAAATAATAGTCTTTGTCAGAGACACTAGTAGTCAGGTATCAGTAAGCTCATGAAGGAGCAACAATCTAAGAGAGAGTCTAATCACTTGGCAAATTTTAAAAAGCTTTTTTGGTTATATGCCAGATATGTAGAAAACATAAGTAATAGAGCAATTAGACTGAAGTATTCTTCTAGTGGTTTTTTCCTGATGTTTTCCTTTTTCCTAGCTGCTTATTCTACGATTATTCAGACACTGTAGTGCACTTCTGAGATGCTTTGTATGTGAACTGAACTGAGTTGAACACCTTTATGCTGAGCAGTCCTTACTGAATATTTCCATAATAGGCACTCAGCTTTGTCAATAAAACACTGAAGTCACTATTCTCGAGTGAAACAAATGGGATCTGTCTAGACAGAACAGTTTTTGAGCTGTGAGACTACTAAACTAAAATCATACCTGAAATTTTTGGATTATGTTTTACCGTACTCCTAAGAACTTCAAACTGAAATAAAGGCTTCTAGTTCTTCAGAAGCTGAAAGAGAGTTAGCTGAGACAGTTCTGTGAATTGACATGTCGTCACCAAGAACATTGTCCTAAATCACAATGTTAATCATTAGTTTTTACCTCCGTTAAACTGAATGAAAGGAGCATAAAATGATTGGTTTTAGCCATCCTGAATAAACAAAAGTAGAGCAAGCTGGATGAATTTTTGTGATATTGAATTTGTCCCAGCAAGGAAATTCTGTTTGGACCTACATGTTTCACATTTTTTCTGTCATATCAGTGGGGAGGCACTTTTCAGGCATACAAATATTACAGCTGCAATCTTTTACCATCCATCTTTGATATTGTCTTGGTCCAGAATGATCCTAACCTCTTTCTGCTGAGATCCACTGAAAGAAGTACAAGGCAGAGCTTCCAGACTTTTTTATGTCTAAAGCTTAAGAATCAAAATATTTTCTGCTCTTTAAAGTCCATTGGAAATAGAAACTGCCTTTTACCTGACTTTTTTTTGGCATCAGGATCATATTCATTATTCTTCATATTCATTCAACTATTAAAATGCTTTTTATCTATTTAGGTACCTCTATAGGCATTTTTGAGGTTGAAAAATGTGATGTGTAAAAGTGTTGATTTTTAATAGGTTATTTCAGCATGAAAAAAAAAATGTAACTAAGTCAAATTTTTGAGACCTTTGTTTGTCCTCATAGCAAGGCAAAAATTGAACATAATTCATTTAAAAGATCCCAACACATGAGATCACTTTTATCTCTCTTGATACACAATCATGTGAAATACTTTATAATGTATAAAGTTTTACCAGTCTGTGAATTTTATTTTTCATAGAGAGGAAGCTACTTGGTGAAACACAGGAACTAATTTTCTCAGTGCAGGGTCAATGCATGCAAATTTTTCTTCTCAAGTAAACAATGCAGAAATTACTGTATCCATAGTTTTGCTTTCCACAAAATACTTTCTATTTAGAGGCCTTTCTGACATTCTAGTCGCAAGTGAGATTTTATTGAAGATAAATAAAAAGCTAAAGGCAGCACACAGGGTCTCTTCTTGATTTAAGTAGAGATTCTCATGAATATAGGAAAGGAATTGTACAAGTCATAAAATGTGATTTTCAGTTCTGTACCCTGGAATACCGAGCACCTGCCTGTCCTGACCGGAGCTCTTTTTTTTTTTTTTTTTTTGGTATTGAAATCACAGCTGTATTTGTGGTGCCACAAATTTCAGTCCTCTCCTCCTCATAGTCTGCCCATGTATGCAGAGCGTAAGTCAAATTTCTTGGCTGTGCTGTCTCCCAAACCATACCCAAGCTAAAATCCTGCTTAGGACCAGTCTCACAATTTTGTGGCACTGTTTGAGTACCAATGCCTAGAAGCACCCCTCAAATTAAATTTTCTAGCTCAGACATGGTAAATGAGGTTAGAGGTGGCTGATGATGGCTTAAATAGGTCGAGGGTTCATGCTGATAGCTGGAATGGGGCTTTGGGGGGTTTTTAAACAGGGTTGTTCAGCTGGAACTTGATGATCTGCATGAGCTGGATTGTCAACTGGCCTTGGTCACTGTTCATGAAGAGTAGAGTGTATTAGCTTTGTAACTGAATATACAAACAGCACAAGCTTACTTGAGGAGACTTAGTTTATTGTAAATTAAGGCAATGAATTCCAAAGCTCTGAGTCACAACCTGCATTATTAGGAGAGTAAAACTGGATTCTCAGTAGTAATGGCATAAAACTAAAATATAGTAGAAAATTATTGGGAAGATTTTTTTTTTTTAATTGAGAATAGCTTGAAAAGCTAATTTAATAATAAATTTGTTTTTTGCTAACTGAAAACATAATAACTTGATAAGAGGGAAATTATTCAAATTCAAATTTTAATGGCCAGAAACTTATTTTCCTCAACTAAAAGGAAGCTCAGCTAACTAAAAAAGGCTTCTTTTTTCAATTGTTTTGCAGCCTTAAAAGTTTGCAAGTTATTTAAAACTGACTTTGATCATGTAGCAGAGTTTTTAAAATTATTTTTCTGCATTCATAGTGTAAATGAGAAATCTTTTTCAACCTTCATACTTTCTGAATTTAAAAAAATGGATCAAATAATTTTTAAACATTCAAGGTTTTTTTAAGAGTAATTTGCATTGTTGTTTCAAGCTGTTGACACTATGTAAGCATTCCACTAAGGACCTCTAGGGATGTCAATTAAACAAAAATTGGTACATGCTGTGCAAATTGTAGTTTTACTACATGAGTGAATTATTACTATTTAGATTCACTGCTGCATTGCTGGAATGAAGTAGTAAAATCAGAGCTGCTGTCTTGAGAAATCTGGAACCATCCTTCCTGAACCAAAGGATCGAGCTCTAGCACCAAAGACTCCACAAGATCCTTCCAGAGCTTTACAGAGTGAAAACCCTTTCAGGTGGGAGGAGGAGGTTAATGATGCTCATGGGTCTCCCTGGCTGCTCTTTGCCTCTCTCTGAGGGTTTTCCCTTCTTTGCCACATGACCCTTGGTGCAGACATGCTTCCTTATGCTGCGCTTCCTGTGCACTGTCAGTTTGGGAGCAGTGGTGGAAACAGAGTGTTATAGTGGTATAATGGCTAGGCCAAGAAATGAAAAGAAATGTTTCAGGAAGTGAGTTTGGAGTGATAGTCTCTCATCTAAACATAGATCCTGGGCTGAGAGGGTCCGTCTCAAAGCCTGCTCTTATGAAACAGTTGCCACGTTGACATGTACAGCTAAGAATTGCTTTGCACTCCTTGTGAGACAAATGATACAAATTCTGTTCATATTTAATCTGATTTGTTTCCTTTCTGTTTGTTCATTCAAATACACCTCTCATAAGCCTCTCTTATGTTCATTTGGTTTAAGGGAGTGTTCTGATTGGCTTCCATTCTGACTCATTGCACTTGACAGTACAGAGTTAATGGAGGGAACAGCTTTCTTCTAGGAGAATGTTTTACCAGAGGAGGGGGAGACCTTCATGGTTAAAGGCATATCAGAGTTGTGTTACAAATGCTGGGCTGGCATGCAGCAATGTACATGGGTAGTAAATGTGTACTTTCTTCCCTTCTGAAAATTACCTGGAATATAGGCTCAGTTTTGTTAGTAACATCACCCTTGTTGCTGTTGCATTTTGGTGGTGGTTTTGGGTTTTTTTTCCTGAGAAACTGAACATGCAGCACAGCGAATATATTCCCTCTCTGGTCTGTTGCCTCCTTTTTATAACACCTAGGAGTAAAATCCCTTGGTGTTCTGTTAAAGGCTGAGACACTAAGAAAAACTGTGAAACATCTTGATTAGATTCACTCTTCTGTGTTTAAGTTATTCAAAGGGGTCTGGAAACCTTAGGCTGCAATGGCATGCAATTGGATGGGATAATAAAATGGGATAATAATGGCACATGGTTCTACTTGGCCCTAATTATATGTAATGAAATGAAACATGGTGGTCAGTCATTAATCTTTCCCCCACACTTCTGAATTAAGAATTTATAACTTCTGTAGAGAAAAATGTTTTGTTTAGGTTCTAATTATTAATATTTTTGCTTCTTCTGTTACATTTTTGACATGAAAAATTAAATTCCAGACCAGCTTTCAAAAGTGGTTAGCTTGAAAGACTGCATCATTTGGGGAATAAAAAGAGACCTCTGTTTAATTCTCCCTTTGGTATGAATGCTCTCATCATTCCTGTATGCTGGAGATGCCCATTTTCTGACAAAAGCTACACAAGTTTGCTTGCTGACACAGCTGCAGCCTTAAAATAATAAGCTCCCCAGGAAAGTGGTGGATCCCCCAGCATTGATCACTTTAAATATTTTGCTCGGTTATCTTTTAAAACTTGTGGTTTTGCCAGGAAAGGTCCAACCTTGTATTCTATGATTCTGTGACTGTTTGTACTATATTGGAGAAACTGTCCTCTTCACTCCAGTTTGGTCACCGGGTTTGGGAAAAAAAAAATCATCTGAAAATACTGTGATCATACAAAGCCCTTTGGAGGACCGGTGTGAGTCGCCCAAAGGTTTGTCAGTACCATGTTATTACCACTGCTGCAGATCTCTGTGCGATAAACGTGTGCTTGAGTTGTTCTATTTCCAACTAGGTCTCTCAGATTTGAACAAAAAAAAAAAAAAGAACTGGCAATAAAAAGTATTAAACGCTTTTTGTCTTGCTCCAAATGAGGCCTTTTGGCTTATATGTCTGTGATTTCCTCATGTTTCTGTAATCTATTTTAATAATTGTTTCATCTTTTGCTTTGTTCACAGCCTACATGCTGACACAGTACCAGTTTTGTTTCCAAAAGAGGAGTTCACAGAATTACAGTGTCTAATCCAACTAGCTGCTCTGATGATCCTCACTGGACCATGTAGGTAAAATTCAAAAAACCCTATTTATATCCACATTATATCTATAAAAGTATTCAGCGTAGTGGGAAACATCTGGGTTTTGACAACAGTGCTCACTTTATGGAGTCAAGGTCTTTGGGAATTTACGGACTACAATATCATTAAGACCCTGCAAATTTTTGATGAGTTTTATTGTCAAAAGAAGCACAAAAGTAGACTACCCTGTCACAATGTGTTTGGTCTTCTTGCCACATCTGTGACGCAGCCACCGGAGTCCAGGCTAGCTCAAGAGGCACACCAGTGCTACGCCAGGTGTGGGGAACTGCCTCAGTGTGGGGAGCACTGAAGGCAGAACCTTTTGAGCCACTTGCTCAACAGTGTAGAGTCTCTCACCAGCATCAGGAATCAGATAAAGGAGAAGGAGGAGGCCCCCTGCTGAAAGGCTTCAGCAACGTGGGTTTATTAAACTTGGAGGTCCACAGCAGGAGCACCCCCAAGCATGAGTATGCACAGGGTTAAATACGAACAAAAACCAGTGGGAGGACACAAACAGGTGAGCAGTTGGGAATTTCTGAGGGAGGAATAAGAAGATCTGGTTATAACTTTAGGGCCAATTGGGGTAGGGAGGAGGAAGGGGGAGGTTATGTGGGCCAATGGGGCATCAAAGATTAGGGGAATCCCCAGCAGGTGTTATGATTAGGGATTGGTTCAGGAGGAGACTGAAGGTTCCGGAAGAAAGGGTAGGGTTACAATGATAGACAGGGAAGGAGCCAGAATCAAGGGTGGGGATAAAGTGAGGGACAGCTAGGGGGAGGATATAACTTAGGGACTGACCATCTTTAGGGAAAACCAGGGGGGAACATAGGTGCATACCATTAAACTTTAAAATAAAAAACATCCACTGCAACACATCTGGTTTAAGTTCTTGCAGGTACTGGCAACAGGTGATGCCCATCATTCCTGTAGGCGTACCTGAGCTAACTTTAGTAGCAGCTGCAGTGGTGAAAATTTCAGCAGAGAAATTGAATGAGTTCTGAAGCAGCTAGTAAACCTTGAGCTTCTTGTTATTACAGCCACACAGCTAGCAGAAAAAGAGCTACCCAGGTAAGAGCTAGGCTGAACAGGTTTGCATGCATGAACCTCTATGTTTGTCTTAAGAAGAGTAGAAGAGTATCATGGTATTAGTAGAGGAGTATTATGGTATTAATAATCAAAAGAAAAATGCCTTCAAGTTATTTCCTTTGATCATCTTGAGCTTCTGCACAAATCTTCAAGTTTTCTGAGTTTCAGACAAAATATAAAATGTAGTCAAAAGTCTGTCACCAGGATTTCCTGCAGAATAATTCAGTTTTGCTATAGAAGAGCTGTGAATCCAATGATTTATATTCAATTTCTTGAATTGTATTTTTCCTTTTTGTTTTGATATGCTAGCTGCATTTAATTTCAACAAGTCAGCTCCCTCTGAGCTAGCAGACCTAGGCAAAGGACTAAATTGTTCTGATTAAATTGCCAGCATTTATTGTCTCTTGACTGCTTTCTCCCTTGTATGCTATGCTGTTTTATGTCTCAGTTGCAGTAGCACTTAAAATAATTCACATGAATTGGTAAACTGCAGAGTTTATGTCTACATTATAATTGGTGTTTCTTTTACATTCCTTCCACTGTTAAAGCTTTACCTTGGTTTGCATTTCTAATTTTATGGAAATTAGCTGTAAGCTTGGGTGTGTAGCATGTATTAGAAGGCCTGTATTTACACATGCTGGCACAGTCTCTGCACATAACAAACAACTCTTCTCACATTCTTTTTTGGAACTGTGACACTGAAACTTGATTGTGATGGCTTCTGGAGCATCTTGAGATTTCAGTCACTCAGTTCTGCCTGGAGAAGGCTTCTAAGTAAGTCATCTCAGTAAAGCATTTTCAGTGTGTACTGGCTGAATTTTTTATGGCTTCAGTTTCAACAACAGGTGTCTCAGATGAATCCTGTAACAATGTTTATCCCTGCTTTTTATCCTGAAATTATGACAAGGTATATTGCATGCTGTTACATACACAGCTGCCTTTCATGTTGTGTTGACCATATTTCAGCTTAAATTAGATGTTTTTCAGGTATTTTGCAAAAAGTGAAAGCTTGTGCTTTGGAGTTCTTACTATATTTTCTTTTATTTTCCTAGGATGGTAATATTTCTGTTAATAAATACTGAAAACATATTTCTCTGGTTTGGTGGTTAAAATTAAATTTAAGTTATCATAATTCATAAATGGCTTACTATCTCCAGAATAGAATGAGATTCATGTTTTCTGTTTTGAGTATCCAAAGTCTTTCCCAGCTGTAACTGGGAAAGGGTAGGGAAGCAATCCCAAAAGATATTTGTTATACTGGAGAGGATATCAAGTCTGAGGAGAATGGAAGAATGTCTTGTTTGTAGGTGTCAGTGGCATAACTGTTCCATTGCAGAAAATTGTATATTTTATGCCGAATTTCAGGATACCTGAAAGAAACTGGAACCATTTTCAGTTTTAGTCTGAAAGGAAAGTAATAAAGTATTTAAATTCATATAGTTAACTTCTGTATATTTTGGTACTGTCCGCATCTCTCTTCCTGTATAGACGTGTAATATTTGTCACTTAGACTCTGAGGTGACTGTGTGGAAACAGTGAACAAAAAAAGAAGGGTTAAAGCGCAAAGCCATGTAATCCACTTTCAGAAAAGCCAGGGATTGATATCTGTTGTTTGGGTTTTTTTCTTGATAATAAATTAATGGCAACAAAGCCATTCATGCAAATAAATCTAATGGTTTGCTTTAGATTTACACTATACTGTCATGCTATCTCTTAAGGGATTATATCTATAAAGTAATAATAAAATTATGTTCTTTATTACCCACAAGTGTGCAAAGCACTAAACAGAATTTGTCAGTAGTTCTGAACATGTTACATTCATCAAGAGGAGCAGCATTATCCTGCTTAGCACAGGTACATTTGCTAGACTGGGCTGCCAGAATCTTAAAATCTTGCCTCAAATACAAGGGTAATGGTCACTATGATGTGCAATTTGTCATGTAATGCAAGTAGTACTTGTGCTTGAGCAGCTTTTAGCAAAGCGTAGATGTTTGCAAAGGTTGTGGTACATCCTAGGTCTCTAAACCCAAGTGCAGTTTCTAACACAATTGGTGTCACTTTCAAGATTGAACTATGTAATATCTGATCAAAGAAGGGCCGAGCGTAATGTGTTGGGTTTTTTTTAAAGTTTGTACAGTAGTACGTGGAGCAAGATTATTTTAAAAAATTCAATTTGTAAAATGTTACCGATTGGCAAGGCTTCATAAAGGGAAGGCCTTGTAACATGGCTCAGTCCTGTTACTTAGGCTAAGTAGAAGGGAGCTATGGGAGAGTGACTCAGCTGGAATAGGGACAGAGAGACATGAAAGATATGAGGGACGCACGGTGTGACTGCAGCATGTCCACATCATGTCCATGTCGTGGTGTGTGCTGGTTGGTTGACTTGGGCTTGTTGTACCTTAAAACTGTGTAAACTGATAACGAGCTAACTGCATAAAAAAAGCTGGGTTTTTGGCAATAAAGAGCACTCCTTTGCACCTGCCTGGGGTCTCTACGTCGTTCTTTACTGCAACAGTAAAAAGTAATTCCTCTTAGTTCATAAATTTGGTTGTAAATATTTTAATATATTTAAATATCTACTCAAAACCTTGTGATATTTATAAAATCTACCAACTCAATCAGAAATTAACACCAGAGCACTTATGGTTTTTTATAGAGTAATTACAAAGAAATATTTGCTCCTATATCTTACCCTTTGAAAAATTATTCAAGCTCTTAATCCGTGACTAATGAAAACTTGTATTTTAATTTATTTCTCTATTTATTTATTTATCCACTTTGGTAGTAGGTTAGAGCAGAAGAGTGGGCTTGACAAAAGGAAGGATCATTTCAAGGCACATGCGATCTGTGACTGTCATGAGATCATACTGTAAACAGTTGCCAAATCTTAGAGTGTTAAATTGTCTGTTCCCTTTGAAGTGACTTGGTGTGATGTTATTTCAGGAGAAGCATCGCCCCTTAGACTATTGTATATCTGTGCTGGCGTGTTAAGCTAGTGGTTCATCCATGAGGGTAAGGTACTATTATGCTTTATAGAGATGATCTATGACAAAAGTTAATTTCTAGAAAAAATTTGCTCTTTGTCTCTGGTCATTTAACCAACTTGATGCAGTAGCTATTGATGGTGAGGAGAGCACATAGACTGGGGTTCCATTTATTCATTCCTAGCTGCTTATTTATGTGTAAACAGATAACTTTAATAACTTGGAGGAAAAAGGTGACACAAACTAGGCATTTATAATTTTCCTTCCAAAAGGAAGTCTGCTCTTTATACTAGAATTAAATTTTTAAGCATTTTTTATTTAAATGAAAGATGGAAATATTTATGTGTTTAAGTATACAAAATTTTCCCTAGCTGAAACTCTCTCTAGGGTATAGTATAAACAATTATTCTTTCATTATGTGCATTAAAAACTCAAGTGAAGTGATTATGGCTGAGTTCCATTCCCTCTGAAAAAACATAACTTTTATGAACAGAGATCTTTCAATAACTTTTTTGAAAGGAAGATGACTAGTTTGCAGAATTACATACTCCCTCTGGCATTTAAAAAAAATCTCAGGTTTTCTTGTAATGCACTTCACCAGACAGATCATATTTAACTTTTGAGGACTGACTAGCTGATAGCTGTAGGTGGTATGTGAAAAACAGACTTCAGGAGGAGCATGATTCCAATAACCACTTCATAGGAAATACATTAGAAATAAAGTACATTTCTCTGGGGGCTTACAAAACCATTCTGTTTATGATTTAAATTACATTAAGCTAAATAAAATAGTACAGCAAAACCCTCAAGAGAAAAATACTTCATTTAAGTTTGAACATTACATTATTTCCATTAATTGGAAGTATTTTATTCTCTCTCTAATAGTTTATTTTTCATTGACTATATATAATTAAAAGTATTGTCATTGCAACAGGAGTAATTCTTTCCCGTCTTGTGTTCCAAGCCCTTGCGTTCAATAGATCACTGTAGTTTTATTTGCCTGCCTTCCTTCTTTTCTCAGTTCTTTATTATGGGTGACTAATGCTCTGAGCATCAGGCTGTGACAGAAGATTACCATTGCTGTGTCACACATGTTCGGCTTTATCAAACTCCTACTGGAACTGAGTCTCTCAGCTCTGCCTAAAGATTTGTATCAAAACAATGAAGGGGGTGAAGCTTTCTTCTGTCGGAATATTTTAGAGTCTGCTTATCCAAACTATGCTGCTTGCTCTTTCCAGGGTGCTTGCAGGGGTGACTGCTGAGCAGCGACTGCAACTCAAGCAACAGAATACATTAGTGTGGTCACAGGCAGACTGAGAAAGCCTGAGAGGCCTGCTGCTCTTCCCAGGCTTGGCCTGGGGGTGGTTTGCAGAGGCCTGAGAAAGGCAACTTCTCTCAGACTATGCTGTGTGAGAAAAACTTCCCAAGGAATGTAAAACAATATCAACAAAGATTTACACCTGCAGTTTGTGTCCAGCTCTACATGAGCTCCGTGGCGCTTCTCTTTCAGAGAATTTTGTTTTCTTCCTCTCACCAATCAGTTATTTGTTTATTCTCATGGACCAGTTATGTTCATCTTTGTGATCCTCTCTATATAACACGACAGCACTTTCTTAATAAAGCTTTTTCCAGCTCACCAAGCCTTCTGAGTTCATGAGTCAATGTGTTGCTGCGGACTCAGCAGCGACCCATTAGTCTCTCTACTCCATAAAGATAACTTGGAGGCAAATGAGCCTGATAGTATATGAAGATAATATGTCTTCTAGGAGAGGAAATTATTGGAAAACCTTAGCGAACTCTCTAATTGTAAGAGTGACTTATTCTGCCTTCCTTTTTCATCCCGTGACGAGACTTTACGGGCAGAATAAATCAGGCTGCCATTCCTAAGAGCAAGGAGCGCAGTAAATCTGTACTGCCAAGCTCTTCTAATATTGACAGCTTTGCAGTTCGGGTTTCTGTAAAGATAGTCTAAGCACATATAAGCTTATAGGAGCTGAAACAGGTTGTATAATAAAAGAATGGCAATCCCATACACAACACTTATTTCCACTTTCAAGTCAACTTTAAAAAAGACATTAATTTCAAATTAATCCCTATTTAAGTCTAAAACATGCTTTTTATTTCATATCACTTAATTTCAAGTTATTAGAACTACTTTTACCTAGGAAAATAAATGTTTGCAGCTAAATATTAACACTGTTGAAATATATAAAAAGAGGCCATGCACATATTTTTCCCTAATTTATAAAATGTTTACTACTTTTTTTTTTTTAAGTGCTTTCAAAAAGTAGTAGTAATTGAAACTAATGCTGGATTGAAAGAAAACTTTGATCACCTAAGATCTTGTTTCAAGTAGACTAGCTAAACCTGGAGGAAAAAAGGTGGTACAAAATATCAAAGCAAAAAGAACAAAATATCAATAGGCTTTCTACGGATGCAGAACTTAAAAGTTTTATGAAAAAAGTAAAGAGACCTAGTCATAAAGGTCTAAACAAAAAAATTCTCAGTAAAATTTCATTAACATTTTCATTTCAGCTTTTTTATTGACATTTAAATAAGTTTAGAGTATTGTTGAATGTACTAAGGAAATATTTCTTTTTCCTTTCTGTTTTACAGAATTTTTTTGCCTCCAATATTATTTGTTTGCAATTCAAAACTAGCTTTTGTTCCTACTGAAAATGGTTGCCAGGTGGTTAAACAATAGAGGTAATGAACTCTAATGAAATATCAAAGTTACTGTACTGGGGCAAATAGGAGTTTTTCTGTATTTTTTTTTAACTTTCTCTAAAATTTGGCATACTAGTGGATGAAAAGCTAGATATGGCCCAGCAATGTGCTCTTGTATCCCAAGAGAGGCAGCCGTATCCTGGGATGCATCCAAAGCAGCGTGGCCAGCAGGGCCTCCTCAACTCTGGGAAGACCCCACCTGGAGTGTTGTGTCCAGCTGTGCAGAACTCAGTACAGGCAAGACATGCACCTGAAAATAATCAGGGATTATTTCATGGATTTCCTTTTCCCTGTGGAAAAGCTGAGAAAGTTTAGTTTGTTCAGCCTGGGGAAAACTCCAGGGAGACTTTATTGCAGCCTTTTATTACTTGTAAGGGACCTACAAGAAAGATGGGGATAGACTTTTTATCAGGACCTTGAGATAGGACAAGAGTCAATGGTTTTAAACTGAAAGTGAGTAGATTCAGGCTAGATATAAGGAAGAATTTTGTTTGTTTGTTTGTTTTTATGATGATGAGGGTATTGAAACACTGGAACCCGTTGCCCTGAGAGGCTGTGCATGACACATCCCTAGAAGTCAGTCATCAAGACCAGACTGGATGAGACTCTCAGCAACCTGATCAATTGAAAGATATGTATGCTGATTTCAGGGGCTGTTGGATTAAATTACTTTTAAAGGTCCCTTCCAACACATTATTCTATGATTTGTTGAAAGATATTAAAAAAAAAATCATTAGGCAATTGAAGTTCACCATAATTTTTTCCCTTTCTTGCCTCCTATCCCTTTTGACCAACTTTACAGTTAATAGACAACACTTTTATTTTTTTAATAAATTAATATTTTTATTATTTTTAATGAGTTTAAGATGTATTTAAGATGCACATATCACCACATACTTAGTTTAGCTCTCTGGTTGGGATGGTTTGTGGTAGGCTGAATAAAAAGGTTTTCCTCATTAAAAATTGGAAACTTTTGTGCAATTGAAGTTCATATATCTGTAGGTATGTGTATGTTTGAATCTACAATAAACTCGACAGGCTAAGATGGTTCAGGCCCTACTCTAAGGGCTGACTGCTTGATTATAACAAAGAAACAAAATTCCTTGGAGAAATTCAGTTTGACAGCAAACACTGGAGACATGGCATGGGAGCACAGCAGTCCCTTTGTCCTTTTTCCCAGCTCTCATTGCAGCTGAGTTGCCCTTGCCTTGCCTGCCCCTCTGCAGACCCATGGTGCAGAAGGTGACAGTCAAGATCTCCTTGTAAACCTTCATGTGCAAGGACTTAGGGAGGAACTTACAGTCATTATCATAGTGACATAACCTTCGATTTCACTGAAATGTTTATATTGTTGTCATAGAGCTGCACAGCCAAAGAAGTGAGGAACTGTGGAATTCCTTTAATGAGGAACTTTGAAGTGAGGAATTGTTTGGAATTTTCAAATTTGTTCACTTGACTAGTTGTGCACTTAATCATGCACTCTGTCTTCATATGCACTGCCACCCAGCCATGCCCTGAAAGACAGCAAGGCAGTAGATGGTGGATGTGTTTTATTCAGAATATGAGTCATAGGCAAACAAATTTCTAAGTCCACGGAATCTGTTGTTTCACTGTAATTTAAACTAAAGTCAGCTTTCAAATGGACAATTAATGTAGAAAGGAAAATTTTTTAATTCCAAAATGTCCAAAAGTTTCACAACAAAATATTTTCAATCTTTTGTACATACAACAACACCTTTACCAGTTTGTTTTTCTAGTTACATTTTTCTGAATGACTGCTCTCATCTCATATTTGTGCTTTTCATACTGCCTCTCGTGATTTTGTAGCACTGTCTTGAAGTATCCCCTCAAATCATTCTCTTTATCATTATTTTGAACACTGTGGTGAGCAATTGAAAATTAAATACTACAGCATTAAAGTCAGAAATACTTCAGGGTGCATTAAGTTACCTAAATGTGTAAAGATTCAATGTGAAACATACTACATTTATATAGACACTAGCCATCTCTCTGTTATTTTCTTATTTATCCTATGAGATTTGTGGGGAATGCATTGTGTGTGATGTGTTAGTGGCTGCTATCAAAATATAAATATAAGCAGATACCACATTGGAGGTGTCAGTCCAGCTGCAGTCAGTAATCAATGTTGCTTTGAAGCACAAAATGCAGGAAGAAAGGAAACACTCCAGACAACGAAGCTGTATTTGTACAGCTTCTCTGGGATTTTTCAAGGTTTTTTCATTAAAAAACTGAGATTTATACTCTGTTCTTGGGCACAGTGGATCAACTTGTCCATGAAAGCTAGCGAGGTTCACAGTTGGCTCTAGCAAGATGGACTTTGCTAATTTGCCTAGTACTGGGGGAATTACAAAGCTTATGCTTTCATGCCAGTGCATATCTTCCGAAAAAATGCCTGAATTTCATTGGTGCCCTCTTGCAGAAATTATCATACGCTAAGATATAGTGGCTCTCAACATCTGTCCCTATACTGATTTAAATCTAACTTAATACACTTGTTTGCATAGGAAAAAAAACAAACCCAAACGAACCAAAAAAGATTCCTCCATGTTCAAAATGTTTTAAAATATCTTTTTAGTGAGGACTTTGAATAGATGATTATGACTGAAGCTCATTATTTGAGAACAAATTAAGCAGGTAATGACTTAGACGTGCTTTTCTACACTCTGAGTGAGAGAAGACTTAGACTCATATTCACTCTATCTACTTGGTTGGAGAGTTTTGCAAGAGTTATCCTAGTGATTGATAGAAAAGAAAAAATTAATAGCATGCTTCTACATTTTTTTTAGTTGTGGATATTCCATACCTTGTAATGATTTATTAACAGGTTGACTGTGTTGACAGACTGACACTAAGGAGCAGAACTTAGGAATGGTTGTGTTCTAGTTAGTTGATAGTTGATCTGTGATGATTCTTGAATTTGAAACCTTTCTCAAAATTTATCAAACGATTAATTTAAATAATTAAAAGAATTGTTGCTGTTGCTTTGATGCTTATCTTACTTGAGTAAAGTGAAGTGAAAAGTATTTTCAAGAACAGCACAAAAAGTTCACCTTGTCACACAGTGGCCCAGAGTATGCCCAAGAAAAGGTTTTGCACCACTTGGGAAAGATCAATAGAGAACTTGTTCAACAGAGAGCAGGGCGTTCTGTGGCAAGTGACAAGAACTCATACTTGGTAACCCAAATGCCCTCTGTTTCTATTTGTAAATGGCAGTCTGCCAAAGCATTTTCAAGATTTGTTTCAGTTTTTCTCTGTGCTCATTTTTTAGCATTTGCCTCGTAGGTTGAGCTTCTTTACAGTGAGGGTGGCAGAGCACTGAACCTCCCAGGGAAGATGTGGAGTCTCCCCCTCTGGAGACATTCAAAACCAGCCTGGATGCATTCCAGTGCAATCTCCTCTGGATGACCCTGCTGTTGTAGTGGCATGGGACTAGATGATCTACAGAGGCCCCTTCCAACCCTAACACTTCTGTGGTTCTGTGATTTTTGCACTGCTCTATGACTTCTACATCATTCTTCTGATGTCCAGGGTCTCAAAGTCTTGTGTGTTATTGTGGACCGTTCCCTTCGCAATCTCTGGGTGACAGAGCTGCAGGCAACACAAGCTTGCAAGAGTGAACTTCTCAGCCTGCTGTCTGATTTTGGGGTACACTTTAGGCCCCACTCCTGTATCACTTCATCTAAGATTCTTGCAGACCTTGTGGGATTGTGCAGAGGGATTTGAACACCTGGAGGCTCAAGAGGGCTGACAAACATGTACTGGGCTACTCATTGGCTGGCATTTATCAGCTTGAACAACTTGTAAAACAAAGCTTGAGAAGCAACTTTTTAACACAAAGTTTGTCAGGAACACTTGTAAAAATGTGTGTCTTCAGAAGCATTGAGCCAGATCTTCAGGCTGTGTTGCTCTGAATAATTTAATTATTTTAAAAGTATCATCTTTCCTTTTGAAATATTAGCAGACATAGCATGGTTAATAAGAGCTAGGTGTACTGAAAGGACCCTGAGGAAAGAAACAGGTGTTCCGTATGGGAACACCAAGATTGTCTGTGATATACTATATGGTTTTATTTCTCTCTCAACAGAAAATATGTTGCTTTGTATACCAGAGTATTCCCTACGGCTTTTTGGGGAGAGGATATAGACTCTCAGTTTTCTGGTTTTATTTCTTTAAGCCAGTGCCCCTTTGATGAAACCTGCAGTTTTATTTTCCTCCCATGCATCCACTCCTAGGATTCCTTTTTTCCAAAGAGCAGCCAAGGTTATCCAATCATTATTATCTGTTTTCTTTAGGCATCTTTCTTTTGGGGACTCTTTGGAATATATGCCTAAACCCCAGTCAGGATTAAGAAAGATTTAAAGTACTGATAATTTAGTTTTCTTATTTTTCTTTTTATTTAATTGGGAGAAAACCAAAAGCCTGAGGACTAGGAATCCACAAATCCCACTTTCTCTCTTGCCATGATATTTTGCATTATCACAGATTCCATTAGCAATTTTTCAGTTCTTCGTAATTGCTGAAGAAGCCTTTAGGACAAACTGTACCAAGGATCTACCAAAATATAGAAGGTTGTATAATGCATTAGTTGTCATTAAATGCTTAAATTAGGTCCCTAGTGCACATATATGTGCAATCACTGATACTTGCAATATGTCAACATAAACAGCTCTAAAAATGTCAGCTCAAGCTGTAATAGCCCCTCTCATTAATTTCCTCAGACTGTTTCTCTGTACATAGGGAATTGTAGGAGACGGTCAATAGTTATTTTGATATTTGCTGAGGTTTCTTCTTCTTTATAAGATAGTTTTACATTTTATTTCAGTGTTTTCAGTGCATCTGATGAGCTTTTTACAATTCAAAGGAATTAAAAGAGCACATCTTAAACTGGGAAGAAATGATTGTACTCCTTTGGGCCCTGATTCCGCTAATGCTGGCCATGGAATAGAACAGAGTCTATAGAAGAGGATCTGTTATATTAAAATAAAGAATCAAAGAAATACAGCTGCATACCTTCAAGACAAGAAGGTAGGGAGCCATCTGTAAAAGAGAAATGTAATTAGAAAAATGATTTCAAGTTGCTAGGATTTATTTCTAAGGGAGAAAAAAAAAAAGACAAAAGATGTTATATTTAACAATACTTAGAGGAGATAGGACTTCAACTTTTTAAAGGCCTGTGGAGGACTCCTATATGCTAAGCTACACAGAATTTAATCTGCCTTTGAAAGATGAAAGGTTGAGATGATCCACCCAGAATTTGAGCCTCAGCTTCTAGTGAGTCCAGGTTTTACTACCTTAGTGATTAGTTATGAAAGCTATTTTCTCTGGCTAAGAATCCTTCTAAATCATTGCTTTAAAGACTTGTATACAAACTGTATGTATCTCTATGAGGTAGTGAGTAGCTTCCATTATTTCAGTGCAGGGAATTAGAGGATTAAGAATCCGATGTTTGAGAAAAACACAAAGTACACTTGGTTAGTTTCTTCTTTCTCACACCTTTTTAATTTATGACTATTTTTGCATAAATAAATAATACACTTATTTGGATTTTTTTTTTAGTTCAGTTTGCAGTAAAAAGATCCAAAAATGTAGAGAAATATATTTATTTTATAGCAGATGTAGAAAGTTCCTTGAAGATTAATCAAAAAGAGATTCCTTTCTTTACCTATTTATGTATACATCCACTTGGTTTTTTTACATTTGCTCTTAAAACTAAATGTTTAAAAACCATGGAGTTCTGTTGTTCCATTTTTAATGAGGCTTGAATAAGCATATGAAAATGGAAATAAAGAAAAACAGGTGACTGCTCTTGGTCTGTTATTACTTAAACAGTAATTATTTAAACTTAATGGTTTAAAAAGGCTGGACTTCGTATTCAAATTTTTAGTAGTAGTATCATATAAACCTAAAATAAATGAAAAAATCTTTTTTCTTGTAATGTATGGTTCAGTGTAGTAGCACATATTTTAATTTTTCCTTTTCATAATCAAAAACTGACTTTCAAAACTGAAGATAATCAGAGCTATCAAATGGGTTTTTTAAATCAATAAAATTCTGTTTATTTTTTCATTCTGAAAGTGTCTAAGGGAAGTTAAGCTTTCAACAAGATTTTTTTTTTTTTTTTTTGGGGGGGAAACTATATGTTTTTGACAGTTTCCTGACCCAGAATATCAAACTCAGTTGTAAGTGAGGATTGGGTCAATGAGGAAGAGCACATGATTTCTGAGCTTTGTGCTGGTCAGAGGGATATGAACCCAGGATTTTTCTGCCCCATTTACAGGGAGTTGAAAAGCAGCAGCAACAGGATTGCACTGGGAAAAGCTGTGCATTATTTTATTTCCCACCTCTGTGCAGATGTATGAAAAATGGGGTGGTCAGGATAGTCCACTATATCTATTTTTCATTAGGCAAAAACCCAAACCAAATCAATCCTGGTATATGCGCAAACACATCTCTTGGAAAAGCACGTGCGTCTTGGCTGGCAGTGACTGAATGGCCTTAAATGTGTCTCACAAATGCACCAGGCCAAGGAAGCAGAACATTTATATGATACTGCTAATCTCAGAACAGCACAGGAGACTTTAATCTGCAACTTCTGATAGTGGCTAGATAGGAAGCATGGATGGACTGTTGGAGGCTGCCAGCTCAGATGGGATCTTGGTAGCAAGGACCTGAGATCATCATTGTCTGACAGCAAGCACAGTACTCCCTTATTTATTCACAGGTGCAGATGTCTGTATCTGTTGCTATGCTTAGCCCTCCACAGAGGGCTGTAACAAGTGAGCTGGAGTGGATATGGCCTAAGCTTCGGTATGATTTTAGAGGAGATTAAAGAATTAACAGTGATCAGCATTTCAAGGGGAAAAGTTCTACAAAGTCAACATGCTGCATGTGTGTTCTGCTCAAAGTGTGATGTAGAGTAAGCTGACGTAATACAAGGGATAAGGTTGCTGTAGCAAAAAAATTGCACAAAAGTAGAGCTGTTTAATCTCACTGTGGTTTCATTATTCCATTTTAATAGTTGAAAAGTGAATTCTAGTGTAATGATCTTCAAAGGCCACTAGAAAAAATCTGCAGTAACAATACTGTACTCAGGGTCCTTCTGAATGTCTGCAGTCAGAATTGGTCATTCTAAATGTATGGGGTTTTCTTTTTAAATAAACTATTTTCTGTTACAAGTACTGAAACTGTAAAACAGTGGAACATTAACTCAAACCTCTTAATCAGGGATTGTTTAGAAACTTTTTAAAATTTGGACCAAGTTACAAGCTCTTATCTAGTAAGCATTAGAGTTTGGAAACACAAACCACTTCTTGTTTTATGCCAGACATATTGATTGTTTGCTAGATGCTGTTCTTCATATCTTTTAATGCTTTCCTCCCCACAGCAATATTGTAATATCTTTTGGATGTAGATTGATTAATTACCACATGTGCAAAGACACACACGTAGTATTCTGTAGCATTGTAGAAGGTGTTACCCAAAGCATTCACACTGATAAAGTACAATAAAAAGTGTTGAGGCGAGACTGTGCTTGTCCTTTGTTTCTGTGGGAATTCATTCCTCATGTTCTGGATAATTTCTAGGAAAATTTATTCTACTTCCCATGTAATCAGTATCTCCATAGAAATTTCTGTTTTGCCAACAAAGTAAAGTCACATGTTTGTAAAAAGCCCAAGTCCCTAGAGGACAACTTGAAATATTACTCCTAGATGAATCAGCCTGAACAATGCATTGCCAAAATGTAATCACATTTAGGGACCTGCCCATTAAGTGATACTGCCATTAGTGTTTAAGACATTTTTATTGTGCAGATGAAAATACAAATCAGTATTCTTGTCACAATTGCATGCCATGTAGCAGTAAAGTCCTATTTTTGTTTTGCGTGATGTTTCCCCAGTAAATTGCTTTCCTTCAAAAACAAAGCTTCTGCCATGCTCTTTGTCACCTCCTAATGAGCCTGAACAGGAACAAGTAAATTTATCACTGCTGCTGCTCATATACATTCAGGAGGGACAAACTGTGAATGAAAGAAAAAAATTGCTTGGTTTTCACACATGGAGAGGCATCAGAAACCTCTACCCTACTCAAGATTTCTTATATGTCTAGAAAAAAATCTCTGATATACTATAAATGATGTTTCCACTCACTGAGCCATTAGGAGCCCATCTTGCACTAGATTTTAACCTTTGATGAGATGAAGATACATAATATTTGTAAAAAACCAAATAATTAAACAAGGGATATTTTACATGTATATCAGTTTTATTCTTGCTGTTTCTGTTGGAGCAAGGTCACCTTTTCAATAAGAAAAATGCTAATTCTGGCTTCACATCCCTTGAGAATGAAACAGTATCTAAAAAGTGCCTGTGTGAGTGATTTTCAGACTTTCCTCATAGACCAAAGTTATTGCACCTATGTAACGTGGCAAATCTTCCTAACTGGCAAGGTTTGGAGACCATGCCCTTCATTTTCTCCAAAAACTTTCAGATAAGGACAGAAGATAAAGTTTTAAAACTATATTGTTATGCCCATTTAAAGGATGGCTCTTCCTATTACTCTAGAGAAAAACACTGTCTGCGTTTCAAAATTTTAGCATTTCTGAACTTTCCTGTTCCTATTTTTTTTTCTTTTATCACATTAATGCAGACATGCTAAATGAATTATCTTGTGCTCACTACAAATCAAAACCCTCTCAAATGAGACACTGTATCTGTATACTGCTGTAAGCAATCTTGATATCCTGGTGTGGCCCATGTTTTCAGCCTTATTTTCCATCTTTTCAGTTCTGTCAACCACAGAGAAATACAGTTAATTAAATCATTGCTGAGAACATCTTATTCCCAAGCAAGGACCCAGCTTTATTTTTTTAAAATCTTATATACAGTAACCTATCCTAACTTGCATTGTCTATATGAGATCAGGTCAAAAAAAAAAAGTAAAAATTGCAGATGGATTTTAGAAAAATCTGAAAGACATTTTGTTTTGTTTTGGTTTGGGTTTTTTTTGTCATTAGGTTGAGATACCTGTAATACTCTAAACATTGTTTTTCTAATGTTCTAATCCATATGACTGTGAAGATGTGTGCCTCTGACTCTTTTTCTTATTGACTTTTCTTCTTTATAACATATATAGAGCTGTTTGAAAAGTCAGATTCTGCATCTTTCTATGCATGCAGAGCTATTCCTGGAACAAGAGAGTTTACAAAAGAGCATATCTCTATTTAACCACAGTTTAAACTTGTTACTCTAGTGTTTAGATTAGCCTATCACACACACTTTTCTTTCCAGATTAATTTCCTGTGATTTAAATCTGGTTTAGAAAACAGTTAAATGATGTTTTTAGACCTTCTGATTCATGACTAGGACTTTTTTTTTCCCTAAATAATACATTATGTCAGCATGGAATCAAAGTAGCTGAGCCAAGGACTGATCCAAAAGTGGATTGACTTTGGAGGAGTATGGAAGAAGGTGGGGGAACTGTCTTGATTTCTCCCTATGTAGCATAAGGAGGTGCTGAAAGTATCCAAGATCTCATATCTCATGCTGTGGACAATGTAATTTCTTCCTGGTTTTGCAGAAGTTAAGAAAACTCAATCATAAATTCTAGGTTTGATACATATTTTACTCCAGGAAAAAAAAAATTCCTCACAGAGAGTTGGTTTTCTCCTCAAACCTGGTTCATACTATCCCATCCACTTTTTGTCTCTTAGCAATGAGAATTTGCATCTCTTCTTGACCCACATGAACATGATTGTCTTGGGTTCTCCTTTCTGTCACCAAGCTCTTCAGGAATTTGCTGCTTTAATACCTTTGAGGGTCTATACTGAACTATATGCAGTAACGAAAACTTCAGTGGGAACTAGGTTTCCATGTGGTGGAAAGCTGGGACAGTCAGTATAAAGAGGCAAGTATAAATAAGTACTTGATTTATAATGTCAGTTATGTAGGCTATCAGGGAAAAAAAGTAAAAGGTTTGCTTCGCTTCCATATCCCTTTGATTTCTTGGACTATCTCTTTGGTTTGCTTCCAGTCACTAATTTTTCTTTATGCCTGTGTTCCACTGCTTTTATTGTAATCAGTTAGTGAATGACATTTTCAAATTTGAATGGCAATAGCCATCACTGGGAAAGAATGGGAACAAATAATATGGGACAGCATAGATATCTGTTGGTAGCAGGAGCAGATTTATTATATATGCCAAATTCCAAGACAAAGCTTGGTTTCTGAGGCTTCTGTTTGAGATTTCAGATGAAATCTAACCAAATTACTTTGGTTAGATCTATTGTGAGATTTTTGGAGTAATTGTATCTTATGTGTGAAACTCAAAAGATGTCTTAATATCTAAACTCCACAAAGCCATGGAGGAAACTAAATGACACCTTGCTGCAAACTGGAGTAGCACAGTTTGCAGATATCTAGGGGGTTTTTTGTCAGAGCAAAAAAAGGCCCAATTTGATGCCTGCTAGTCTGAACCAGCACAGCATATTTTGTGTTCCTTATTAATAATTCTTTTGTGCAAGTGACTGTCAGTTCTCTGTAGTAAAATTCTATTTCCTGTTGAATTATTATTAATTATTTAGAGAAAGAAATTATTATAAATCTTGTGGTATTTATTTTTTTACCTTAAAATCCATAAAATAGGTAAAAGTTACACTAGTCTGTAGCATTTCATAAGAGTAAACTGTGAATTTTTATCTGTAAAGAAATGGGCAAAACTGGCGGCTGTTATCATTTTGCTGCAGTTCTGTCTCTGAATACTTTTTTGATGTGTCTTTCACTGAGGGAAAAGTAATTCTCCCGTTTTGCCACATGCAAGCACTTTTCAAGAGGGACATCAAGTCCTGCAGCATTGTAAAGTCTGGAAGGAGAAGAGTAAGAGGCACCATCTGCTGATACTGCAGAACTACAAAGTGCCTGCAGCCAGCTTGCATTTTCAAGGCCTCCTTTGAATCTCTGGTACTTGGTACTTGTTTTAGCCTTGTTTCCTAGCAGAGTTCATGTAATCAATAATTCCTTATGGGGCTCCTTGTATGAAGCTCCTTGGAGGAATGAAAGCAATTGTGAGATCCTTGGTGGCAGCACTGGAAATAAGTGGCTGCCCCTCTCAGTAAATAGTAGCTCTTTTTTTTTGATGATTACAGTCAACATTGTTCAGGGAATAAACTGAAAGAGTTGCAGGAATGAGTGCAACTTGTTTATTGACATGACCATACACCTAAAAAAAAATCAGCTACAGGTGCTCCTGACTTTTAGAGACATCATAATAAGGACTGTGAAGTAACTGAAGCTGTTAAGGTTTTTCTTTTAAAAGAAAGTAAGTCTCTATGCTTATAATATTGGATTGTTGTGCTTTCTCAGAGATAACTATTTTCAGAGGCTGACAAGGTTGGCCTGTCAGCCCAGCAAAGAGCAAAAAAATAAAAATTTTAGTCAGATAAAAATATTGGTCTCTTATATAGGCTAAAAATCACAAACAATCAAATTTTACCCATATCACCAACATTTTTCAGTTTTCCAGCTCACAAATACCTTTATTGCTTTCTGCACTGTATATTGCAGAAAAATCTTCGGCATGCATCTGTGTCTACAGTGATAGTATGAAACCACATACAAAAGGTGTGAGTAGAAGACAGTTTGTGAGACCAAACAGCAACCTTTCAGGAAGTCCTTAGGTCTCATCATTGTTTAGAGATTAGTTGGTTCCATTTTGCTAAACTTCTTGGTCTACACCACTGGTACTTAAGGTAGGGAGAACCTACCTTAAGCATTGATAAACTAATTATACAGGATCATAGAATTGTTTAGGTTGGAAAAGGCTTTTAAGATCATGAAGTCCAACCTTTAACCCAGTATTACCAATTCCACCACATTATAAGCCAACATATTAAATGTAAAAGATATTTTTAAAAAATCTGCAGATTAAGATCTGATAAAATGAAACTGCTATGCAACACTAGTAGTTTAGGGATATTTTGTCTTATGTGTATTTCATCTCAAAGGTAATTAAAATTTTAATTACCAGTTTTTCCTTCTTAGCTTTCAGTTAGCAAGGTGAAAAGAACACAGTTGCATTGTGAAAGGTCCTGCAAAATGTATATTGGTCTCTTTTCAAAATAGGCCATGGAGTATTTTTCCCCCAGTCTGTGATAAACTGATGGCTATAGCTGCAGTGTAATCACTCAAGATAATGTGCCTCATATAAATACATCACGGCTCACTTAGAATTGCTGGATCTGGGGTAATTAGAGAGTTCACTTCAGGTTAGCAGCCTATATCCATATCTACCAAACTTCTCAGGCTGTGAAGTTAAGGTGTTAACTGACCTTGGGCTTCACGTAACTGCAGACATCATTAACCTTCAGATCATCATATTAAAGTCTCTATGCCTATGGAACTATTAAAGCTTCCAGAGATTTAGTTGAACAGGGAATGTTAAATGGACCATCAGCAATAATCTTTGCATTGATTTTAAGTGGCTTGTGCACTTACAATCTCACCAATGGATTTTTGACCAAATGGAATCAGACAGCTTAGACATTAGAACGGAAAATGACAGTAAAATACTTCTGCATATCTTCCTTAATATCAAATTTATAGCTATATTAAAGGTGATGAATAAATATCCCTTAAGAGTCTTTAGTGTGATAATACACTGGATTCCTTCGAATTTAAAGCAGTATGCTCTGCAAACCATACTAACATTGGCCACATTTGATTTTGAATTACACTGATTACTCTGTGATGACGCAATCCATGGGAATATTTGCAGGCTTTTCTTAGGCTGTCTTTGCCACCAAAAAGCCAAGACCAGAGAATGTACTAAAACCTGATATTTATTTTTCATATAATACACCTACATTCTGAGCACACCCAGAATACATTTTTAATTAGGGTCTTCAACCTTGAACTACAAAAGGTGAGCTATCTTGTCATTGCTGTACAGAAAGTCTGTCTGAGTATTTTTCAGCAGGAAGCCCAGACTGAATAAAATATGGCTTTTCTGGATATTTCAACCTTCAGAGGCTAGATTTTTCCAGCTAATCAACTAAGCAGCAATGACAGAAACACTTCGCCTACTGACACAATTCAGAACTGTGCTGCAGCAGGAAGTTGCTCTGTGGTCTTACCTGTTTGGTGTGCTCAAGTTGCAACTTTACGTCATCACTTAGTGGCCTTTGGAAGCAGCTCTGCCTTTGGGATAAATGCAGTTCTTTACAACAGTCAAATGGGCAAATTCTCTGTGAGTTCCCCTCATAATCTTATGATACAATATAAGCAGAATTTAGTAATAAAATATGTGCTGAACTTGGCTTTAGTATAAAGGAGAGTTCCTGCATGGCCCTTTTCAAATTAGAAGAGGATCTATATTGGTTTTTTTGGCCTTCTGTTTTTATTTTTTGAGATTTTTGAGGATTTTTAAAGAGTTCTCAAAGACACTTAGCTCTGGAGTCACATTTTCCATATATGTCATCAAGACAGGCTATCTTCTGCCTTTTTTGATACCACATAACCTTTACAAGTCCCATTTCAGAGGAACATATTACCCCTTTTACTTTCATTAAATGGGAAAAAAACACTTGTATATTTCTCCCTGGGTGCAAATAAGGGAAAACTGTGGTCTCAAAACAAAACTGATATGTAAAATAATCTTCTTTCTACTGATCTTTCCTGCTCTCCCATCTCAAATTAAAAATTCAATAACCCATATGTACTCATATAAATTTACAACATTTTAAAACTTAAAAGACTGAAAACTAAACCATTGTTTTGCTGAACTTTGATGAAAGGTAAACTTGGCCTAAATAATGCTTTTGGAGTACATATTTTAATTTTGGTTGTTTGATTTTGTTTGTTAGGACTTACTGTGTGCTGATATTATATAAACAGATCTAAGTTAATTGCATTTACTTTAACTAGAAAGCATCAGGAAGCAGCAAAAAACTCTGGGATGAGAAACATCACCAAGCAGATGTTAGTAGTGTCAGCAAAGCGCTGGGCATGAGCACAGTGTTCAAAACATATTCCTTCAGGGTGGAGCTGGTACGTCATTATTTTGCTGGATCAACACTGCTGCAAGAATCTAGCATGTTTCCATTCCTTAGGTATCATTCCAAATAATCTGCTCTTGATTAAAAACATAGAAATATTAACATAAAGTAGACATTACAAAACTATGTGATATGCCTGGAGAACTCACAATAAGAAAGTGTTTAAAGACACAAATCTCTATTTTGCTAGATTTTGCATGGCACAGAGAACATACTGAAACTACTTTAGAGGATGTTCCATGAGCTGTTTATAGTAGGTCTTCCTTATTAATAGTTGATACTGGTTTTGTAATAGTGCACAGCTTATAATTAGTATTATCTCTTACTACTCTTGTTTATGGTCATTAGTTTTATATTGTTACCACTTTTTTTATCTTTTTTTTTTTTTTTTTGGTGGGGGGAAGGGTCCTTAAACAAAGTGCAAAGGGTGAGGAATTAACATTGTAATCAACAGTCCCAAATTTTCTATTTTTTTTTTTTTTTATAATTCATCGTACCTAGTGTGGAAAATTCATCTTTCCCTTTGACTAGAACATTCAGGACATGATTATATACCTGAGTATATGCAATAAAGATACTAATCTGTGGTAGGTTTCTCAGATAATACTTATGTTTATAATGAAAGCTTATTTCACTGAAACTGTATTGCTTTATATGGACGAAGAGAAAGCCAAAGTTTAGGTCATGAAATTATATATTGTCTATGTCATGGGTTTGGCTCTAGCCAGAGGCTAGTGTATTCATGAAAATATTTTTTTTTTCATTTTGTTGTGAGATAGTATTAAAGAAGGAGTACAGGTATTCAAATTTAAAGTATAGGAAAAACTTTATTAATTAACACTAAGAAGAAAGGAAAAAAAATAAGAATCAGAATGAGATTTTTAAAGCATTTTTCTTTCCTCCAGCAGCTGTCTTCTTTCTCACTGTCAATTTGAAAAAACAGAACTTAGGATTTTTAGTTAGTAACCATTCTTTGAATAATTATTTTCTAATTTATTAGGAAGAGCAGAGTCTTTCTTGCATATCATAGATTTCCACAAGAATATCAGTCTTTCTGTGGTTACACACTTCACAAATGGTCTGCTTGGATTTGCCATTGTGAAGCATCCTCCCATGAGACAGTCTTTTCATAACCGCTTCATGGGTTGTATCAGCTTTTAGGGTATAGTTTAAGAATGCCTTTTCCTAGTTCAAAACAAAAGCTCTCTTCATCTGTTCCATCTTCATCTCAGGAAACGGGTATCTTCTCCTCTCTGGGGCCGGAGCATCATTAAATCAGCGCTATATCAGCATTCCCCACTTTTTGTTGTCCCTGGGGCCAGGGGACTTCATTAAATCAGTGCTATATTAGCATTTCTTACTTGACTAGGCTCACATGCATCTCTTTAAGAGCATTCTACATGTTAAAGTATTTAGTCTACTTTCTATGGTTTTGCAAGAGAAGTCTATGTCAACTGGCCCATTCCTTCATATTTTTTTTCCCATCTTGGATTCTCTCCTGTCTTTTTCCCTGATATCTGGTCTCAGGCTGTGTTTCTCACATCTTCTGAAGTCTGCTCCTTTTTTCTTGAGTAGGATTTATGCTTTGAAAAGTCCATCTGGACAAGAAAAGGTTAAAATCTCATCCTCCGGGACCTCTGCCAGCAGATCGAACTGATAACATAGAAATGTCTTTGAGAGCAGCCACTGGATGAGCGGGGTGGGGGAATCGGGTAAAATCTCTCAGCTCCACGCCGGTGGGGGGGGGGGGGGGGGGGTGATTCTTCTCATCCTCCCCTTCCGCCGGGGCAGGCTGCCTTTAGAAGGGGCCCTCTGGCCTGGTCTGACCCAGCCCCCACCATAAAACATGGGGGAAACCCGGGCCAGGGCGAGCCTGACCTTTCTTTCGTCCCTCTGTCTGTTGGGCTGACTCTAAATCTCTCTCATCTTCCCTCTCTGCTGGGGCAGCTCCCTCAGAAGGGACTCCACAGCCCGGCCCAGCCCAGCTCCTCCATAGTCCCCTGTAGGCCCATGGGCGGGTGGGGGGAAACCGGGCCAGAGCTGCACAGCACCTCTGTACCTGTTCAGCGCCAGAAGGAGAGAGAGAAATTCCCGGGAAATCTTTGTCCCGAAATGTGTTCCTACAGTTGCGTGTTTCACCTTTGATTGGCTCATTCCCCTGTCTGTCCTTAAAACTGGCCCACAATTGGTGTACACCAGGCCCAGGGAAAATTCCCAAGCAAACATCACTTCCAGGGGTGGTCATTTCCTGCCCCCCAAATGCCAGTCAAATCACAAAACAGCACAGTCTGTAATAAGAAAGTTTAAAAATTCCCTAGTCTTGGGATTTATCAAATTATATTTAATATGTTTCAGATGCTGCAATTAATCTTAAAACCCTCAAAACTGTATCTATACATGTTCTTTCAGTTACAGCTGAACTGATTTGGATCCATATATATATTTTCAAATACATGTTTTTGACGGTAACTTTATTTATATATCATTCATAGTTAATTCTGTATTTTGAGCAATCACAGGGGTGGAAAAGATGTAATTATCAGGACCAAATTATTGTCTCATCAACTATTTTATAATCATTGAATAATTTTAAATGCCATAACAATAAAATAATGTTGCATGTTTTATTATTGCACTAAATACAATTTATAGAATATATGTATACAAAATATTTCCTGCCTCAGTGGTAAAATTATATGAAATAGTGGCTTTTGACTTTGAATTCAGGCTCTGTTATAGTTTTCTGGCAAGACCATAAGCCCTAGACATGTCAAGACTATTGAAAAACTGCATTTTTGGTTGCTATACTTTCTTAAGAGAGCTTAAATTTTAAACCTAGCACCATCTACAGTACATAGGAAATGGCACCTTAAAAGCCATCACTGTGTGAGACTCTCCCCAAAAGAACCATCAGAAAATGCTGAGTAGGGACGTGGCATCTGAAGCACATCTTTCATGCAGGATAAAGGGAAACTTCATAAAAGGAAACATAATCTTCACTCATGAGTTTTCTGCTATATTCAGTCAGCAGCCTTTGGCACTCACTTTAGTTGGAGGAAAAAACTATATTTTCAATATAGGTTTGGGGAAAATCTTTTGCTTGAAGAGAACGCTTTCTTCCTCCTCTCAAAGAGTTTCCCAACACAGGTCTGAAGCCTTCTTGTTGGGTTTTCCCCAGCAGTCCTGCCAGCAGGACCCTGCATTGCCTAAAGCACCATTGCTCAGCAGTGCTTGCAGATCCAAAGCATCATGGCCTCCAGAGAGCAAGGGGCTTCCCTCCCTCCTGGATAACTTGAATATTTTCATGTAAATGCAAAGATCTGCAGTTTGTATAATCTGTTTTATTCTGCAACTATTTTGGTGACTCCTCTGGAATCCTGACTGCAGGGAAAGGTGTCAGAGAAAGCCAAAGAAAGGGCTCTGTGCTACTCCCTCTTTACATCTTGGAAGACTGGGATTTTTAGGGGGCAGTTTTCTGTGTTTTTAAGGGGAGTTGTGGGTTTGGAATTTCCTTTCTTTTAGGGCACTGTTTTCAACTAAGTGGCACATAACTGAGCAAAGTTATTGAATTCTGTGTAGTGTCTTTATACTCAATGTTATGAAAAAAAACCTTCAGTAAAGCATGATTTTAATAACTGCAAACTGATGTCAAAATATTGACGGATTTAAAGGATTTTGTCCTCTGACGTCTTCAGGAGAATAATTTAAAGGTTTTATTTTTCCTTGGGGACTTTTTTTCTTTTTAAAAGCTTTTCATTTTCAAATATCACTCTTTTCTACACTTGAAGGGGTTTGTCAGCTCAGTAAAAATTAAAGTATTTTCAAATGACCTGACTACCCCTCTACAACATTGTTGATCCAGAGAAGGAAGAGGAGTGGGAGTGACAGCAGCATAACGAATGAGACAGAGCTGAAATATGTAGACTAAAATCCTGTGACTAAGGCTTCACAATAAATAAGTTTGAATTCCTTCAATAAATTATATATAAACCTCACTTGAAATCTCATTAAATAGAATGGAAGTTTTGTTTAGGGAATGGTCAATATTTCACTTATGTAGCTTCCCAAAAAAAGTCTCTTGTTTCTGCAGACTTCTAAGATGGATGATATTTTAGTCTGTCAAATCCCCAGGGAGCATTTCAGAAATTAATTCTGCCTCCATCCACCTGCCTGTGGCAGAAGGGCTTTAGCTCACACCTGAGAGAGATTTCTTTATATGCTGGGACTTGACCTTTTCAGTTGTTTACACTCATGACTTGGTTGGAGATGCATCTTTTTTTCTGAGCAACCTAGGTTTGCTCCAAAATGCAAGGATTTTGTCCTGCACATTATTTATGAGAAATACTTTCTTTGTGAGGAATAATGTGCCTCCCAGGTTAGACTACCTGGGAGGCACATTATTATCTACCTCTCAGGTTAGACTGAGACTGCCCTCAGCAAGTTTCACCAAAAATGGTATTATCTGTAGAAAATCAAAGGCTCCTTCTTACTTGCTGTAGATAGCATGTTAATGTGGTGAGGGCATCCTCCCCCAGAGCTGCTCTGCCCTGGCAGCTCTCCTGGAAGGAGCAGTCTCAGCAGCACCTCTGCCCCTGCCCCAGGTCGGCCCTGTGCTGTGTCTCTGCTCCTGCACCCGCCATGTGTGAGACTACAGGAGGCTGCAAGGGGCTGACCAGGCTCAATATTAATCGCTTCCAGCCTGAGAACTGGGGGACTGCAGCAACCTTTGCTTCAATTAAACTGCTCCGTGTTTGGGGCCACATCTATTCTAGGGTACCCTCCTGAAAGTGCAGTCCCTCTCCTCTCCCACATTTGTGTTTCTTGAAGACCCTTCTTGATCCTTTCTGCACAAGGAATTAATTTGAATACAGCTGTGCTTTGGCATTTACTCTTCCACTTTCTTGTGTTCCTTGAACTGAGTTATAAAATCCAAAGCTTCTATTTTCCTAGAGATTGTATCTGAATTTACATTTTTAAATTATGTTTGTTATTTCTTTGATTTAAGTGATTTTTAGTTGCTTACGGTGTTTCCATGACTAACAGTTTATTTTATGAACTACAGGCCATAAAATGTACATAATGGGCAAGGGCTACTTCTAAAACTGCCCTAAAATCTTCCATGAAAAACTAGTGGTTGATGTGTCAGGTTGGGAACTTGGGGTGCTTTCCTCATGGTAGATTTGTCCTACTCTTTCAACTATAGGAACGTGTTCCATTTTCTCTTCAGGAGGGCACTGCTTTCACAGTCCCTTTGCATTCAACTCTTCTCTGTGAGCCTGTGGCCCTGTTTTTTCCCCCGAAATACAACTGAAGATGAACTCTTTAAGACTTACATTATGTTTAATGCCAACATCCAAAAGTAGGCTGGGAATCATTTTACATTCAAGAACGGACAGTGCAATCCTACAAACAGTGATTAGTTACCAGTTAATTCCTCTGCTTCACAGGTGTGTCAGTGACAGAGGTTAGTGACTTGAGGAAGCAGAAAGCCACAGTATCCTTGATTTAAATGAACTCTAGCTGCTGTGCAGCCACACTAGAAATTTATATTCTCAAACTGGAGAAAGCTGACAGACCAACCAATCTGCCACCGCTTCTGCTTCGCTATTTCCAAGATTCAAAGTAATGTGACATCCTTTTTGTCCCCTGTCTTTCTTCTAAAGGTAGAGGTAGATATCCCTTGCACAGGACATATTACACATCACAGCAAATGATGTGCCACTACTTCTTCTCACACTCCAGAAAGAATGAAGCATCCTTTGTTCCTAATAAATCCTGACTGCTGGGCTTGAATGAACAAAGCTCTGGGTTGACCACTGATCTGGGCTTTCACAAGAACCATTATTTTATCATTGCATGGAACCCAGAGACAAACATCAGTTTACATCTGAATATAGAGTAAAAGTGGTGGTACCTATATTGCACATGGCTGTGTCACTAGGTTCAGAGTATTTATATATTTCTGTGAATGCTTGTAATTCTTCAATCTCTTGGATTGGATTTGGAGCCTGACTATACAAAAACTGTATATACAAAAACTGTGGCAGAATTTAAATTGTCTTCATTTTCAGTTTAAAAGAAGATTTAGTTCCAAAACAGGATTTAACCAACATTCTTGTATTGGTTAGTAAATATCTGCAGAACTATAAGATTACTGTGTGCTGTAAGATTACTAAAAAAAAAATTATAAAGACTGAATATTGTCCAGATTCCTTTGCAGAGAGCATGGAAGGATATTCCTTCATTTTGTGTCTCTGCAAAGGAAGTGATGCAGATTGTCTTTTTACCACAATTTTTACCACAAACTCACACTTGTGGTTGTGTACAGTAGTGCCCAGGTTTGCATGTGACTGAGAATTGAGATAGTTTATGCTGTTTGGATTTTTAGTTGTATTTGGGTTGACAGAAAGAAGTTCAATCTTTCATGACCTTCCAGAGAGAGCCGACCTAACAAAACATTTCATCGCGGTATTTGCTGTATTCTGCATTTATTCTTTATACTTAGAAGAAGGATTACTTCTTAAATAAAGGCAAATGTATCTATTTATCCCTAATCACTGGTGTTAGCAGTGCAACAAGTGGTAATAAAGAGCAGACAGATAATCACGTGTGCCTCTACACCAGTGCTAGGATAATCTTTATTTTACTGCTGCACCTTAGCACTTATAATAAGAATTCACTTCCTTTTAATTTATGCAAACATGACAAATGATTTTGCTGTATTGCAAAGTATGTTATTTTTTTTGCAAAACTTTATTTCTCATGAGATGATGGCAAAATGTTTATTTTTGTTTGTATAATATTTCCTTAGGTGTTGACACTAAAATCCTGTGGTTGTATACCCAAAAGCTTAATTTGAATTCTCTGAAATACTGCTCATAACAACTTCTTTAACAACAAACAAACAAACAAACAAACAAAAACAAAGCCAATTTTGCCCTGTGGTTACTTTTTGCTGACTTATAGAAAATGCAGTTAATATAACACAAAAAGGAACAATTGTCCCACTGTTGCTGATTGCAGCAAAGGATATGAAAGTAATATTAGCTATCTTTTTTTAGTAGAGCATTATTAATCAATCCTAAAATGCAAACATTTTCCAAATGAAATAGCAGATGCAAGATGCTGCAGCTCAAAAAGGGAACTGTCCAAAAGATCAAAGCAGGCATGGCTACATCCAGGAGCAGAAGCCTCATGGCTTTGCAGGAAGGTGCAGAAAATAGAGCTGACTGGCTTGCTTCATAATATACATACTTCTAATTGTGCAATACCTTCTTGATATTTTTCTGGATTATTCACTCTTCTGAAAAATCTCAGTGTTTATTCATTAGGAATGCTATGTTTTTTGTTGATCCACGGGCTATATTATGGAGGTGTTTCTTGGAATTCTTTTTTCATGGATGGTGTTTTCATTATTTTAGTAAATTTTAGAGGTTGTAAAATAGCAAAGAGTAAATAGAGTAAAAAGAGTAAATAAAGTAAATTCTTTTCATATTGAGAACCTAAAGCTCATTTGGGAGATTCATCTCTGGAGAGATAGTTTTGGAAGTTATGCCAGTCCTTTCAAAATAATTGTAATTTTATTTGCATAAATACTATGCAGAATTGCTCAAAGGAGAATTCTGGATATGATACATTTCACAGTACTCATTTACAAGGGTCAGGAACAGTAACACTGCATTTCTATACTAGTCAAGTTAATAGGCGTAGCAGTCTAAGTTCATAGTTTGTTCCTCAGTTGTCCTTTTGGACCTGTCATATTTCCCATTTCTCTAACACATACCTATCAGTACGCAGTCTCTAGATTAGATCTGAAGTAAGCTGATTTTTATCAAGCCACTGTGTAATTCTGACTACTTCGTCTGGCATTTTTAGTATTGTGCCATGGCAGCTGACCTGTGTAATTCTATCACCAGCATCCTAAAAAGTATCTTGGAGCATCCTTTCAGCACATGCCTGTCAAAGGTAAGAGAGGAAAATGCTTTCTGCGTATTAAAAATGTAATAACTGTTATTTGGAATTAGGGGATTTGGAATTAAGCTCTGTTTTTATTCTCAGTTTGTGAAGGCTTTGAATGAGCAGCTGTGTGGGCCTTTCATGGCATCATATTAGCTTTGTGTAGATAACATGCTGTACTCACTGCATTGTTCTTAAATCAAGAAGGAAATTTGTAACAAGTTCTTCTTGAAATCTGTTACAGTACTGGGAATGTAATAATCTAATGTGGCAAAACTATTTATTCATTGTATCAAGGGGTTCTGCCTGTACAGAGTACTTAGCAGCAGCATTATGTTCTTGGTGCTTTTATTTCAGCTCAAAGAGAAGCATTTTCTCTTACTATGAATGCTGAAACAGGCTGAAACAGGCAGTATGTTTTCCTTTATCATATTTAGTGTTGAACGAGGAATAGATAATCCTCAATTCAAGCTGATAAGCCTGAAAGGGATTTCAGCTGCTTATTTTAGCAAAAAATCTTTTCTCCACCTGCTTTGTTTCTTTCTTGGTCATGCATTCTTTTAATGAACAGTTTGTATTGCCAATACAACAGGAGGGTATATTTTTTTTCTAACATGACAGATATTCTGTCTGGCTGACCCACCGGTCTGGTGCAAGCTACATCAAGAAAAATAGTAAATTCTGATCAAGGCAAAAATATGGTTATGAATCATTCTCATATTGTAAAAAAAAAAAAATATATGTCCTCAGTAAGACGCATCATTTCATAAGCAAAATCAACTTGTAGAAAACAGCATAAACATATGCTCTTAAATAGACATTGAATCATTCAGGAAATTCACAGCAATCCTTTACAATTAAAGACTAAGGTAGTCAGTTAATGAACTGGTTTTTGCATTAAAGGTCTTCTTATCATATGCCCTGACACATACTTATGTCAAAAATGGATTTCAAAACGTAGCATACAGTTTGCATAAATGATTATGGTTCTAGTGATAGTCTCTCTCAGAAAAAAGGGTGCTAGTTTATACTATAAGACTGAGAACACTTCCTTTTACAGATCCTAATTTTTATTTTCTCTGTAGCATGAGAAATGCAGATCACATTGTGAATACTTTAGTGGTTTTCACAGTAATCCCTGTATCTCAGTCTGAGGTACTTCTAGCATTTAACTCTTATTCTTTTCTGTATAGCCTTCTGAAAGAGTAAGATGTAGAATAAAACATTTTCTTCTACCTGAAAGACAGGTTTGATGTAGAGTTCAGCAAGGAGAAAGCCTAAGTGATGCTGAGATTGCCAGCTCACTATCCCAACCATTTCCATGGCTGTATTCACCGCCTGATGGATTTCATAACAGTGGCTGACAGGCTTTGGGTCTGGTTTAAAATTTGTACTTCAGGCAAATCATGCTTAAGTACTCACTTTCTAAAAGTGTATTTTCACTTTTCCCTGTTATGAAGATATGCCATATTAAGCTTTTTATAAATATTTTCAAATGCTCCAAATTTTTCTTTCACTTATCTTTGTTAAAGCATAGACAGAAATCTCTGGTGAAAGCAGACTAAGACAGGCTTTTACATTAGAAGCATTATAAGGTACATTGCATAATACCATTTGTGCTGATACAATTATGTTCAATGAGAAAAACGGAGGAGTGAGGAAGAAAGCCAAATTCATATGAAGTCAGAAGCACTAATACTTAAGGGAATTGTTCACTGCATATTAAAAGAATATATATGATTTTTCATATAAAGAGCAACCGCACACTGGAGCTTTTAGAGCTCCCACTTAACACAAGGAGTGCTTTTCCATTTGTTGTAAAGAAAGAAAATGTTTTAAATAGCAGTATTGGAAAAAATATTAATAAAGATCCTTTTGTAAGGTATTTCATTTGAGGAAGGCAAAAGGAAAGGAAATACATTTGGTGGTTCAGTGTTTGTTTGGTTTTTTTTTCCCCTTCATTAGTTGTTTACTGAAATAAACTATTTCAAAAACAAAATATAAGTTCAATTCCTTTTCTGCCCAATCCACCAAGGGGTGATCTGGGAAATTTTCCCTCCAGAAACTGAGCAGCATACTTGCTGTCAGGACCAAATCCCCTGAATGGTACTTGCGTCCAGTTACCCTGTTTGAAAACCAGCACCTACACTCCACCCTGAGTAACATGATGCATATGCTCATGCAATAACCTTATCAGGTAATGCAAATTCTAATCCATTTTTTTCATCCTAGACTAGAATGAATTATGACGTGCATTCTCTAATATTAAAAAACTATGGTCACATTGAAGCATCTCAGGGCTTCTTTATCAGATTGGCTATGAATTATGTTATTAGCACCAAAACTGTGATCTTGTAAAGATCCTATCCCTTTCAACAAAAGAAACTGCAATTGTGTCAATAGCCTGGCTGCCCTGCCCACAAAATCCTCTTGATCTTTCTGTATCTGATCCAAGATTTAGAAGGGAGATGTAATAGGGAAAAAATAGAGGTCAGGAAGGCAAAACATGTCCCTGTCTCTGCAGCCTGGTAAAATACAGCTAAAAAAAAAAAAAAATCTTTCAGATTTTTAAGTTACATAGAAAATAAAATCACTTAAGTTCTCAGCTTGCGTGCTGTGGAGCAGCACAGTGCTGTGATGCAACATCTAGGTACAGCTCTGTTTGCCGGTTCTTTTGCTCAGACTGAGGACCTAGGTAGTTTTACAGAAATTATTTCATGTCCTCATTACTTGAACTGAAAGACAAGTCAGAGCTTCTTAGACCCCATCTCAGTTCCTTTTCAGTGGTGCTGAACTTGGCTCTGAATTCATGTGTGCTTGGCACTGTTTGTTTTCTCATTTCACTCTGAAATTTCTCTCAGCTGCTTACAGTTTACTATTCCACTTAATTAGGTGACACTCTAATAATTGATTTGTAGGTGCTTTCTAATTAAAGTTAATCATGTATACACTGTTGTGATTTTTTCCTATTTCAAAGGAGTGTGATCACATCCAATGAAAAGATGTCAGAAGGAAATTATTCAATGTGGGTGCATAATTTCCTTAAAAACCATATAAATGCTTTTCAGATTGTTAAACACTGTAGATTTATCTACTAGTTGAGCTGAAAATGCTGCCAGTGACTGAACAGATCAGTGTCTTATGGTATACCTTAGTTATACCAATATTAAAGTATAATTGAATCTAATGAAAACGTTGCCTGAGTGGGTAAAACCTGGGACTGGGAACCCTCAGACAAATCCCCAGGAGCATCAAGCACATGTAATGCAAGCTTTGGTGATGTAAGTGAGAACTGGACTATTCAAAGTTTTTCATTGTCAACCTCCTTATGAACATTCCTCTACCTGTCTTCATTTTTCATTCTCCAACATGTAGTTTATCCTGTAGGTATAAAACATTGGAGAGTTGTAGTCTAATATTAGATAGTAAATATCAGGGGCTGTCATCTCCTAAGTGTTAGTTGGTAAATATATCCAGCATGGTTTTGAAATCATTCATTGAGATATCATTGTGGATGTCTTCCTTGTCTGTATGCCAGTGAATTTAAATTCTTTATGTGGGGTTCTAGACCATCATATTTGCATCTAAATCTTGTGCTGTATTATTCCTGCTGCAGTTGTAGTGGACTTTGTTTAACTACATATTTTTCCATGGCTTTTAATCTCCCCTGGACTTTCCTAAGAATGGAACTTTCCTGCTGATTTTTTTTGGAAATAAAAGGGATAAAGAATATACAAAGCACTTTTTTCTTCTCTCTGCATGTCAGGAAAATATGCATTTTTAGTTCAGCTGATAACATGGATTTAATTGGTTCTGAACTTGAAAAAAAGTCATCCCAGTGTAAGGAAAGGTGGGCTTTGTGTTTCCACTGTGGATAAGGCCATGGATAGCAGTGCCAAAGTGGAGAGCCACAGTGAGGCTGCGAATGTAAAGGGTGAGTGAGCTGGTGAAAGTGCAGAGTTGCAGCTGGGGAGGTCACCTTGTTACCTCCTCACCTGGACAACAGGTGATAAGTTCTTTCAGTGTTCTAAAGAAAATAAATAGTTAAGGAGGTTCACTTTCACTTCCTTCCTTGGAAATATCAGAAAAAGTGTATCAAGGGAAACTGCATCCCTGCAACTGAGGAGCTGTGGATCACTTCCTCTCACACAATACAGGCCTACAGTGCATTTGCTGCATGTTCTGCTTTCCTCATCTCCTGGGTGGTTAGTGCAGAAGTGGATCCCCCTTTCTCACAACCTAAGAATTGTCATTGTTCATAAGAGCTTTAATCTGAAAGTGGAGTGTGCTAAAGTACTTCAGGAAGCTCAGCTTCAGCCATGGCATAAGTGCTTTTGCTGAGAAGTGTGCATCACAATTGTAAGTGTGCATCATAGGCACATTGGTTTTCCAGGGATTTTTCCTTTTGGTTTTGAGTTTTGGGGTTTTTTCCCCCTGCTGTTTTAGTTACAGCTCTTAGTAACACATTGTTAGAATTATTCATCCGTTTGTACAGCTTATATAAAGTGATCCCAGTCCTGCCCTGGCTCTGTGCTGGGCTGCAGCCAGGCACAATTGTAGAACAGGAGTCAGGGTTAGCGATTATCTTTGGTGCTCACCAGCTTTGCGTTGAGGAGCAGCTTCAGGGGTGAGTAGCAACATGAACATAATTGTGTATGGCTTTAAGTACAGAAGGGATCAAAGGAGCAGGAGGGCAACGAGTTTTCTTAGTCTTTGCAACTGCTATGGAAAGCGAGAGAGGACAGAGATGGGAAGAATATGAAGGAGGTTTTTCGAATTGTTTTGTGCTACTTGTCTGTAATAAGTTGCTCTGTGCCACTTTGGTCATGCAGAACAGCCATAAAGTTGGTCTAACAACCTGTTTTTTCTGCATTTACTGCTTCACCAGAGCACTGCAAAACGACTGGAGTGTAATGATGAATCAGTCCCATTTATTTAATTTTGTTTTGCATACTTGAGCTTTACAGCAACATTATTAATGGCAAAAACTTGAGAAACATTCATCTTTGTTTATAGCAGAAGCTGAAATAATTGGGAAAAAAATGTTTTCCTCTGGTTTTCAGCTTTTTCAATTAAACTGCATTTGAATTTTTAATCTGTTGGGACTCATTCTTCATTATCTTTTCTCAGGGTTGCATGTGTGTCATTTTCCCAGAACTGAACTCCCTAGGGCTAAGTCACTTTACATATTGCTTAAATACGAGGCAATGAAAAACAAATACATTGTAAAAATAGGAAGAACAATGCTGTAAAAGTATTCATCACCTTATGCAGTTAAAATTATTACATGTTGCCTTCTTTTGTATCTCTGCTCTACCTTGGATATCCTCTTGCATATATTGTACTTAACTGTAATTTAAGTAAATGTTGGACCAGTTCTTCAGCAAATAGACTCTGCTGATGATGGGGAAACTGATGGTTTGCAATGTATATGTTGTGAGTCCTGCCAAAGACCTCAGGACTGTTTCCATTGATTTCAAAGGTGATTTTAGCAATTTTAACTATGGAAATGAAACCTTGAATTATGGAGAAAATTATCAGTGAAGTCTTTGTAGCCCCATAGAAAGTTTTGTTTCAGTTCAGATCTTTTCTGAAGGGCTGAAGAGTTGGGCATTTTCCTTTGCACTACATTTATTGCTCCACTGCTGCTTTTATAGCAACAAATTACCACCAAATCTGGAGCAATTCTCTATTTAATTGCATTTGATTATTTGTTTTCTAAGACAGTAACTTTACAAGCCAGAAGTTGAAAGTTGAAATATGGACTTCCCATATTTCTGTTCAAATTGAAAGAATTTCTCTCTACACCCTTTCAGTTTATGGTGGTTTTGTTTATTCATTCTCATCCAGCTCTAAAGGAAAAAATGAGGATCATAAATATCTAAAATTGAAATGCAATGAAGTTTAGTAAAATATAATGTCTCATAATACATCAAATAGTTTCCCCTTCCAATGGCTTCACCATCATGATGGAATTTTAGGAAGAGTCTATATTTGTCACTTTTCTTACAACTTACCAGAGTAAGAGCCAGAGCCTGTCTTGCTTTATTGCAAAAGTTGAGTCCACAGAGATTATCCTGCAGTATTATGAAGCATGCTCCCATCTACCAGCAAGAACTTGATAAACATCTAACTCCCAAGGTCTGTCAGCAAAACACAGCTGCCAGCTCAGGGGTTCTTGTACAGCAGATGCTTTATTCCAATGCATAATGCTCCAGAATGTGTAGAATGACGGATACATAGTACTTGCATGGGAAAACACAAGTCACACAGATCAAGAAAAGCATTCTATTCTTTGCCAGAAATAAAGCACAATGATTTTTTTTTTCCAAAACAGCTAAACTCTTTATTTACCTGTGGATTTTTAAAATGTAATTCTAAGTGAAATAAAGCATATTCACATGGAAAGCATATTGAACTTAAGTTGAAACTTGGATTTCATTGCTTTTAGTGGCTGCCATTTTCCACTTCATTATTAGGAGCAAATTCTAGTGAGAAATAAGCCCGCTACTGCATTTAGACACTGAAATCAGAAATTCTATTGCTTCATTAAGCAGGTTCTATTAAGCAGGTAAGTTCTATTTCCCATCTGAAATACTTTCTGTAAGTCAGATTATTGTTGACATCCACATAGGAAATCTGATTTTCCTTAAAACTGCCAGAGAATAAACATACCTGGAGAGACAACCTGCTAGTAGTCCTTTTTTAATCAGGTTCTACCACTTAGAAGTCATTAGTTTTAAGAATGCATCATTTTTATTCAAAAGAGAAAAGTCACCATCACCTTCCTTGGAAGAACCCACGCAAATTAAAGAATCTGTCTGCATGTATAGTTGTCTTGTAATTTCCTGTTGCCTTCTGCAAAGTTAATGGTATTTATTTCATCGTAAAGTTTATATATGTGTCCACCCATGAACAGAAACAGTTCGCTTTTTTGGTAGTACAAAAGTTTTGCTCAATTTAACTTGCTTGTAAGCAACATGTCTCTTGTTTCCTTAAAGTAAGGAGACTTTATATTTGTGGTGGGTTTTGCCACTTATTCTTTGAAGCTGGAATGTCGCCCTTTGCTTCACTAGTCAGTGAATTTGCTGTGCTCCCAGGTCTTAGCATCAGCCTTTTCCAAATTCTGCACCCAACGAGTGGCTGCTTTCAGGTTTGCCAGAAGCAGTGCTGCCCACATCGCTCCTGGCCCTGTCCCTAGAAGACCTCGATGTCCACACTTCACTGGGAGTCAGCAACGTGTTTTAGGGAATGCTGTGAGGGTACTTCATTGCTCAACCATCTGGCAGGGAGGGAGATGTCTTGTGACTGCTTCCAGGCTGAGTGTGTGCAATTGAGTTTTAAACCAAATCCTTTCAGCCTGAGGATCACTGGCACAAAGTCTTCCAGGTTTGCTTTAGAGCCAGGTTCGTGTGGGTAGAATTTTAAAGTATATTAATTCGATAAAGGGTGCAGTCTCTGGGTACGGAATGCAACCTTTCATTGATGGCTCCTGCTTCCCTTTACTGCAAAGTAGCTGGGCTGCTTGGAAAAGCTGTGCTGGCAGGTGGCTGCAGAAGCTCTGCCCTGTGCCCTTACTTTCACCCAGACATTGTCAAGACACACTGGAACTAGGTGTTCACTTAACAACTCCAGGACTGGAGTGTGGAATTGGCATACAGCTCTCCTGCTATTTCCTTCTTTGCCTGAGATAAAGCACTCAGTGCTGCAAAGGGAAATCCAAGCTCTGTGTTAGTGCAGGATGGTGCTTGGACCTCCTGTGCCAGTACAGAGCAGCCTGGTTTGCACTGAGAAGAGATACTGTGGCAGAAACAGCTTGTTTACTGTACTTATTTTTATTTCAATTTTCAATTCTAGAATTCCAGGGGCCTGATTGAAACTTGCTAAACCCCTTTTGAAGGTTCTGTGCATTTAGACTGAGGTAAAATAAGCAAAATCTTGCTTTTCTGTTCCAGAGGAGGCACTGACAAAATACAACTTTTTTAAAAGGATAACTTTTGAAGTTGAAAAGCTGCCTGCTTTCTAAGTTATGACTCTTTCAACTTGCTCTGGTATTGTGAATTTTTACATTTTCTCTGGTAAATTTGAAGAATTTTTTTGTTTGTTATTTTTCCTTGAGGCTTATTGCAGGATTTATATGTAAAACTGGAAAGATAATTTGGTAGTTAATTAGGTTTGTAGCTCTGCATCAACAAGATCACAATGACTTCACTTCTTATTTGGAATCCAAGTTGTCATAGGTGTTACCAGACTTCAATTCTCTAGACGTGCAGAAGAGGTAGTAAATATGCTGTACAGATTCATGAATTTCATGAATAGAGTTGAAACACTCTAGTAAAGTGAACATGTGCTATTTTCAGTGAAAATGTGTTTCCTTTTTTTTTTTTTTAATCCATGATAATGGTTTTATTTAAGAGCTTAAGTCCAAGAATGTTCTTTGAACACAGCTGTAATTGCATATGAATATTCCAATTATTGAGAAGGCAGTGGTAAATCATCTTGTTTTCATAGAGAAAGAGGAGCATCATTGTGTGATAAAGACTGTGGGTGGATAATCAGGACTTTAGAATTGAAATACTCTTTTCTGCCATTCATTCTGACTTTCAGCAGTCACTGGTACTTTTCTTGCTTCAATTCTTCTAAATATGTCAATAATAGGAGGAGTCACCTTAGAGGGATACTTAATATTTGCCAAATGCTTTTCAGCTTTTAGCAGAAAAATGCAGACAGATAAAAATTAGTTCTTAACATATTAGTTTTCTTCTTTTACTTGTGAAATATTAAAATGAAAAGAAAGTTTGTTTTTAATGGTTTATTTATGTAAAATTGCTAATAGTAAAGCTATTTTAATGATAAGTATGGATATACTAACACACCAAAAAGTAATACAGCTTTGTCTTTTATTTATTAAATTCTGGATTCTTCCTTCTTTTCTAATAGACCATTTTGATTCCTATGGAAGTAAGAGTAAACTTAGTTCAGTTATCCATTGCATTCAGTTGAGAATTCAATTAACATCACAATTAAAACAGCAACAGTTTTAAGGACTTTTAGTTAATTAGTAAAACACAATGAGTACTCTGGGGCCGAAGGAGTTCTGAAAAGGGTTTTCAGTTTTTGGCAATTGCATTGTTGTTTTCCTCAGTTGAATATGATTGGAAGTACCTTACATTTCATTATGTTTAACTGTTATTTGTACTTCTTTTAATTATTGCTAAAGCTTCAAATGGAAACACAGTGTCTAGGCAGAGTTGAGAAGAAAAAAGTTACACATAATATCTAGAGTTAACACGTTGGATCTACAGAGAAATATAACAGAGTCTGGAATATGGGAGAAATTTTTTTTTTTTTTTTTAATATGACAGTCACCAGATCAGAGGAAGAGTGACTAAACAGCACAGATTGCTAATTGTATCACTCTTATTAGGGATATTCTGGTCTCCTACCATGAGAAAGAGATGAGGAAGAAGTAAAATCTCTCACAGCTCACAACTTTTTCAGTGTAACCTCTTTCCAAGGATGTAAAAGATTTTGAAATTTGGGTTCTTCAATTTCTTCTGTCTTCTTTTTAAATCTCTTTAGAATTGTTAGGTTGATCAATATTTCTTCTACATATTTTCTAAGATAAACATGTTTTAAATTAGTGTCATTTAGATCAATTCAGGAGCTTCCAGCCTTGAAAACATTATCTATTTAAATGTCAGACTCACATTCAGAAGAGGACAGGGTGGAATTTGTAGTAGATATTCCTCTCTGATTCATATAGTCAGTGAGGAATTTTTTCTTTTTTTTTTTTATCTAATCACAATATGCTTTTTGCTTAGCATGTGGGTGTTCTGTGTGGGTTATCTCCCACTCTTCAACTCTTACTGCCTGAAGTTTACTGCTAGTGTCTTAAGTGAAATTAATGTCTTAAATGAATTAAGTTTATCTACTGATGTGTGATTTTATCTCATGTTTTATCAAACACCCTGCATAAAACTGATGAGGTAATTCCAGGTGAAGCCAACTAAACACCCTCCCAAAATACTGTCTGAATTATTAAAAGAAAAGCTGAAATGACAGTTTAGTCCTTCTTTAGAGTGATAAAAACACTTTAGACAATATCTGCAATATACTTCGCATACCAAAATAGTTTTAGAACGTCTTCCAAAATATATGTGACATTTTGAGAAAGATGTATCTCTTCTCCGTGGAGTGTTATGGATAGTATCTGTTGTGGTACTGCATGCAGTATCATTTAGAGCTTCAGAAAGTAAAATCCCCTAGATCCATTAGTCTGAGAAAGGAAAAAAAAAAAATCATTAATCATCTAGGAACTTCCTTAAAATAGAGAAGCACACAGTATTAGATGAGTGAAATAGATGTCAATTAACCATATTTACTGTGTTTTTATGATGGATTGTTACATACTGAATTGCACTGAGGCAGTAATAAAACATGAAAATTGTGAGATCAATTCCAAAACCCTTTATTCACCCTTTATTTCTTTGGTTGTAGTCATGTGTTTCAGCTGACATCTGCTTGATAAAATGAGTTGCTGCTTTCTTATGTACCCCAACCTGTGAGCTCAGCACCACTTTGTGAAACATGGTTTTTGAGACTAACATTGGTTTACTGTGTAGGAATTACTGATGTACCTCTGAAAGAAGGATTTGGTCTTTGGGCTCAGTCAGGCAAGAAGATGAGACACATCCTCAGCACTTTTACCCAGAGGCAGAAGGCACTCATGAGACCAGCAGTTACATCTGAAATATGGAAAAAAAGTGCCACAGTGCAAAGCCTTCAGTGATGGCATTTTAGCTCTTAATATGCACATGATGGCAAAAGAAATCAGTAAATATGTGCAAACCTTAATGACAGCCCTGAGAGGTGATGGCCATCTTATCTAACTATGTAGTGAAATGTCTGTGATAGATGTGTGGCACCTTTAGTCCTCTCAGGAGTCTGGGGTGTTGATATGAAGAAAGCATCACTTCTTCCCTCTCAACATGGACTGGTATGTCAGATGTGCATGCAGTACTCTTGGTAGAGAGAGAGGAGATTATTTTTGTGCTCATAGTCTCTAATAAAAGCAATTAATGTGAAAACTCTTTTGTGTTTGTGTGTGTGTGTGTATAGAAAAATAACATGGTTAATTCTGAGTGTTGATGTTGTATTAACCTTTATTATGTAAAGATACACTGCAAAAATATATGTATTTGGAGCCAAAAAAGAAAATTCTTATACATAAGAATTTATGAAAAAAATATAACTTCGGTTGTTATCATGCAGTGGACACACATCTTTATGAAGATTCATTTATTGGATCTTTTATGCATTTCTTTGTTGATCATTGTTGATTAGTGAAATATGAAGCTATGAATACTGTTGTATTCTGATTGAGATAAACATGTTTAATGATGTAGCTTCAGAATTTCTTTTGAAAAAGTGAATGCAATATTTTTATGTGCAGTAAAGAGATAATATTTAATATATCTTTAGTTATACTTGTCATAAAAAAAGTTTTTCATATCCCAAGAGAGCCTCTTCTCTTACGCCTTACTCTTTTTTTAGATCCTACTTTTTCTTGCTAAGCCTGTACATTTAGGTCAAAAAAGATTCTTAGCAAGGTTGTGCTACTGGCTGATGTTGGGATAGCAATTAATAAATATACGGATTAGTCAATTTCTGTGTCGTGTGTGCATTCATTTGTACAAATGTGTATGTACATACATATGTGTAAATATTTACAGGTATGCACTTTTAGTATTTGGCTAAGATAAAATGCTGTTTCTATTAAAGTCTGGAATCCAGACTTGACAATTACAATAAAATTTACCTTTTTGTTTTTGTCACTGGAGAAGTTAGTGACATTTGATTCTGCTGACACTATTAAAGAACATAAAATTTAAAGACCAAAAACATCAAAATTATCAAAATTGCGAAAATGTCTCCATATTATGATCTATTTAAAAAATACTTTGAATTAGCTCCTTCAAGGCAGTGAAAGTTACTCTGGCTCTGTTTTTAAGAACATTTCTTGGAAGTAAGTTCCAAACAAACTTTTTTAGAGTAATTGAGTCAACAGCAAAAACAAATTTGGATTTCAATAGGAAAATAGAAGCTGTGGGAACAGCAAACAGTAATGGTGCTGCCACCCTAATTACTGTGGACAGGAAAGAGTGCTTTGAGGGAAATATGTTTCATGTTAGCATAATACATATTTCATTGTCCTTGTCTGATGTGCAGAAAATGAGATAAATTAATGCAATCTGTAAATCCAAAATTAAAATCACATCTGTGAAATAAATTTGTACAATTTATAGGTTGGACTAAATATGCTTTTCTCTAAAAAAGTATAAATAAACTCAGCATATAATCTTTTTTATACATGGCAGATGTTTTGCTGAAACTGTACTCAGTGGAGTTTGTTTCACAGTTACCTACATGACCTATTTGTCATTTTTCATATGTCACTAGTTCATGTTGTTTACGTCTGTCAAATCAAATGTGAGATGGTGGATTTTTCCTAGAGTCCACGAGTGACTTGCTTGTCAGACTACCCAGTGGACATCCTGGTGACATTCAGCACGTGGAAAAGTAAGGGACAGTGAAATCAGCAGCAGGGGAACTGCAAGGAGAGCAAAATATCTCCAGCTTCAATGAGGTGTTTTTCAGACAAAACTTCATAACCACATGTTTTTCATGATACTGGGCAAGACTGTTAGTAAGATAAGTAAATATGCATATAGTTACATGAGTTTGCAGAAGTGTAGTTCTTTCCTAACTCACCTCAGTTTGTGTTTCAAAATCCTAACTCTTTCACACAGACAGAACTCATACAGGGAGGAAATCAGGCACGTTTTAAGCTTAAGTTCTCTTCCAGGACTTTTCCTCATGCCTTTTACTAAAATGCAGACTGATGAATTTTTTTCCCCCAGATGAAACTCATGCCTGTGCCTGCTTTTGCTTACCTGCAGTGAAGAGCGGAGTGCTTCTTGGTCCACTGATGTGATGTAAAGTTCATCAGTGGAGTGGCCACAGGGTTTGTCCTGAGTCTCCTCCAAAGCCTGGCCAGAAGAGCACTCCTTCTAATAGGTGTAAGCAACTTCTAGCCAGAAGATAAGTGCATTCTGCATGTCTGTGAGATAAGCAATGTATCTCAGTCCATTGGAGGGGCCAATGGCATGTGTTTTCAGCTGAATTAAAATTCACATGATTATTGCAAAAGAAGAGTAGTGGACATCGTCAGAGCTGTAATAGGGAGCACAATATAGGAGCTAGGGATACAGGAGAGTTATTGGAGTAGGAGAAATTAATGGGAAGAGAACAGGGTAGGAAAAAGAAATTTTTTACATTGATAATGTCTTTCTCCTTTATCTGATCTGGGAATGCTTATCCTAGTTCCTTGATCTTGAAGAGGAAATTTGTTTAGTGGCAGTTCCTTTAGCCTTACACCATTGGTACAAAGCAGTCAATCATCTCTGAACTGTTGTTTTTGGAGATAAACTCTGCAGAATTATAAAACCTTTAAACAGTGATGTTGAGTACCATTCATGTGTAGCCAACCTGAGACATTGCTAAGCCTACACAAACTAACACACTGCCAGCACACTGGGACCTGCCTATGTTCAGTACTCCCTTCATGTATTCTTAGCAAGCTCTCTTTTTTGAAGGCTCTCCAAGAAAACAGGTACAGAGTTTCTCTTTCTTCATACTTAAGAACTTGCTTTTTAGTTTAGAGGTTGAAATAATACCTAATCCCCTATTCCCACAGAGATGCTTCTAAGACAGTTCCTAGAATAAACCTGGCTTCCTCCACCACTCTATTAAGTTTTATGTAGAGCCTTTACCCACCTAACTTTTCTTCACTTTCTTTGAACAGAATGATCCTGTTTGCACTGCAAGCTTTTTCTTTCCAAAACATTGCTATCAGCAAGTCCATTCCAGTCACTCTGAAAAGGATCATTACTTATTCATTAATGATGAATTATTCATAATTCATTACTTATTACTTAACCTTCAGAAGCAAGCAGAAGGTCACACGACAATAGGACTTCATGCATGTGACTTGTTCATAAAAGCTGGTAAGAAAAAAATGAAGTTTTTCCCCACATTTGCTAGTTACATATCTGATGAGCAGAAAAGACCTTTCCTGCTTTCAGGTTCCTTGTATTATCCCTGGTCAAGCCGACAGCTTTTGTGATCATTGCCCTGAAAGCTCTGAACTGTCAGTACACTTCTGTCTGCCCCCCATCCCCAAAGACCTGAAAGGTTTGATATTCCCTCAACTCTCTGTTCTCTGCCTTGGCAGTTATGTCATGGACTGGACAGGACCAAGGAGTTTTTCCTGGGTGGGCTGCTTGATTGCATTTGTTATTTGCTTGGGCGCTCCCAAGTAGCTTCCCTACTTTTCTTTCTCTGTCTGAAAATCTGTAACATTTAGTTTGATAGCAGATTGCTGTGATTGCAAACACACAGAAGCTGGCACTGAATTCAGAAAATAAAATGAATTTTCATAACTCTACAGTATTTCTTTGTTCAGCTTGGCTTTGCACTCTGCCTCAATAGAAGAAGGTAAATTTGAAAAGGTCAAGAAGCTATTGGTAACAAAGAATAAAGAAGTAGAGAAAGAAACACTCTTGCTATCTACATAGGAGGAAAGTCTTCTACCAAAACAGTCAAGTGAATGGCAGAAATCACAATCGGAAAAGACTCCTCAGCTTCAGCTACAGTTTACTGAGATTGTTAAATAGTTCTATGCCAGTCATATTAGAATCTTCCTTAAAGAAGCTAAGAAAAAAAATTATAGATGATGAACTGAAAGGGAAGATCAGTGAAAAGCTGGAAAGTATCAGGGAGATTGCTGCAAGAAAGCCGAACTTTCTTCAGCTGTGGGAGAAGTAATTCCTGATGTACATCCATGTCTTTTTTTTTTTTTGTTTTGTAACTCAGATGTTTTTGTTCAGAAAACAGGTATTTTTATTCAGAAAACAGATATTTTTGTTCAGAAAACATTCAGAACATCTAGAAATCATTAAATTTCACCAAGTTATTCCTGTGTTGATCTAAAATGCTTTAAATTAAAGAGTAGCCTTCTGAATGATGAATAAGATATCAAGTGACAGAGGCTTGGTTCCTTATTTTGATGGATTTTGTAGTGGATGACCATGCTCCATGACAATGTGTGCATTTTGCTTGTTTCCAGATGTTTATTTCCGCTCCAGGCCACTAACTCCAGTGCTGACAGAATGAAGATTGCTTTAGTATTTTCTCTTTTTGATAGAATGTATACACTAAATCTATGGATCTGTTTTCTTCTGAGTAAGGTAGAGAAAGTATAGGGTTTTTTTAAAAAAAAAAAATTCTTTGTTCTGCAGCTACTCTTAATTTTCTGTTTCTTTTACAACATTGCCATGAGAATGGAATGTATTTTTTTTCTTATATTTTCTCAATTTTAGCCACAGAGATAAAATTAACTCCTCTCTATACATGTGTGCAAACATATCCCTTATTCATATGCTTTATTGATCTTATACTCCTTTATGAAATGATTGCTCTAGGAACATCTCTTGGTCTGCTTGAACCAAGAGGTCTTTATATTCCCTGTTTCTAGGCTAGGTCCCTGCTGAGTAGATAAAGAATACCTTTAAAATAATTTTTCATCGAGGGCATAAAACCAGAGCCTTCCAAACCAAACGCCTCACCAGAGGAGTTCCATGGGCTTCTGTGGAATCAGAGGTTTCCCTTCATGGAGCTGATCACAGGAACAGACTTTTCCTAGGAAATTATATCCATATGTGCTTTACCATTCATTTGCATGCAGTATTATATATAATATGCCCTTTTGCTTCTCTGCTGTTTAACTCATCTGGTGACACCAGTGACCAAAAAAAAAAAAACAAAAAACAACACACTATCTCCAATGTTCTTGTTAATTTTGCACTGTCAGTTGTAATTGCTCTTTGCTAAAAAGATTTTATGTTCAGTCTGATTTTCACTGCCTCCTCACCTGTGCTCCTCACTCTAATATATTTAGAGAAAATGTATCAGTAAATATTGAAGACCAAAACTGTGTTATGACTGACAGTTATCCTAATTCTCTGAGATCCACTGGTAATATCTGTTCAAGAATCAAACCTCTAATTTCACTTTGTTTTGATTACAAAGCTGATTTGTTTTCAATCAAAGAGTGACAGCTAGTATAATTTTTAAGGCAGGTATCATATGTGCTTTATTTTTATAGTTTTGTGGTCCAGAGTGGCAAATAAATGATTTTCTGTGGTGTTGTAATACATAAACACAATTATGTAAGAGCATATACAGGAACAAATCAGTGCATCATCAGTCTCAGGTACATCCAGTAGAACCTGTTTCCAAATACCTCTTGACCTGCTGAGGAACTCTCACCAGCTCTAGGGCAACCATGTGGGAAAACAGAGTGCAGAGAGTCTACCCAGCTGTTGCAGGCTACCAGGTCTTCAGCTATCTCTGCAGTTTTGACAGGGTTGCTTCTGCCCCTCGACTTTGTGAATGTCTGCTCTGAATCTCTGCCAACACCCTTCACCTCAGTTTTATTTCACTTCTGTCCCAAGTGTATCCATCCTGGTCCTGCTCAGCAATGTTTGTCTTTTCTGCTTGAGCTGTCCCTTTCTTAGAGCTCCCTTGTTCCCCCTCATCCCTTCTCAACATCTTGTGTTCTTGTTCCCATTGCAAACCTAACATTTTCTGTGATTGCATTGTTCACACTGCTCATTTTTTGCATCACTTTCTCCTCAGGTACCTATATTGTTTGCCTAGTCTATAAATTCTTCAGGATAGTTATGGGTTTTTTCCTCTGTGTCTGCATACTGCAAAATCCTACGAGGCTCATCTTTTGCATGGTTTTAGGGACTACTGTAGTAAAAATGATTAATGATTTAACAACAACTGTAATGCACTTGCTTTATAACTGTACCATAAAGGAAAATTACTTCTTCATCCAGATTGTACTTTGTATTTTTTCTACTATAACTGTAGATATATGTATCCCTCTGCAAAATAGTTTAATATCCTAATTTTTTGCTGGGATGAAATTTTAACTCTGATCTATATCCTAGGTATTTTAAGCCAAGTGAATCCAACTAGTTTGACCTCACTGAAGTTCGTTAGATTGCCCCTGAATCAGGTGGAATATCTTGTATGGCCATTCAAACATTATTTAATAATTAGTATTCCAACAATGTATGCTGGATTGACCTTGGCTGGATGCCAAGTACCCCCCAAGCTGCTCTACCAGTCCCCTTTCTCAGCTGAACAGGGGGAAATACAAAGGAGGAGACAAAATAAGATGGAAGACAACTAGTAGGTTGAGACAAGGCAGTTTACTAAAGCAAAAGCAGAGGATTGTGCAAGCACAAGCAAAGAAAATAAAAAATACTCTTTATTTCCTCATCATCAGGCAATATTTCCCAGTCCACTGCCTGGGAAGAGGAAGCATGTATAGTGGTTTCTCAGGAAGGCAAACATTGGAAGTAACAAACGCCCACCCTGGAATATCCCCTTGGCCAGTTTGGGTCAGCTAGGTGTGTCCCCTCCCAGGACTTTCCCATATCAAGCCTACTGATGGGAGGTAGAATGTTGGACAGACAGCTCTGATCCTGTGCCAGCACTGCTCACTGTAGCCAAAACACTGGATGACATCACCATCCACACCTTGATCACAAGCACATCTGTGTATGTTGCATCCCTTTCTAGATGTCCTGATGTTCCACAGAGCCATCAGGCTATAAACAGCTCATACTTCTGCTCCCAGTCAAAGTCTATCTGAGCTATTTCAATTTTGACAACCCTACTACCTGTTGTTTGTTTCAGTGTTCTGCAGTGGCGCAGCTTGTGGGCATGTGAGCATCTACACCATGTCCCTTCAGGATCATGTTTTCTACCCATGCAGTGGTGTCTGGCCACAATGCAGCAGCCCAGGTGGGTTTATCCCTGGCTTGCCAATTCTTCCATTGCTGCCACTTGCAATTGGGCATCAGCCACCATCCAGGAGTCAGTATAGGCCCAGAGTACAGGCCACTTTTATTGTTCTGGTTGGATGGCTTTAACTTCTGCACACTCACTTCACTTGTCTTCTCTTTTGGCAGTCTCAACAACTTGTCAAGGAGCTTGCTTGTGAAAACACAATAAAAATACTGAAAATAAAAAGAAGATAAGCTGTCCCATGGGCTTAGAATATAGTTTAGGGAAACAATGAAAAACTACTCACTACTCACTATGCCTACACCAGATGCATGATCTGTATACATTTTCTGCTTTTTTTGTCATGGCGGCAGCAAACTAGAGGGAGACATTTTGAGGAGCCTAAAAAGGGACGATGTTATCATTTCTTTATGCTACCCCAAGTATTTGAGGACTTCATCTATCAGGGTAATAAACTGGCTCCAGAAACCTTGAGAATTGTTAATGCTAGCCAGGAAAAAAAAAAAAAAAAAGTGTTCCATGTTCCTTTGCAAAGTACTGAAGAGCTGTGGGCTCAGAGAGGCCATTGTGATGTGGCACATCTTTGTACTCTAAATTATGGTGAAATTAGCTCCAGCTAATCCCAACTGAACTTTAAAGGAGCTGGGATGGCTCCCTTAGGAGATACTTCAGTAACTGCAGGTACTACTTACTGAACAAAGAAGCAGAATTTATGCACTACATCATTATCGTGGTGTGCATGTAACCCACACCTGTCTACTTCTCAGAATGCTAAGAAGTGCTCTGAGTCTTGGTAATCTTTTATGTGCTCTATTAACAGTCCTTGTCATAGCTGTTCCCTGGGTGAGTACTCCTCTTGCATTGAGGTAATCTTCTGTAATGCAAGGCATTACAGAACTCACTTCTTGTATTAGTTTGTTGGAGTTTTTTTAGAAGAGTAGGGAAATTATTAATTTCCTTTAAACTGAATTATGCTGCGACATTATTCTAATGAAAATACTGAAATTAATATTTACCAAAAATCCCATATTTATTCAACTGTTTAATCACACAAAGCAAATGACTCACAATACCTCACAAGTATTTTCTAATATCAAAGACCGAGCTTGAAAGCTTGAGAATATATTTCTGTCCCGAATATAGAGCTGTATATGTTGTGTAATACTTGTGCAAGTCTATTCAGAATACTAGTACAAACGGTTGCTTACGGTGTTGTTGGGTCCAGTTGAAATCGTGACTTCATTAAGAAAAAAACAGTTCTTATCTAAAAAAGAAAATCCTGTGGACTACAGCACAATTTTCATGTCTAAAATGCTTGAGAATTCATGCTGTTTTCCTGCTTATGTTCAGCCAAACAACCAGACTGGTTGTGAAGATCTTACTGATGGATAAGCGTATCCATCTAAGCATAGCCCACTCCTGAAGCAGAAATCACAGATTTGCTTTTCCAAACTGAATTAAAAATCTAGACTTTTGAAGTTTTCCACAAATGACAAAAATAAGATGATACAGTGATTTTCAGACTGACAGCAATGTACAGTATATGCAGGTAAATAAAGACAGTTTAAGAACATCAGGTGCACAGGAGCTAAAATACAAATAATATTGAATGGAAACCATTTTTACTTAAAATGAATTAACAAGTACAGAAATTAGCCCAAAGATATGAGTTCTTATATTTTTAGAAATGTGTTTCAAACTTTTTGCCCCTTCCAAATGGTTTTCCCTTCCCAAATATTTAAGCTTTGCTATTTTTAATAGAGTTCATATAATGGAAATTAAACTTTAAAACTGTGAGTTAACATTATAGCTTCTCTAGAATTCTAGCATTATTCCTTATCTAATTTATTTAAAATGTAGGGAGAAAAGTTAAAATATTGTTTCAGGTTATGTGGGAGAAGGAATATCCATAAAATGGCATTTAGAACTCCCTTAAAATTGCCTTGGGGAGTTCAGTTGTCTTATATGGCTAATACACATGAGAAGATAAATGTAGGTGGCCTGAAAAATAGTAGGTATACCCAAGATATGTGTATCGTGATTGTTCCAACATAAATTTAGTCTGGAATTTATGTTCCTGGTGTTTTCCCGTGTAAAAGGTGGCATCTTGTCCCTGCCAGCGGACATCCCAGAGAGAAGTGCATGTGGAACTGGTGGCTCATCCAGCAAGGGATGGTAATGAAGGCATGGGAGGTGCATAACTTTCCAAAGAAAGGTTTTGTCTCTGAGCCAGTTCCTCCTAGGGCTGAAAGCCAGACATAAGCAGTTTCATTGGATTCCCACTAATGAGCATTTATGTATGTTCTAGTAGCCTAGTCTATTTGTAGTTGCTTAAATACATTCTCCACATCATTTTAGTTAGGAAAAAATATCTTTTCACTTTGAAGTTATTATGCTTGTTTATCTTGTACAATTAAACTATCAAAACATAAACATCTGTGTTTTAACAATTTTATATCAGTTTGCAAAGCTGAAGAATGTCCTTGACTGTAATGTCATTGATAAGGCACCTGAAGAATAGATGCAAACATTTTCCCCAGGTAATGCTCTTGGCCTACAAAAAGCAACCTGTGTATCTGCAGTCTTGGTCTAATGCTCTAATTGTTGGAGAGAAATATGCTTTGTAATGTTCAATAGTCTAAACACCTTATCCTGTAAGTTTTTAAATACTCCCTGTGCTTAACTTTGACACATACAATTAATAACACCAATTTAAAGCTATGAAATTTACAGTCATTTGCAGGCTTACAACCTGTTATTGTTTCACATTTGTATTTAAATGTTGCAGATCATTCAGTTAATTATTTTTTTTTTTTGGACAGCAATTACCTTTATTGATTGTCAAGACACATTAAGTAAAACATCAAATTGTATTCTAGCCTTTAAAATACTAACAGGATGGAGCACTGGGAAAAAGTACAAAATTTCTGCTATGAATTTCTTTGACAACAGGGAATTATTCTGCTTTCCCAGGAATAAATCCACTAAAAGGTAGAAAATAAAGAATGTGTCGGGAAAGACCAAGAAAGGAGATAGCTTTGTTGCCTCTTTCAAACCAGGTAGCCAGAACTTTGCTCTCAGAATTGTGGTGGAACCAAGGTAGAAAAAACCCTCCCAGTTATTTTCCATTACAATAGTGCAATAAAAAATAAATTGTTTGATATCTTATGAAAATATTCTGAAATGGAAAATGCTGTGCGAGCTTAAATGCAAGAGGCCCATAGCCTTTCATTCCTGCTTTTGGATATCATAACAGATTTGCAAACATGCCATCAATCACACCAAATGACAGGTGTAGGAAAACAAGATTATGGAGCATCACAGACACAGTGTTCAGGTTATTTAATTGGTCCCAGCCATTACAAACACATTGTAGAATTGGAGGAATTAAAATTCTGTAGGCATCACTGGAACATATTCATTCTTGTGGTAAACGAAATCTCTCTTTGATTATTCAGTAGTTTTGGTGTGACATTTAATGTTAACAAGGGGATAAAATTAGCATTAAATAGTTCACCAACATTTTACAGTTACGTAAGATAACTGAAGTGATCGGGATAGACATCCCTTATATTCCTAGGTAAGAAAGCACATTGGCAGTTAAGCTTTCACAATGACAGTCTATCATATTCCTCTCAAGTTGACATGCTTGCTATTACATGTTGTATGTTTTCTCAAAAGAATAACATACCTGTCTGCCAGATAGCTCTATTGGCTGGTCAGTTTTGAACTAAATATGCTTCCTTTAACTAATTTATCATAGATGTCTTGCTGATTAGGCCATGGATCCACTACTTGATAGCCTTTTCTTCTGAAGCTCTGTTTTATGCTCAGTGGGAAGATAACATTCTCTTACTCTCATAGGTGTGTATTGCGAGCCCCCAACTGGCCGCACACAGAACAGTTTAAGGCATCTGTTGCTTCTTGCAGCAGCAGTAACATGGTTATGAGAAATGTTTTAAACTTGTGCAGGTTAAAATAAAAGCATTTCAGAAAATTTAAAATGCATATTCTGTTTAAAGCCTTAATTTGGCTTCACAGCTTCTACAGGGTGAGTGATTTGACTTTATTTATGGAAGATGACTGCAAGATCACACTCTGAATGCAAAATTATAATGAGGTTTCAGCATGCTAGAATAAATCACTGCCACCAATGCTTAAGAACCCTCACTCTGTTTAGCTTGGTTTTGACAGACTTGGAAACTGTTCTCCTTGGTAGATATTAGATAGTGTTTCAATATGACATGCTGTCTGAAATGACATACTAATTAGCATTTACTTTCTAACGTGTTTTCTGAAAGACCTTTAAGACCAAGTTTTGTCCCACACAGTTATTGTGATTTTAAAGGTTATTAGAATCTGCCTGAACATGTTCTTCTGCTGTTATTCTCTCAGGCCTGAAAAAGGCTAAGAGACATTTGTTGGCACAGTGAGGCAGATGACTCATAACTTCTGGATGTAAGAGAGGGAAGTAGCTGCCTAAGAAGATAGAATCTAGGGTGTGGGTTCAGAAGTCCCAAAAGTTGTCATCTTAGCAACAGTCTCAATGAAATGAAACAGCATCAACAGAGTTTTTGAGCTGAAGTTCATCTTATTTTTATTGTTAATAAGGACAAATCCCTGAAAGGCACTGGAATAGGATTTTGTTTAACTTGTGGACTCTAGGGAGAGCAAGTGACTAAGGTACCTGTTGACAGAAGGGACTACCAAAGACTAATGCAAGAGGTTTATGCCAGATGAGCAGAGCAAGATCATAATACTAATCTAAATGATTACAACAGGAAACTTGCATGACCCAGTTTATACCCTTCTCTTAAGTGTTGTGGTCTTTCTTGCAAATATTTTGTTAAAAATTCTGTTTTCCTCGATGTTATTTGACCCCTGTGTTCTACCTTGGCCTCATTGAAGCAGGCACATAGCATGAAACATACCTAGAAATAGACCTTTTTGTTGTGGTTTGTAGTTTTTGTTTTGTTTTGTTTTGGGATTTTTTTTTCCTGTGTGGTATACAAAAGAAATGCATTCAAAGTGGATATGGGAGGAAAATAAGAGAAAAGTAAACTGAAATAATTTAGCTGTATTTTCCCTCTGACATTCTGATTTTCCACATGAAAAAAATGTCTTAATTTATGTTATAAAAATAGTCTCTTACATGATTATCTCCATGCTATTGAAAAATTCAATTTGCCCTTCTTTAAAGCATCTTGCTGCTGAGCAGTCTTTGTTTTGGAGCGCAAATTGTCGCTTCTGTCTGCAATCCACATCAAGTCCAATTTTCCTTCTGTTCCATCATAAAACTTTTGATGAGATTCTTATTATCTTCAGAGGACCAAGCCTAACTGCGCACCTCCTTTTATAAAGTTCATATGTTCCTGCAGTTTCATCTCCTGAAGAGACACTATTTTCTCTTATGTTCAACTGATTATATTTTTCTGACCACAGCTGAAATTCATTATGGTTTTGCAGCTTCTGTCTTTGCTATAGATGGATTTTTTTTTTAATGACATACTTGGAATATGGGTTTTGAAGTAAGAGGAATTGCTTCTAATCTCTTGTATTTTTTAGTTTATTGCTTCTAATAGTTGTTTGAAATTGAGGCATATGTAAATCCTTTACAAGAAAGATCATCAGTAACATTAGCATTATGTCCTAGGATTGAAAGTTTAAGTAGAGTGCAAGAATGCATAAAAGAACACACAAAGCTCTTTCTCATCCTGTGTTGTGCAGTGTGGCGAACAGAGGCAACAGGACATTGGTCTGCAAGCTGTTTCACATTGCAGCAGTTCAAAGCTAAATCAATATGGATACAGGATCTCTGGGCTTTTTATCAATTTAAGTATTTGTAAGCAGATGACAGCAGGGGATGTGCAGCCAGAGCTTATTGTATTACACTAATACCTGTTTGCTACAGCACTTACTGATCATTGGAATGGGAATATATTCTAAGGAAATGAGAACTCAGAATATATTCTAAGAAAGGAACAAATCTTGTCTTGCATCCCCCTCGAGTTTAGCAGGAAATCTGGTATTCTTAATTTGAAATAAAGCTCAAGTCCAGTCTGTCATCATCCTAGTTATCTTTATTCTCTCCACTTTTACAGCCCCTATAAACTATTTATTTCTTTGGGTATACTAGTGCATCTCCTTCTATTACCATGTACAGTCAATAGTCCTGTATATATGGTTTTAGAAATGAAGTTTCTGCAACATGTTTCTGTTCTTCAATTATATTTTACACTAAATTTTTTATTTTATGTAACTCCTGATATCTTAAGAGTTTACATTCGCAACTTCCAACTGCCAGGTTAACCCAAGAGTACCATTCCTTCAGTCTTTTTTTTTTTTTTTTTCAAAATTGATTCAGTTTTTCTTCTTCTTCAAATTGCCCTCAGTTGAGTAGTTCTAATTAAGAAATATGAACTGCATTTCGTGGAACCATCTCTTTGGTAAAAAGGACAGAAATTTACACCTAAGCAAACAATTAATTGCATAATTCTTGCTTATTGTTCCCCTTACAAATGTTATAAACAAGACAGTGGCAAACAGGTGCAGTCACTAAAGAGAATGGCTCATAAGGTGATCTCTGTGCAGCACAGAATTCCTTTTCTAACATTTTCTGAGTACTGCAAAAGTTTAAGTTAGAAAGACTCAAGTTAGAAAATTCATTGGTTTTATAAAGCCGAAACTTAGAAAACAAAGTTACCCACATACCCTCTTAGGCCATTTTTCATTAATTGTGTCACAATTAGCTTAACATAAGCCATCTTAGATTTACATTAAAGTGAGAATGGAATCTGTCTGCATGACACACTACTGACTTTCAGTACTATAAATCTCCTCTTTCTCTACAATGAGGTCACTCCCAGGCCTCACTCAGGTACCTCCTCCCACAAAGTGTTATGTTTCCCTCTAATCACCAGCACAGTCTGCTCAGCAGTTCAGCCTTGTTTGTGCACCATTCATTCCAAACATCACACACCCTCACAAATAATCTGACTGCAACAGTCTGGGTGATGCCCATTTAGGAGGAAAAGCTGGATTGATAAGTCTTGCTAATTTGTGCATGCTAAAAGGTAAGGCAATGTGGAGATCCTGAGAGGCATTCCCTAAGTTAGGGAGACACAAGAGGCTTCTCTCAGGACACTCTGTTCTGTTATGCCAATGTGCCCCTGTTCTGTTCCCTCAGTTAGCCCTGTGCCCTCTCCCTGTCCCCTAGTCCTTCAGTCACTCCCACCCTATTTCCCCATTGGCCTCCAGACCCTAACCCCACCTTTGTACTGCCCCCTTCACCCCTGATAATTGGTTCCTGATGCTCTCCCTGCCCTGACCACCTCGATACTTGAACCTGGACTCTCACCATGAGGCTTGCATTNCTGCACCTGGGTCACAGCAACCCCCGAAAATGGGAGTTGAACAGAGAGAGTTGCCCTGCTGAGAAGGACTTGGAGGTGCTGGTGAGTGAGAGGCTGGACATGACCCAGCCATGTGCACTCACAGCCCAGAAACGTGCCTTGGGCTGCATCCACAGCAGGGTGGGCAGCAGGGCCAGGGAGGGGATTCTGCCCCTCTGCTCTGTTCTGGTGAGACTTCCCCCTGCAGTGCTGCATCAGCTCTGAAGTGCCCAGCACAGGAAGCACATGTTGGAGTCCAGAGAAGGGTTACAAAATTGATTAGAGGGATGGAGCACCTCTCCAATGAGGAAAGAATGAGAGAATTGGGATTGTTCAGCCTGGAAATGAGATGGCTTCAAGGTAACCTAATTGCAGCCTTCTTGTGTGTGAAGGGAGCCTGCAAGATGGAAAGGACTTTTTACAAGGGCATGTAGTGGCACAACAAGTGGTATGAGATTCAAATAAAAAGAGGGTAGGTTTATGTTAGATATAAGAAAGAAATTCTTTTTTCTGAGGTGGTAAGGCACTGGAAGAGTTTGCCCAGAGAAGTTGTGGATGCCCTATCTCTCAAAGTTGTCAAGGCCAGGTTGGATGAGGCTTTGAGCCACCTGGTCTAGTGGAAGGTGTCTCTGCCCATGGCAAGGGGGTTGGAACTAGATGATCTTTAAGGTCCCTTCCAATCCAAGGCATTCTATGTTTCTCCCATGTTTAGATAACTGTAGTTGTCCTGCTAGTTTGTATTTGAGACACTAACAGTCAATGGTATCTATACTGTACATACTGCACTATACTGCACTATACTGCACTATACTATACTATACTATACTATACTACACTACACTACACTATACTCTATCTATAAAGTTGCTTCTCAGCTCCAGGACAGTTGGTAGTAATAAAGGGAAAGTTTCCCATCACTGGAATAATTTTTGTGATGTTACACGCACAGACAGAGAGATATCACAGATCAAAATCTGTATCCTACATTAAGCAGTAGCACAGGAACTTTTAAAATCTGAGAGGAGAAACTGTACATGAATTCTTTCTTTTGTCTTATAATACTGTCTCATTCATGATTCAATGCCGGACACACAAATGTCATCATTTCACTTTATTAGATGAAGAAAGTTGCCTTATGTTTCCTGTTGTTTTCTGCTTTATACTATTTTTTTATCATAGGTACCTCTGATTAGTAAGTCACAGCTTTCCTTGGTTACAGCATCTGGCATATACTGACAGGTGGATAATGTTCCTCCTTTTGATGTCTCACATCCAACTGTTCAGTCAGTTTAAACAAGTGACTTGCTCTGGCAAATACTCTAAATTCAGGTAGCTTTGAGGTGGTCTGTAGACATTTTCCCAGATCCTTTCAAAATTTAGTTCACCTAAGTCCAGAAAGAAGAGCTCGGAACATAGGAGGTAACCATGGCCTTGGAATTTGAATCCTGTACAGTTTTTCATGTATATAAGGGGGAGAAAACAACTCTTAAGCGCACTACAGATTCTGGGCCATGCAGGTATGTGGAGTAAGGCACAAAGAAAGGGCAGAGAAGCATAACTTGCAGACCTTTTATTAAGTACTTTGCTATTTCCTGGATATTCTGATCAGTATTACACAATGTGGAAGGAGGATGGTTCAGAAAAACTGTGAGTTTCCAGTTACTGAGAATATTCAAACCATGCTCAGAGTCAAGCTGGTTTTTCCATGTGGGTATAAAAGAAGGTTATGATATCTGCCAGCCTTGAAGAAGAGCAGTATCTGCTGGGTGATTTATCTATAAATATATTGGCTAGAGTGACATCTAAATGACATCTAAGTGACGTCTTTACTATGTTCTCCTCCATCAGGAGAGACACCAAATCCGAGTGTGTATTTTGGAGAACTTAATAGTAGTAGGTAGAACTGCTGACCTTTAAAAAAAACATTATTCACACTAGTGGTTGCAGTAGAACTAGCAGTCTGTATATTAAAAGGTTTGAATGGTGAAAAAACTATGTGAGTTATTTTTCTGCATTATTTCTGACAGTGTGGTTCATATTGGAGAAAGTATTCACATAGCAGCAGTGACTTGAACATAGGCACTGAGCTGGCCTGACTGAATTCTTTGAGATCTTAGGAAAGAAACTTGGCAAGCAGAAGACTTTGAAGTAGGGCAGCATTTATGTCTACTAGTGTCAAGGCTGCATCGTACTGCATTTGAGATGGATTATTGTTTGTTTTCTAGTACAGCCAGTTTTGTTTGTTATACTGAAGGTGAACACAATAAAGCAATTATTATATAAATGTTATAAATAGTATTATTTATGTGATAAGGAATCAATGAAGGCAACTTGCTGAAAGACTGTTGCTGAGTGACTATGGTCAGCCTTAGGGAAAGGAAAAACAACAGTGCAAACTTGCCATACCATCCTGGAAAATCTGAGTCCTACAGTAGCTGCAGACAGTCACTCACATAGTGAAAAAGTGTGTAATTTCTGTCACGCAGCCCACAAATAATGTCTGGAGTCTGTGTGTCTCATCTGTATCAGCTACACGTCATCTCAGCTGCATGGACATTGCTATCAAAGGGCTACCTATTAATGCTGAAAAATGGGCTGAGAAATACACGGCAGAAGTAACTCCACCCCTACAGGAGATGTTCTTGAATGCATTTTCCTAGTCAATTGTCTTTAGAATGTTTCCTCAGTCAACAGGAATGAAACTCTTCTGAGAGCTCTAATGAGATAGGCTAAAGGTGCCCTGAAAATGACACCAGGAGGGATGCAAAGAATAGCCATTGCAGTTACTCAGATGACTTTTCTTCTTTTTATGCATCACTGTTCCATCTCTGAATCAATTCAGAAAAATGTAGAGAAGTCTCCGCAGGTTTGGACTAGCATCTAAAAATTTTCCTGCTTACATCTGAGCACTGTGGAAAAGCAACACACTGTGACACAGCTCAGTTGTATGCAGGCCTATGAACCCAACAGCTTGAAAGAGCAACCAGATCCAGCATGCTTTTCTTCTGCTGCTATATGTTGCAGATTTTCTGCTACCCAGACTGTGGACAGCTGGACTGGGGCCAGTGCACAAGAACTGCCATCACTCTGGTTACTTTAGTTAAGGTTTTGTCCATGTGGGGAGCATATTCAGCTGATGGTGAAATGTCAGCTAAAATGCTAGTGAAATGAACCAGGGAAATGTTCCAAGCAGTCTTGGCAATAGCAGTATCAAAACCCAATATCTCACTGTTCCACATTTTTAGTTGCTGTAGGTTGTCTTGCTTCAACATGATGACCTGGAATGCTCTGGATGTTTTATATCACTCATTCATATGAATCAGTACACACAGCCTCGTTTACTATTACAGAAGGAATGTCTTTGAGATTGCTGTTTGTACAATTGAGATTGTACTGCAACTCCTCATAGAGCTGTCAAAGTCCAGCCTTCCTTAGTGGTTCCTTTTCCACTTCTGTGATGTCATAAGTGTTGCCTCTGTGAGTGCCTGTTTTGGTAACCAACACAGCAGTAGAACTCAAAACTTCTTAAAGAGTTCAATTCTTTATAGAATCCTTTGCTGATGGGCAAGCAGTATGCAATTCGTCTGTGGAAAGTACATCTGATGACAATGTGCACATTTGGGTTCATACTTAACCAGTGTTTTGCTTTCAAGGATGTGAAAGCCATATAGTGTAAATCATAGTCTCCTGCCAGTAAACCAGAGCAGTTAGAAGACTGAAAGCAGTGGGGACTAAACAAGGAAAGCAGCACTATTGGATTTTGCCACAGATCACTTGAGGGGTTCTACTGGTGTGCAGGCTTGCTCCCACAGCCCTTCTCCCCTTCACTCACAGAATGCAAAGGCCATGTAGAGCAGCAGTTTGGGGAAAACCCAGCCTAACATCAAAATTGCTGACAGAGTCTTCACATTTCCTTCATCTCTTATGATAGGGCTTATATTTTGTTCTAATATTTTGTGCAGTTGCAACTAAAATTTTTTTCTCTCCTCTGCCTGGGGGATGCTTTCCCAAGATGAAATTTACTTGATTTTAAACAAATTCTGTTTTGGAACCATAGTGTGAATCAAATGAAAATTAATTACACTAATCTACAGCACATCAGGAAAAAGAGGCTGAACCTGATGCTAAAACTCAAGCAAGGTGTAGGGATTATTAATACAGTCTTACTTTAATTCTCTTAAAACTCCAAACCTCTCATTCAGTAAATATGACTAGAAGTCTGCCCTAGAGAATCAAAATCAGTGCGTAATTTTATAAAGATATTATGCTTGAAAAACAAAGTATTTGTTAGGACCACATTTATGTAGTGAAATACAATTAAGTGTGTATGAAGAAACAAAGTCATGTTAAAAAATCACCGTCAGGATCTCTGCTCAGTATTGTAGATACTGTTTCTGATCTGAGACCCCTACAGCCCATGCTTTCAAAGGATTTTTGTACTGGAACTGTGAGCCACTGAGGACTGGGACAGTTTACATATTACACTGTAAAGACAGGAGGAAAATATTCTGGTCAGGAATCCTTTTTGGTTACTTTAAATTATCACTTACTTTCCACTTGAAAAGGAGTGGTGCATCTTACTGCTGGATTACACGTAAGTCTTTCACCAAAAAAGAGTTCCTTCCTCCTTTGCACTGTGTGTTCAATAAAGCAGTCACTCCCTGTCCCAGATACTTGGAGAACTTCCTTGCATTACTTCACAAATTAAACTCCTTTCTTTTTTAAAACATTTTAATGTGTTTTTCTGGTTAGAAGCACATATAGTAGCATATGAAAAAAAAGGAAGTGTTTTTTCTAAGTTGAAAATGCAACTTATGTAAGGGCAGCTACTGTTTTATGGAAATATTAAAATAAGGTATTTCTGAAGCAGGAATTTTACAAGTGATTATGTGTATGTTACCCCTATTTCTATGCATTGAAAGGGCTGAAATCTCAAGCTAAAGAGTATTCATTGAAAGTAGGTAACAGCAGTAGCAATGCTGTACATTGTGGTAGATGTGTGAAATATAATACGCTAGAAATCTGCCTTGCTGAGTAAGAGAATTAGTATGGACAAAAGAAAACTTGTCTTGGTTTAGGAGCTTTAGCAGATAAATGACCTGTCTAAAGTTTTAGTTCGTACGTACACATTCCAGAGGAGACAAAAAGTATCACTCTGAACACCTAAAATATTCCAGTACATAATCATTGGATGGGCTAAGATGACAAAAATAAAAAATACAAGCATTCAAGCAATAATTGGAAGAAAACTTTTCTCTAATCTGAGTAATGTTCTGAATATATAACTAACTAATGTTTTTCTGGTTCAGGTTCTTAATTGTATTGTTTTTGTTTTCCATATGGTATTTGCATCTCTACTTTCAAAATATTTGTTTAAATTTAGCACACAGTTGGTGATTCAGTGTCAAAAATTTGTTCCTTTCCTATGCACTCAGTCTGGGTTTAATTTGTATTCATCCCATGAATATGCTGGTTTAATGTGTAGTGTGGTAAAACAAGTAGGCTCAAAGCTAAGCTGTTTCTAAGAGAATCCTGGAGAGCTGGTAATACTCTAGGAAAAAAAAAAAGAGGAAAAGATTTAGCAAAACACAAGTTTAAAGAACTTAAGCAGATTTAATGGAATCCCCCTTACTCTAGGGACTGGTTAGTCTTCCAGTAAATATGACCAGGGAAGTTGCCTGCAAATAAATGTGTGTTTATATTTGTACTGTATATACTGTTCATCCTACTTTGAAAATAAGGATCCTCATGTGTTTTGACTAATTGTGACTGAGTGGACAACAACTGATGTGAAGCATTGTGCTTCAGAGCTTTGCTTGAGTGAATGATATTGAAAAGCTTTGCCTCACAGTAGACAGGGAATACAGGTTCATTTGGCCCTTTTGCAATTTTGAATTACTCTGTGGTGAAGAGATGCTTATTTTTATTTGGGATGAATAAACATGTAAATTCTGTGAGTATTCAATTCAGTACAAAGTTGAGTTAGTAACTGTAGTAATAGTGGAATGATGGTCATATTTTAGAAAACAGTAAATTTTAGAGGAAGTAGGTTGTTTTCTGGAAATTGTGAATGTTTAGGGATAGAAAAACAAATATGTAGCATTACATTAACTAGTATGTATCTTAGAGAAATGAAAGCTAATGAAATAACAAATATTCTTCAATAGAAAAAAATGTATGAAATATACAATATTTTTAAAAAATTAAAATCATTAGTGATCCAGTAGTTTAATTTTTATAGTCCTTTTTGATACTTCACAAAAAAAAATCATTAATATATCCTTAGGGAGAGGAGGAAGTAGGATCATCTCACTTAATTGGAAAGCCACAGACATTTGGCTCTCTGAAGGTGAAAGCCTTATCTATAATTTTAAAGAATATTCTCTTTCTATAGATAAACTTAATAAAAAGTATGCCCCTGAAGTCCCTGCATTTTCTTATTTTATCTCTAAAGATTTGTATCTTGCTTGCATATTCTCCACAGAAGACAGAAGTTTTAGAGTTTTAGAGTTTTTTAATGAGGCATTTGGCCAGTTTGGCTCATTTCAGATTCTCTAGTAGAATATTTTTTATATTTTGCCTTTACGAGGGGAAAAATATTAATCACATAAAGAGAGAAGAATGGAAGTGATTCATTGCCCCCCAAAAAAAGTCTGCTGTAAACTATGGTAGAATTTTTAACTCTGTATTATTTCAACAGCTTTAAAATGAGTCATTTTATAGAATTACTTAATGGTTTGTTTTTATCTCTACCACTATTAAGTTTTTAGCATTCTTGAGTTTAGTAAAGCCTCCGTTACTGTTTTGTGAAGAAAAAAAAAAGATAATTAAAGGTATTTGGTCTCAAGATGTCTACAAATTGGTGCACAGTTCAACAAAAAACTTACTTTAAGAAAAGTGGAATTATCCTTTTAGTGAAATGCTCAGTATTGTGTTCATGGAGGAAGCTGTGACAACAAGGAGCTTTTTATATTACCCAGGAGGTTTTCTAAATGTGACAACTGAGTAATGAGCAGGAATTTCAAAGGGAAACTGTTCTTGTTAAGTTCAAACAAAGTTTACTTGACCCTAAGATTAGCAAAAATTGAACCTTGTATTATTTTTATAATGTATTTACAGAGCAACTTTCTTTGTGCCCTCAAGACAGTGCTGTCCGTGGTACATTAGTTTCACTTTTATCTTGTTTGAGCCATCTTAACTATTTTTGCTGCCCACATCACCTTGGGAATGGAATGAAATAGCATGGGAAGCAGAGCCTCTTTCTCATAGCCTTGGCAGTCATTTTTTTAAATTTCTTTTTAAATTAAAATTAGTTCTATATTCAAAGTGAACAAAATTTGTTTATGTGGTTCCTTCATGTTCAGGACTGTTCACTAGCCTGTGGATGATGTTGCAGTAGTCCTTCTGCAGAGGGAAATAGCCCAGCAAGAGCTGCTTCAGAAAGGGATTGTGCATGTAAGGGATTTCCGGGATGCTGGAAGACTGGAAGACCATTGAGAGACAACAAAGCTTCAAGTGTAGCCTTCCTTTTGAAGGGAGAGAGGAGGGAGGAATTACATTATTTGATTTCTTAACATTATCTTTGTGATCTAGAGGATGCATTCTTGTTCTGTTCTAACAAAGTTGCACTATGTCTAGAAATTAGAACAACTGTAAAAGAAACTCCACAAATACATTTATAACCCACCTTCACATTTCCTTGTTCTGTCTTTTAGAGAGGCCACTAAAATGTGAGAGTGAAGGTCACATGCAAGAGTATTAGCAGTTCTTAATCGCTCTCCTTATTTACAGAAATCCCAAACAGCAAATCAAGAAGCTAATGAAAGACACGATTCCAATTCCACTGATATTTTGTGCTAAAAGTAACTCAAAAATTGCATTTCAAAAGTTCTGAAATCACTGAGAACAAAAGATAACCCAAAAAAAGAAACTTCCTCCTGTAAAGTCTCATCTGCAGTGCAAGTCTGTGTTTTAAAAATTAGGTTTTAAAGCTCATATGTACTTTGGTTGTTTGCTAGTTCTTCCCAGATACTATATATCATGCCAATTTGACAGGCATGAGAATAGAGCAAAGTCTTTGTTTCCTACCTGTCTTCCCACTCAAGGATTTTTATCCTGCTGGATACATCCCTGCAAGCATGTTCAGATCTCCCTTGGTAGCCTGTGGTCTCTCCACCACTACATGGTGCTCTGATGGTGTCTCAGAAGTTCAGTGTCAGATCTGGTGGACTCCAGTTGTGTAGACCTTTTAAACAGCCATGTCTACTCATGCTTTAAGAAAACAATTTAAAATTATAAGAAAAAGCATAAATGTGCAACTAATGAGAGTAGGACAACATAAATTTAGGTGGATGGTTGACTTCATATGAATGAAACAGATAATCTACTATGGCAAATGGTGATCTTGCCATTAGTCAGTGAAGCCTAAAGAAAGCTTTATTTTAACTGCTTTAATTGTCTATGTAGTGAATTCAACCACCAAAGTCATAACCCTAAATCTATGAACACGTGTTCCTTATAAAAGAATGTTTAAAATCCAGGAATCCTACGTATGCTCAACCCAAAGTGGTAATGCTATGTCTTGCATATTCAGTGCCCTCTTGGAAATTTTAGAAACCCATCAACTATGAATACCTATGGACTTCTACAGACAATTGACATAAAATGAATAAAAATATTTTGCTACTGTTGGAGGCTGATTCCCCCCCAAATAAACACCTTCCATAGAAATTAAACCCCACTATCATGACTATGAGGTGCATATAAATGTTTTTTAGTAGATGAGTCTGGGAAGTGAAATTCAAGCCTTCCCAGGTTACCAAAAAAATAATGGATTCAGCACAAACCTTGGATTTATGTCTACTTACAGTCTTTCTGCTGCCACATGTCTTAATGTTTCCAAAAAAATCTCCTTCTCTGTCACAAAGTCTCTTAGCCTATCAGTTCTTCTGGCCTTTAATTGTGCCACCTGCCTGTTTTACCCAAGTAACTGAAGAACATTTTCATTTAAGCAAAGGAATCATTTGCCTGACCTGTTCCAATCTGGGATTTTGCTTCATCTAATTATCTTGGATGAGGTTAACATAACATCTTAATCATATCAGCAAATCAGTTAAGAAAACCAAACCAAACAACCCAAAACAAAAATAAAATTAACAAACAAGAAGCCACCTCTCCTTAAAAGGGGTATTTTTTTAACCTGGATTACATCAATGATAAAATGCACCTTGTGGATCATATGCAGTGCAGTAGTGATGAGTGTGAGGAGTTAGTTGCAATAAAGGCATAGGATATTTTTCACACTAGCTTCCCTGACAAAGAAAATGTCTCATGGAAGCCTGAATCTGAAAGTTACCTGCTTTTCCTAATTATCTCAATTTTTTAATAGAAGATTAGAAAATAAAGAGATTATGTATGCCTTCAGGCTGTTTCTTGTCTATAATTACAGCTATGGAAAAGCTATGTTAACAAAAATTTAAACTTTTTTCAAATTTAATTTTTTTTAGATAATTAGTAATTTTAATAGCAAAAGACCCATATTTGTTAAATAAAAAGCTGGATATTTTATAAATTCATATTATTTTTACCTGCAGGTATAGTCACTATTTTATTTTTGCAGGTGGTTTAAGATTCACAGATCCAAAATTATTGTGCTTACCTTCAGCAGTACCTTTCCCCCTATTGATATGCATGGTGAAATGTATGCAAATTTACTAAACATCTTCTGCAAGCTGTTTCAAAACACGTTATGCTTGCTTATAATCCTTACTTGTATTTCTCATCTCAAATAAAATCACAGGAGGTTGGAGATGTAATCCCATATTATGAACATCTCACTTAGTAATGGGTACATCACATGCAGTTTACTTCATATTAGTATTGATTCAATTCTTAGTGTAAGGTTAGTAATATGAAATTACTTGCTTTTCCTGTCAATAGTTACTAATCCAATTCTGCTATTGATGCATTTTTGTGTGTCTACCCTATGATTTTTACGGCAGACACACAAAAATGTGTGTCTTTTTGTTTGTTTGTTTGTTTTAGAAAAAGAAGCACAGTAAGTACAGCAGGGCTGAGTTTACTGGGGAGAAGGCAAAGGTTTGGTGGTAGCTGGGCAGTCTGCACCATCCAGGTGGTAAGGAAGGGAGCAGCTGGGGCTCTTTGCTGAGGCTACCATGTGGAAGCTGTTTCCTCTTTTCTCCCATATGCTGCAGCTGTCCCTGTCTTGCAGATTATCTGATATGTGGATATGTATAAACTGAATCTGATTTCCAAGTGCACCACCCTCTCTTTAAAGATTATGCAAAGGTAAATTTAATTGTTTTCCTATCACAATGCTTTTAAAAAATGATGAAAATTAATGTATGTTTATTTTAATTGCTCTTGTTAGTTGCAGAATTAGCTTAGATACTGAGTTATTCCACAGTAGGCTAGTATGTGAACAATGAAAAATTTTGGAAATCCCAATTAAATTTACTTTTGGTTTGGGTGTTTTCTACTTTGACCTCATTGATTTCCATCAATGCTCTTACTCTAAGCAATTTTCCACTTTTTTCCTTTCTTGTTTCATAGTTTTTTCTTTTGAATATATTCAAATATATTTGAAAATAATGTTGGTCTGGTAAGATAGTTCATACTTAAATATACTAGAATTACCAAAAAGTTTTATGTGATTGAACACTAGACCAAAGACAATGACATTAACAGCTACTATATAAAAGACAGATATACCTCTTCTGAAGAATACTGAGGGCTTTGAATAGTACTTTGATTTTCTTTCAGAATTTACTGTCTAAATTCTTCGTACTTCCCAGTAAATATAAAATCTTCTTTGAAATTATCAGTACTATCATCTGTCATTTTGATAGATTCTCTAATGTTTATAATTTAACATGTAATGCTGTGCCAAACCCATGACAAATGCAAATAGCAAAAACAGATACAATGCCAAATTGAGAACCACTACATTTTATTTGGGACATGTGTATTACTGAATAGTTTAATACCTTCAATGCATCATCTTAAAAAAAATATTCAAAATGTTGGTAACATTGGAATGCATTTTTAAAAATTGGCCGTTCATTTAGATTTCATAGATTTGTATTATATAATTTGACAGAATTTTTTTTTTATTTGATAAAAATGGTTTCTTTAGCATTTCTTACTGATATTTTTGCTTGAAACTTTGTAACCTGTTGTATCCTCATTTACAGTGCCACATGGCACATTTACACACTGTCACAATTACTCTGTACACATGTATCTTATGTATTAATCAATTTAGATTCAGGATACTGCCTTCTCGGACTCTGCATAACTGTTTTTCAAACCACATCTATCAGATATGGAAAATTAGTGAGGTTGCCCTTCACACAAGGGTACCTTGGAGTACCTCAACTATATACAGGGATGTTACAGAAAATACGAAACTTCAGGAGGAACAATGAGAAAGAAAATGGTTTCACTTTCTCACAGCTGTGGTATTATTGGGGACTTCTTTAGGTTTGTAAAATGTGAACTTGTATTTTTATTTTATTATTGTGTCTTTCATGAGACCTATACACCAAAGGACTCACTGAATTAGATGACTGAAACAGGGGCTTTTTTTTATTTTGGGACTTTTCAGTGGCAGATTTGCTTTATACTTTACAAACAGTAGAGTGAAGACATTCTATTTTAAAAGAGGTGTTTGTGTGTTACTTTATGCTGGAGAAGTCCACAGTAAGGAGAGAAGCTAAGCCAAGACAGGTTGTTTGGATATGTTTGGTGATGAGGGACATGCTTCATCCACTAAGTGAGGAGGAAGGGAGGGAGTTCCCAATATAGGAGGTGGGATGCAGGAGCCTTCCCTCAGTTGGCTGCAGTGGCACAGCAGCCAGAGACCAAAGAAGCAGAGGAAAATGCTTCTGCATGCTTCCTGAAGCATGCATGCCCAAATGGAAGTCATATGTTTCTTGAGTGCCTTTTTTCTTCACTCCTGTGGGGAAAAAAGGCCAATGAATCATTCCCTGATGGAAAAATATATTGTGAGCTGTATGAAAGAAAACATAGGGGGTAGATTTGACTCAAAACCAAATACAGCAAAGTGTACTTGAGGAATATGAAATCTTGGAATACCATCTCTAGATCCACAGTTAAAGGAGAATTTGGGATCTATTAACTTCAGTTTTGTCCAACTTTCTCTTTGGCAAATTGCAGACCAGCTCTAACCATATAAGGGCTTAAAAATAAAAATAGGTTGCAACTGGTTTCATGTCCAAAGCCTTTCTATTTGAAAATGCAAAAAATAATCAGATTCTTGAAACATTCCTGTGATAACTAGGTATATGCATAAATTAATATCTGTGTTTTCATACTTTTTTATCATTTTATGATTTTCATTCAGTGATAATGTATTCAGACAGTTAACAGAACCTCTCTAATATCTTTCTCAAGCTATTTTAAAGGTGTTAGGATCCTTGCCGTTGTGTATATGTTTTACTGACCTTTAATTGTCCTGGCAATTCCATTACAGCATTTGAAAATTGCCCTTGGTATATTTGCTGAGTTGCCAATGCTTGTATTATGTTTGCCACCTACAGAGAAGTGCAGTAATAGTTGTTGCTAATATCACACATTATTCTTGGCTGTACTTTGGCTCAAAGAGTGGGGAGTGGGGAGTGTGGGAGGGTGGGCTATGTGTTTTTCCTCTAGCTTCAGTGTTCTGGTTTTTCCCTAAATAAAATCATTTCACTGAGATACAGCATCTCTTTCCACCCAACAGGCAAGTTTAAAATCTCATCTTGTAGGTGTTATGTCTATGGAGATTTTTCCTATTGTGCACTTTCTTCCTATCTTTAATTTGACCTAATTTTCTATCTGTTTGATTTTTTGGTTTGTCTCACCATTTGATCAGATGCTGGTGTGTTATACCATATTTTACCATGATCCAGAGTGGATTTTTGCAAGCTTTTTAATGGAATTTATTGATCAAAATCACAGTAATTCAGGGGGATAGCCAGCCAAATCACAAATGTACATTCTAAGAGGAAGATAAGATCTGCAAGCATTTGAGGGATTGTTAGCATTAAAATAACTGATTAGAATACACCAAATGGATGTGGCTAGATGCAATGGGATAGACAAAAAGGATTTGAATTCGACAGGGAAAGGAAGGTTTTTAGCTATGAGATCTTCAAGGTGTTTAACTGTCTACTTATATAAATAATAGAAGCTTTATCATAAAAGTTTTAAATAATAGTAGAGGATGTGAGAGGGTTAATTTTACTTAATTTTATATAGCCAGAGGAGGAATGAGATGATTATCTGATAATATTATATGTCTGATTAGGTAACTCCAAAGACAATCAGAATATGATTTTTCTTATGAGAGTTCATGACCTGTGTCTAGAAGTGCTAGGGAAGCCCTGTGAGTTTTGAGGAGTCAGATTAAAGGAAGTGCAGATCTAAATCATGTAGGCATGAGAAGGATTCAGAGCCCAGTTCTCCTGTCCTTGAATAGCATGAGGACACTGTGCAACATCAAGCTGAATAACTGTTACTTTGATTCACCTAATAAAGCCTGGATCTTTGTGTTGTGTAAGGAGAGATACAAGCACTCATTATCCACAGAAATATATTACTGGGTCTACATACATGTTTGAAGTTAAAATCCAAGAGAACTCTGAGAGAGGGCAGTTGTACATCCATTCAAGGGTGGACAGAAATTGAGGTTGAGAGAGCTGACTCACTGGCTAATAACCTCTTGTTCATTATCTAGACCTAAAGCATTTAATTTTCTTGAGATTGTTATATTCCATCCTCACTTATTCTGATACAAAGTAATGAAGAGTTGGACAATTTTCTGTTTTCTGAGAAAAAAAATGGAGGTAATAATTGCAGATAATCACATTATTCCTTAGAAGCAGGCACTTCTAATATATTTAATATTGCACCTGAGGAAATACTCTTGTATTAACTCTGGGGACTTGTTCTTATTGGCAACGCATGCCTTCCTACATCATATTAAGCTAGTGAGACAGCTTTTCCACTGTAGCAGCTTTCTGAGTTTTCTCAGGTCTTTGTATGAAAATTTATTCTGACAGCTCCATGTTTGATCCATCACATTTGCTATCTGTTCTTGAGTTGCTACGCAGTTTTATGCATTACTTCCCCCATTTTTAAAATGAAGGCTTTTGATTCTTCAAGACTTCTGGGTTTAAATTCTTTTTTATCACTTTTCACACTATCTCTGCACTAAAAAATATTAAATATGCAAAGCAAAGTTTTATGCTTGACTGTTGTCTTCCTTTAAGTTATGCTCAGCATAGCACCACATGATACCAAATTGAAATGAGCCCTGCTATCATATATGAGTCTGATTTTAAATTTCTGGAGAATTTGGATCTGATGCCACACGGTAAATACATGCTTCATTTGTAGTTGTATGCTATCCAAGTGAACAAAGAGTGAATATGGTATACATATTAGCAGGAAAAAGAGAAAAAAAAGCATATAGGACATTAAATTAATGAAGCTTTTATCCAGTTGATATATGCATTCAGATGAGATTCTCTAAGATAGAGATTCTCATGTTTTTTCCTATAGTTGATACATTTTTAACACCTCTTTGCAATCAAAGTTTAGGGTCTTATTTCTCCTGCTTACCATGTAGCAAGGTCTCTTTTTAATAGATAATAATTTTTCATTAAATGTGTAGGCATTTCATAGCTCTGAGATCTTCCGTATCAAATATGAATTAAATTAGCATTTTGAGAAGAGGACAGAGAGTAAGAGAAGGACAGAAAAAGTACATATATATATATACACATAAATACAGTTTTATACTTAAGCCAGGTCTGTCTAAGAAGCAAGGCTAGAAACTGCACAAAAAAAACACCAAAGAAAAACCCCACCAACAGTTCTTAAATGCCTTTGGTACTTGCAAATCCAGCTCTGTCCTTAATGTATTTATACTTCCTGTGTACTAGAGAAGGGCAGTGAAGAGACTAAGAATAACAAGAAAACTACTTAACAAAAAATTATTGTGATATCAGTTAATAACTGAGGCCAAAGCACATTGAGAAAACTAGAGACAGCACTTAAAGGATGCAGGCTTTATTGTGCCATGACTGCAGAGTTGCATATATATTATTTAGCTCAGATATAACTAGAAAACAAGTACAGGGAGCTCAATTTCTATAAAATTATTTTCAATGTAAAACCACTGATTGTCCCTTTTAAGTGTGAAGTCCAGAAATTAGAATAATTATGAAAATTATATGAAGCCTTTATTTTTCTAATCAATTAAAGCATTGTTTCACTCAGACTTTGGTCTCAGACCTGCACCCATTACTCAGTGTGGTGTAGCTGCAATGCAGAGCAGAGGTGCAGTAAGCCACCTCCTTCAGCGGGAAATTTAAGGGTCTTTACATCCACCGATCCCTGTTATTAGTTCTGCTCCATTCTATCAGATATGTTTGTCACCTATGTTCCTCACGGTTCTATACACACATCTCTGCCACAGTGCAGAGGAGGGCTGGTAGTGAGGTTTTTTGAAGCGAAATCTTCTGTTGGCTTTCTCCAGTCACTCTATGACCAAAAGAGGAAAAAAAAAAAAAAATGGAGCTTAGGAATTAGGCAAATTTGCATCTCGATTTTAATCAAAGTTATATTGAGGGAGACTTGCTCCCTCAGTATAATGCCAGCTTTATACCACAAAAATTATGAGCTTGTATAATTAAGACAATCATTTCGGGTAAAGGCTGCCTGATGTTTCATGTAAGACTTGGCAGGCATACGCAGAAGTCATGTTGCTATCTGCTACCATGAATGCATGTTGGTGGATACCGATGCTGTTCCCAACAGCCTCAGAGATGTCCTATGCTAGCCTAATCTACAATTTCCCAGAGATACAAACAGCACTACCTCTGAACATATGGGTTTTTTTCCAGGACACAGTCCACCTGGAATGGTTTATTTTGGATTGCTTTCCCTGAGTTTGAGAAGGATCATCAAGACCTACCATAGAAAGTCTTTTTGCCCCACTGGTGCTCTACTTCTTACATGGCTGAATTTCTTACAATGCATGGATGCAGGATACACACTGGTCAAGAGCTTCTGAGGGGTGGTAGGGTGGGAGTTTCAGATATTAAAGCTTACATATTTCAGATCTTAGTAACAATCATAAAATCATAGACTCACAGAGAATGTCTTGAGTTGGAACGGATCTTGATCATCAAGTTTCAACCCCCTGCTGTGGATAGGGACACCTTTCACTAGACCAGGGTTTTCAGAGCTCTATCCAACTTGGACTTAAACACTTCCAAGGGTGGGATATCCAGAACTTCTCTGGGTAGCCAGTTCCAGTGCCTTACCACCTTACAATAGAGAATTTCTTTATAACATGTCATTTAAACCTACTCTCTTTCCATTTGAAGCCAGTCCCCCTTTGTCCTCTCACTACATTTCTTGTAAAAAGTCTTTCTCCATCTTCCGTTCCCTTCTGTTCTTAGAATGCCATACTTAGGTCACCCCAAAGCTGCCTCTTTTCCAGGCTGAACAATCCCAATTATCTCAGACTTTCCTCATAGGAGAGGTGCTCTATGCTTCATGCCTACCTCCTTTTTCTTTCCCCTCCTCTTCTTCGGAAATTCGGGCTCTCAGATAGGGAGCATCAAAGATCCCATGAGTCCTGATTTTTTTTCTCAAAGAACTGGTGGACAAATTTTATTTCTGGGAAACTGATATTTTGATATTTGGCTTCCCGATATAAAAATCCAGTCTTGTATTTAATTACTTTTTTTGCTTGGTATTAATGTGGCTGTACCTGTAACACAGAATTTCAAGGACCAATAAAATATATAGAATTACTGAAATAAAGTAGTTGTTTAATGTATCCTATATACTTTATCACATACACTACTTTAGCTGAATGCAAGTTTGATCAAAATTAAATACTGTGTATTGGAACCAAATTGTTTTGAAATGTTCCCAAAGATGTAATCAAAACATTATGTTCCAGCAAAATATTTTAAGTTTGACATCTAATTTTCTAATGAAAAATCTTCCATCAATTATTTTTTCTCTAACAGTCTCTGTCTATTAAAAATTGTTTCTTGTAGGGAGAACATGACATTTGTTTCATATAATTCATACTGATTTCCAGGAGATACAATACCGAGAGATAACTTCAGTTAATGTATGACGCCTCCACTCTGATCTGGATTTTGCAATGTTGCCTCTGTCACTGCAATGCCTTGCAGTAACTGCACCTGCAAAAAAATGGCAAGGCATGAGCTCTTTAGCTAATACAAGAGGAACATGATGTTAGAAAAGTTCTCTGAGAAGAAGTAGCCATTTTCTCTTGTTCACCAAACCCAAGCTTCAGGCCATCAGTTATGCTTCTCATTTGGGACTTTTTCTCTTGCTGAGGATTGCATGAAAATAGGGAGGGCAGGGCTTTTCTCTGATAGAATTTCAGCTTTCAATAACAATTTTTCAGATTCTTGCACATTGTTTTGTATGAACACCAATAGTCTTTATTGGCTGTATTTTAAATAGATATAAGTTGATATACTGAAAGGGAATGGGAAACGTAAAACATCGGGTTACCCAACAGAGTTTTTGCTATTTCCCTTGCCAATTTCTAGCAAAGTCTGGTGGGCATTTTTGCCAGGGGCTGTTCTGCATGAAGCAGAGTCCTGGCCATGACTCTATGAGGCAAACCAGGCACAGCAAAGCACTTTTATAGCTGGCAGGTCTGATGGCAAGCCATAGCTGGTTTTAGACAGACTGAGAAAATGGCAGCATCTCTTGCAGAAATGCAGAAGCATCACAAACATGTGAACTTGGCCACAACAAATTTTACTTGTGGTCGGGATCCAAGTCAGAGTCCTCCATCTGAGTAATTCCGGGTTAAGAGAGGATTCAGGGCTAAGAAGCTAAGAAGGGGAAGACCCTCCATTGCTAGCTTTGGTACCAAACCATCTCAGTGGGAAAATAATTTGCAACTCTCCTTTTCATGAAGAGGCACTCTTTAAAAGGAACTTCAGCATTTATAAAAAGGCAGTCCCAGATGCTATTGACTGTTCAACTAAACAAAGCAATTTCTCTTTCTCAGTTGGTCCTCTTCACTACCTTATAATTTAGTGTTAGTATTTGCAACACTTTTTTTTCTGAATTCCTTTACATGCAAACTTGCACAAATTGCTCTGTGATTGGTATCTTGTCCTAATGTTGTGTGCTTGATACAGCATTGAGACTAGATGATAGAGGTCATGGTTCATGTTCCCAGAATGTAGGCAAAGGTATCTAATTTTTTTTTTATTTTTTTGTATTTCTGTCATTTTAGTTTGGTTTAGGGGTCTTCTGTTGTTTTTTTTTTTTTTTTGGTTGGTTGGTTGGTTGTTCATTCACTGTCATTGTCAGCCCTGAGTGGCCCAGTATTTCAAATGGTTAAATACCCTCAAAAGGATTTACAGCTTTAAATTAAGTGTAATCTCTTTCCTTGTGGCTGTGAATTAACTGAGTTCCAAGCTATTAGGGTTTGAAAACATTTTAAAACTATGACATGATAATGCTTCAAGCCTCATAAGACCTTTCTCATTTCACTAGATGGTGACATTTTACAAATTGTCAGATTCATCTTTGTTTACTAGCAGAGGATAAAGTTCTAGCAGCTTTAGTTTAACTCTTCAGTTTTATAGCCCCTTTATATGTCTGCAATTCTGGAGATTAAGGAACAGGGTCTGAGAAAGGAATGGTTTAGAACATTCTTTTCAATAGTTATTTAATTGATTGCCTCAGAAGGGACATAGGCAGCCAGTCACATGACATAAAGAGAAGAAATATCCTTGTATATTCATGCTTCTTTCCTACCCCTGTATGTTCTCCTTTGAATTCATACGCATTAAGCCATGTTTTAGTTTGCAACCTGCGGTATTATACATGCAAAATAGGATGAAAGGTGCAGCTTGTGGTCCTTCTTGTACTTAGCAAGAGAGACAGCTACAGAGAAACCCCTGTTAGGAAATGTTAAATACAATATTGTATTTCTTCCTGCATTTTTTCCTTGGCAATTGAAGAGAGCCATTGCATGTCATTAAGAAGTTGATGTGTTCCACCTCAGAAGCCCGCTTCATTTCACTGAACAGAAATTCAAGGTAGCAGAGACCATGTCAGAATGAGAGCACATGGCTGTGCCTGCATCTGTGCTGTGCATGGAGAAGGTTCTCCCACATGCTCACATTTAATGCATCCTTTAATCTTGAAAGAGCACATCATTGCCCAGATTCATGGTAGGCATTGATGCTTCTTCACTCTAAAGAAGTTCTGACTCTTAACTATGAGTATAAATCTAGTGAAATGTATATCAAGAGACTCAAGTGAACTGTACTGTGCAAAAAGAGTAGCAGCATATTAAGTCACACTTTCCATCTGTCTTGGGATGTATAATGGAGAGGAGATTTAAATGTATTTTGACCTTTATATGGTTATATTCAAATACAATTGTAAATCCCTTTACATTTTATAACACTGTACTACGCATTTTCCCCTTTAGGGGAGGGGGAATGAGATACCTGTTGCTATGTTCATGGGCAGAAATCTTCATCTAACAGTCCTTAGTCATAGTGCTGGGTTGATGGTTGGACTTCCTGATCTTAAAGGTCACTTCCAACCTTGATGTTTCTATGATTCCAGGTCATGCTCCACTGTGACTCCACTCCCAGGATGAATCCACTTTGCTCTCCTCACATGTTGTCTCTGCTGCTGCTGTGTTTTGTGGTTCCTCTTGCTTGAAGACAGGAGGCCAGAACCACATGAGATGGCCAAAAATGGCCAGAACCATTTTTGCTAAATTTGTAGAATCATAGAATATTTTGGGTTAGAAAACACCTTTAAGATTAAGTCAAATAATAAACCTAACACTGCCAAGTCCGCCACTAAACTATGTTCCTGAGTGCCACATCTACACATTATTTAAATACCTCTAGGGATGGTGACTCAACCACTTCCCTGGGCAACTTGTTCCAGTGCTTAACAGCCATTTCCATGAAAATGTTTTCCTATTATCCAATCTAAACCTCCCCTGGTACAACTTGAGGACATTTCCCCTTGTGCTTTCTTGCAGCTTATTCCCTGCAAGAAGAGACTTGTAGCGACCAGGTTACACCTCCTTTCAGGCAGTTTTAGAGAGCAATAAGGTCTCCCCTGAGCCTCCTTTCCTCCAGGCTAAACACTCCCAGCTCCTTCAGCTGCTTCTCACAGGACTTGTGGTCCAGACCCTTCACCAGCTCTGTTGCCCTGCTCTGGACACTCCAGCACCTCAATGTCTTTCTTGTAGTGAGGAGCACAAAACTAGACACAGGACTGGAGATGTGGCCTCACGACTGATGTTTTGCTCACCAAAAAAAGTACAGCTACTTATACTGTAGGACAAGTATAATCCTACTTCAGTTTAGAACATATTTCCTATCTTTGATATCACATATTTTCTTAACTGTCGTCTCAATTTCTTTTCTACTTTATTTCTGCTTTGGAAATTATATTTTGTCATTTGACTTTTTTCGAATCTCTGGCACACAGTGTGTACTTAGCAGCTTCCACCCATCATCACGTAGCTGCAGCACACTTTCATTTCCCCTTCTTTCCAACCATACCACACTTCTGCAACTGTGCCAATACTGATGTCTTTGGGCAAAACATCACCCTTTATGACATCAAAATGTGACTATTCTGTCTAGTCTTTCCTGAAGGGAAAGTTTTGCAGGTATAAAATCCCTGGTATTCCTGACATCTTATAGAATAAAGTGAATGAATGAGCAATGATTAATGACATTTAGTTTCAACTATGTAGTATCTATGTTGTTTGTAAATTAAGATACTAGCTGCACAAGTTGGAACAATTAGGGAAATTCCTCATTTCCTTAGCTCATAATTGTCTTAATGGTGTTTTTTCTCCATTTGCATTGGTTTTTACCCTTTTCAAAAAAAAAAGATATTACAATATATTCTACTTCTAGAAGATCAGAAGGATTATTTTGCCCACGTGAATAAAGCCAATGATGTCTTTATCCTGTTATGTTATGTGGTCAACTCAGCATTTCTTAGTATTTCTATGAAAGATGTTGCTAGCCACATTCGTTGGGTTTGCTTAAGAGAAAATAATATTTATGGATAGAAAATTTCATGATGCTGCAACTTAAACTCTATCATATCTTCATGAAGAATCTGTAAAAAGCCAGCTATGGAAAACTGTTCGGTTCCAAGCTCATAGCAATGCTGTTCCGGTTGGGCCCAAAAGGTGACCCAGAAGGTCACCAAATTAAGGACTAATAGCCAAACCACAAGGATAAATCTGTGCTGTAGTCAGAAGTGTAGATCTGTGCCCTTGCTGGTGCACTGCCATAGGAGGCCCTTAACACATAACTCCCTGTTCTGTTATGAAATTGTCTGTGTAACCATCACCAAGGTTTTAATCCACCCCACTTAGCTACCTGTGAACATTAGGATTTCTCTGTCTCAAAAAATACTGTGTGTGGAAGTTGTCCAGAGGCTGTGGTCATAGCTACCATATAAACATGTAAAAACAGGAATTGCTCCCTGAAAATATTTTTAATCTGAAAATTGGAGAAATATTTTGATTTTATCTCCTGAAGAGGCATGAATTTACCAGACTTCCTAATTCTAACATTCAGATATTAAATTCCCTTAGAGGGGAATTGCTATGAAGTCATCTGCCTGACGGTATAGTGCCTTGCAAGATCTAGCAGCTCATTCTTTGACTTTCCATAGGATGTTTTTAAAATCATGAAAGTTTCCCTCTATATCAGTATAAGAATATTTACTCTTACTGCTTGGGAATTCTTAGGATGGCTACCAAATAGTCCACTAGATCCCTGTTTTGCTTCTTATATTTGTTTCTAATTGGCTGCAGTTCTAAAAAATATGGTGGGCTAGTGAAACTCATCATCTGCAGGGGTTGAGCAAAACATGTTATCAAAAGTCTATAGCTCCTAGGGAAGTCAGCTGTGTTTGAAGACTTTTTTTAAAACAGACTATGCCTTTAGGTGACTTGTTGCCCAGTTTTTTCCAGCTCAGCTGCTCTCAAAGTTAAGTAAGAGAGTACACTTTTTTATCAGTATACTATGAATTGGGAATACATCCCTACAGAGGAATAAGGATACATCATTTACATTTATTGTTTGAATTGCGTATTGCAGGTCTAGAAGACCAACCTCCCCAGTCAAAAAAGAGAATTGACTGAGAGGATCTCTTCTAGGGCTGCCTGGAGCCTTTGATCTGCTTCCACTGTAGAGGAAATATTTTTTACTGGATGTTTGCTACCCTGTACTGATTCTTGCCTCTGCCACAAGGAGACCAAGGATGAAACTTTAACTATGTGACATTTCTCAGTGCATTGATAGACCAGCTCCTCTCTGTGCTACGACTTGCAGGTGGTTAAAAACAAAGCCAAGATTCAACCCCAGATTATATAATGAGTTTATAAATAACATAGAAAAGGGACAAGTAGTCATAAACAAACATACAGGGCTTTGTTTCAGAGTCTGTAATTCATGTTTCTATTGCTAGGATCAATGCAGCAGAAGGAAATTCACATTTGTTTTCTCTATGCATGAGTGGTTTTGACACTTCAGCTTGCAAATGTGCATATAACAGCACCTTTATTTAGCAATAATGTCAAAACCTAGAGCCTTGCAGCATCTGTGGAATGCCCCTAGAGTGCTTAGAAATAAGGCTTAAAGGAAAAATCGTTCTAAATTCTACTGTTTCTTTCAAGTGGAGCATGGAGCAATCAGAGTTATATGAATCAGATTTATATAGTACCAGGCAGGAGGAATATCATGCTTTCAACAAATACTCCACAAATACATGGTGTAGGAAACAACAGAATTATCAAACCGGAGTTGAAACTTTACTTTTAAAAAGAGTGCAGATGCTTTCTGTTTGCATGTTTTAAGAAGTATTAGTATTGTCAGCCACTACAGAGACCACTTATGATGTCTGCCAAAGTCAAAAGATGCATTTTTCGGTGCATACAGCTTCTTAAACAGATACAGAAGGCAGCCAGCCTTCTGCTCATGGATAGTGGCAGCTGAGTAGCTTCCTCTAAAGTAAAATAAATAAAAGATAAAGTGATATGCTAAACTATTCTTTTCATAGAGAATTTCATTCTCCCCTGTTAACTTTTCAAATGCAAAATATGAATAGGGAAATTTTAATTAATAAATGAATAATTTTTCAGCTTCATCAAGGTTTCCAAATGTTTACAGTAATTTAGAACAACCTTTAAATGTTGTCTGACACTTTTTTATAACCTTGGTTGTAAAAACAGTACTTTCAGCATTTAAGTGCTTTTTTAACTAGCAGAAGACATACAGCATTCAGAAAATTGTAGGAAATCTAATTTCTGAATACCTTCTAACATTTCCCAGCACGCAATATAAAAACAAGAACTATAAAAATTATTTTATTCATTAAAAAAAAAGTGTAGAATAAAAGCAAGAAAAAATCTGTTAAATTCATGTCGTAAATGAATTGTTTGTAATTTAAATGAATGCTTGCTGACTTCTTTTAACTCAAATTCCCACAGTTTCTTCTAAACTAGTCTGGTTATAGAGTTGTAAACAATTTCCTTTAGGCATCTGTCTAACTTGCAGTTAGGATTAGATAATTGCTCAGTGCTATGGCATTTATTTAAGGGATTCCCATTATTGCAGTGAAGACCATGGGAGAAGTTCCAGCTGAATTCCCTTCAGGGATCTAGAGTGAAAGCAGACAGGAGTGGCAGCTGTTCTGTCTTTTGGAAAGACAATCCCTTCTTCATCTGTCCCACTGCCAGCCAACTCCACTTGGCCAGGTCCCTATCCTCACTGGGCAGGGAGCACAGATGGCAACCTGTGGATTTTCTCCAATTTAGCTGGAACTAGGTGTCCAGATTTCCTGGGACAGGACATATTTTCCCACATATTTTTGAATCTTTCATATTTTTCTGTAGTTTTTCTTATAACTGAAAATTTTGGGAACTCCGAAAGAAGCGGTGAATATTTCAGCAGACTCAGAACTTTATTCTCCCCTTTTTGGATCAATACTCTTACCCTTCTTTAGTCCTAGAAGTGATCTTATACTGGAGATACTCAAGACAGATACTGACATGCACTGAACAATGAGTGCCTACTGTGAGAGTTTTCAGCTGGCATCCAAAAGATCCATGGATTTTTACAATTCTCTTCTTATAGGTCATAACACTTTATTTATTAATATAAATCATTCTAGGGAAAGTGCAGCCTCAGCAATAACCAGTGGTGAACTGAGCTGACTGGAGCAGCTGGAAATCATCCAAGTTCCTCTCCAACTGTGGGAGGTGTTGCTGGTGAAAAACCTGCCCATATTCACTCCTTCCATTAGGTCACATCCTGTAAGTTCTGAGGGCTGGCATAGAAGGAACTTCAAGGTCATTTGGAAATAAAAGAATCTGGGTGCCTTTGGAAAAAGTTCTCGAGGCATATAAAGGGAAATGAAAGAAGCAGAAACAAGACCAATTTGTAAAGCTCCCTTAAGAATTTTATCATAAGGACATTGACAGTCTTATCGCCTGATGGAAAACCAGAAAAATAATTTCTCAAAAAATCAATAAATCCCATAGATAGTTCCAAAAGGACAAAGTAGTAACCAAAAAAAAAAGCTGATATAGAGGACTGTTAAAGCTCTTGGATAGAAGAGAACAAAAAAAAAAAAAAGGTCTCAGCTCAGTTTTCTATATTACACTGGATAGGATTTATGAATCTATCCTATTTAACTTCCATAAGATGAAATACTGACATTTTTTGAATGGGAAATGTGAGCCTAAAGTAAAAATTTCTGTAATGCTTCTTCATTGATATTTCAGGAAAGTGTTTTAATTAGGTAGGTGAACGGGCAATTAGTGAATCCCTGACTAACCTGAGTACCAATCAAAGTGGTTTCTTGGAGGATTTATTTAACTTTTCCTGATGTTAATTTGACACATTCTTCTTGTATTATCAGATTTTAAGTCAAATTAATTATTAAGGAAGAGCTGGGAATATATTTGATTGCAAAAAGGTGTTTTGAATGCAGTGAGCTGTGATGCAGGGGTAGCATGATTAAAATGAAGGAAGGGCACACTAAAGAACTGGATAAAGACCTTAAAACACCTGACAAGAACTAGATAGAGTTAAAAAAACCCCAACAAAATAAAACTCAACAAATTATGGGTTTCTCTTTCCATATCTAAAGTTCTTTGCTGTAACTTTAGAGCTGGAGAAACGTACACTAAAGCAGATTAAAAATACAGTCATTAATCTTGGGCAGCATGGAGAGCCTACTTAAGGGGAGACAGAGCCCAAACTTGAAAACCAGATAGACAAAGGAGATAAATTTCCATTGTCCTTTAGTGGCCTGCAGTCCTGCAAAGTGTAGTTTCTCACAATTCCACTTTCCAGCAAGAGCACTTGAAAAGCTATTTTGCTTGCATTAATGTAGGCTGAAATCAAATACAAAACATTAATTTTTTTTCAGGGGACATAAATATCTTGTCTGTGAAGTTGGTAACAGTATAATTGTGCTTCTTACGTGCCTCTTACAGAATATTTTTTGCCTTGATGTTGTCACTGCTGTTGAAATGACTTTGCTTTTGAAGAATATTCTGATCCTCACACAGTAAATTCCTTGCTGAGGTCCCTCTGTTGTTGTATGTGGGTAATGGGATAGGGAAGAGTCGCATCCCAGGGAAAAGGCTACTACCACTCTTATCACCTTTATGGCTGCATCTAGCCCTTACTTAGCTGTTGCAAGATAAATAATAGGTAAGAAGCCAAAGTTAGTGTAATTTGTAACTTCACTGCTTGTTCACTTAGTTTCATTTTTCTCCTGTGTTTCTTCAGAACTGTGCTATCATTTTATCTGACTCCAAAGGTCCCAGCACCTAGCTTTTAAAATTCTCTGTTTGTGAAGTCCACAGAACTCCGACAGAGTGAGTGTTATAATAGAATGCATCTCTTTGAGATGTTTCTGACTGGAATTTCAAGTGCTGTCTCATTAACCTATGTAATTATTATGCTACTAGTTTTCACCTATCAGGAGCCTGGAAGTCTGCTAATGTAGCTGAATTTTGACATGTTGCTGTAGCATATCTAACAGCTCTAAAATTTGAAAAGAAATATTCATCACTCTTGTTTTACAGAGTGTATTTAGTTTCATTATTTAGCTTGTAAAAGGATGGATGATTTCAGCTTATTTACCAAGCCTCTGCTCTGGATATTTCTTGAGGGCAGTTTTGTTTTAAAGCAAATATCATGCACATAAGGTTTGAGGTAGATCACATTAATGATTGATCCATTGAAGCCTTGAGTTTTACTGTTCAGGCACAGTATTCCCTGCTATGTTCTACGGTCTTCTGTCAAGCACTGCTTGCGCTGTTTTTAGTCCCTGATAATGGGTAGCAGTCCTATCAGTGACACAACGCTGTTTGTTACAATGATCCCTAGGACAGGAAAAACTGATCAGCACCATGGAGGAGCCTGCAAGTCTACAGTCTTTCTGAGCATTGGTGCATTCAAGGTTCATAGAGTCAGGTGGAGCTGCAAGGGGCAGTACTGCTCTGCTTACCCTGGCTGTTCCTTCCTCTCCTTCCTTGGGGCTTCACCAATGGCTCTGTGACCCAATCCAACTGCAAATTCATCTCACAGGTAGATAGATGGAGTTTATCTACAACAAGCTCAAATCCTAAAGCTGACACAAGGTGAAGGTCAGAAGGTGTAGCTGGTAGTGAAGAGGAAGGCTGCCAGCAGCTTGTTCTTTTACTAACGCAACCAAGATAGCTCAGCTGCAGAATGAGATGTACACAGAGGGAGGGGCTTTTTCTGGAGCTGCACAACTGAGGGCAGGCTGGTTGCAGCCACCTGGCTGACAGCCAGCTTTCTCACCTCTGCAGGACATTTCCTCATGCATGGACAAATCCTTTGAGCCTCAGCATGCAGCCTATTGTCCAGAATTACATGCCAGGCCCCTGTTTATATGGTGCTTATCAACCACAACAGAAGTATACCATGGTTTTTCTGACTAGCTTTGCCCAGTTAGTTGCTGGAGAAGTTTGTCAAAATGCACCATACAGTAATTCTAAAAGGGGACGAGGGAGGAGAGACAGGAGAAAAAAACCCACAAAAACAACTGCAATCATCGGGTTTTCTCCCTCCAAAGTCTGATAGACTGAAGTCAAGCTGAAGGAAAAAAAGCATTTGTTTCTCTTACAGCTCTGTGAATTGCAGTGAGACTTGACCAGTTTCTTTGTAGGCACCGCAGGATGCCAGTCAGTATTTGACAGGATCTAAGAACCACTTCTATGCTGCTCTGCTATGGATTTGTTTCAGCTCTGACTGTGAAGGCTTGTTCTTTCAAGTGCCTCTGTTCCACATTCCCTCTTCAGAGTCCAGAAAATCAACAATATGCAGGCACATCTGAGGGCTGTCACACCAGGGCATGGACAAATATGTTTATGAATGAGACTGTAATTCTTGCCTTGGTGAGTTGAAGTGTGACACTGTGAGATTAAATATGTCAAGAGATGTTGTCTGAAGTTTGATGTCAAAGGAGTAAGATGTGGTATAAAGTAAGCAGATACAAGGCAAATCTCATTGAAAAATCAAGAATTGATAAAAGAATGTACAAGATTGTTCAAATCTGAAGTATATCAACTTGACTCTCTTCTTTTCCTTGAATGACCCTAGTTTTTTTCTATGCAGTTTTCTGATACACACCTTTCTGAACCTTTTCCTGCCTCCTGCCTTTCAGTTCTCATTTTCTGTAGGACAACTAGGACATAACCTTACAGATAACTTTCTGTCATTTTATTGTACTAACACTTGTCCTTCTTTTCTGTTTGCTCAATCCCTTTTTCACTATGAGTATGTTTCTAATGTCGCACTAAATCATGACTGTCTGCCCTTCTGGGCAGCAGCTGTATCTTAATTTGTTAGTGGGTGACCACTTGTTGAGGCTTAACTGGTACTAAACTCACTCTAAAGACGAAATGGGTGATGCTTGAGTAAAATTGTATTGACATTAGATCATAGAGCCACTGAAGTCTCCAAGGAAAGGTTTGAATATAAACTAATTCACCTAGGGTCTGCTTCCTTTTTTAACTAGCTTTCAATGCAAGTTACATTGAGTGTCAGGTTCTGTGATATTCATTTATTTATTTCTAAGCAGATATATTCTGAGAGGCAGTTTTCTTCTGTAGATGGATGCCTTTGCGTTACCGTTTCCTGTTTATTTTCCCGAATTTCATTTTCTTGTAAATCTGAAGTTTACAATTCATGCTATGAGATCAGAACTGGTTATAATACTGAAACGGCATAGTTAGAATAGCTGAAAGTCAAAGGGCACTGACATTAGATCACCTCAGCAAATCTTTGATACACAATGAAAGTCTGTTTCAAAGCAGTTCTCTTTTTATAAAATAATTTATTTTTTTAATCAGCTTCTCTGACTTATTTACTGAGTTACCTGCAAGAATGAGGCCTTTATTTTTCCAAACAACCCTCTGTTAGCTATTTTTAAAAAATTGCTAAATTAGTTTTTGAGAAGACAATATTGATTGTATGGATAGTGAAATATCTTACATTCATATTATGTTAACATATAAATTTTTTATTTTTAATAGATCTCAGATTTTTTAGAAGTACTTTAGATGTGCCTTTTCAATTAAAAGTCAGAGCTCCCTAAGAGTCTTTCATGGATGGTGGTAGAATTACCAGATTTTGGTGTTGTGCCTATTGATCAAGCCACCACTATTTTTCTAACTGTTGATCGAAGAAAGATGACTAAGGGCTGAATACTGCCTGAGCCAAAACAAAATACTGCCAGGAAGCGAATGATTATTTGGAAATTATTTTGAAATGTTCAACCAAAATTCATGTCATAGTTGTATTTATCATTTATGTAAGCTAGCAATAGAAAAAAAAATGACAGAAAGGAATGAAATATGGCAGTATGATTTGTAGCTTAAGGGGGAAAAATCACAATTTCACAGCAAAATAAGCACAACAGGTTCTAATAGGCATGTTAGATTATCAAAATTTCCTGTTCTGAGCAGCTTAGAAGTCTAGCAGACACATATTTTTACACAGTTTTTGCACATATTTTTAATGTAGAAGCTAAACTCTTTCAATTCAGCAAAATATTTTGGAACCCATAATTTTCAGATCATTGCATGATGTTCTACGTTATAACCCCTTATGCCATTCCCTCCATAGTAGCTCCAGAGATAAAATGGCACTTGGTGCAACTTTTCTTATGATATCCCCTACTCACATGTGTTTATTGAGGCATTACAAAGAACAGCCATAGCAGCCACTGTACAATGCAATACACATTGTTTATCATTTCTGAATCCATGTGGGTGCAGGTACAAGAAATACCAGTGTCTTCAGTACTGTGCCATTCTTAATGTGGTTTCTCAGCTTGTTATACTGTGCTTTTTTCTTTAACAGATAATTTTTAAGCAGCAATTCATATAACAAGTTCTTAACTGGAAGGATCCCTGAGCCCTGGGATTTCCGGCAGGAAGCTGGTGACATTACTTATGGCACTAAACAATCCAGATCATATCCAAGATAATGTGTAAGAACAATACTGAGAGGGTTCTTGAAAACTCGTTTCTATTTACTCTTCCTCTTGTCTTTATCTGAAGTCAGGCTTTCTATCATTTAATGTAAGGAATGATAGGGCTAGCTTGTCTGTTCCAAATTACACCATTCAATTACTTTACTGTATGAAGTTCCCAGCCTATGGATAACTGCATACTAGGAGAAAAAATGTTTAGCCAATAGTTTGTGAATTTGAAAAAGGCAGCATTTGAATGAAAAGAATGATTAATCTAGGAAAGTGGTACAGAGATTATTTTTGAAGTAATACTACATTTGGGCATAAAAAATGTCAGTATTTGCTTGTACCAAGTACAAAACATCTTCCAAGCTGTGGAGCTCTGCCACAGCTTCTCTTTTTGTTTTGCATACTATGCCAGGCAAACAGAAGCATCCCATAAGCTTTTCAGCACACAGTATTGCTGTGAACAATGACTCCTTTTATAAAAGTCGCCTTTTGTTTGAGGTAGATAGAAACAAAGCCAGTTGCAAGGTAATTATAACCTGAAAGGAAATCATGCTGGATTGTGATTCTAGGGTATTCAATGACTGTCACAAGGTTGGACAGTTGGAAGTAGGTATATTAGCAAAGGAGCCCCAGGAATTCCCTTGAGGTTTCCTGGGAATTCAAGGGGAGGTTCATTGTTATCATGATGTATTTTCCTGCTACATGAAATACCAGCACCACCAGCAGCCCTCTGTTTCCCTACAGGCAGAAGATGGGTCTAGAGTAGTCTAGGGACCCAGAGTTGGCAGATAGGGCAGCAGAGTTGTCTGGTTTGGCTGGATGAAGAATTCAGGTCCACCTGCTTTCTGTATGTTCTGGGAGGTCCAGCAATTATGGAGTGACTCAGAGTTTCTGAATCAGCTGCTTGAGTTTGTGCTCATACACTTAAGAGTGTAGGTTTATCATGCAGTATTGGCACAGAGTTTTATTTCCTCAGGAAACAGGAGTGCATCAGCAGCAGGTCTGCTGGTTTGTGTATCCTATTTACATAAGCGGAGGTTCACATTTAAGAAAAGAGGACACAGTCTTCAGCTGTGCCAGGGAAGGTTTAGATTGGACATAAGAAGAAGTTCTTCACAGAAAGAATGATTGGGCATTGGAATGGACTGCCTAGGGAGGTGGTGTAGGTGTTTAAGAAGAGACTGGACGTGGCAATGAGTGCCATGGTCTAGTTGACAAGATGGTATTTGGTCATAGGTTGGACTTGGATGATCTCAAAGTTCTTTTCCAACCTAGCTGATTCCATTATTTCTGTTATCCTGAAATGACTGCCATGAGTTCATAGGACTGGCTTGCATTAAACAGTAGGTAACAATCAAGGGTAAGGGAAAAAAGGAGTAAAATTGAATAAACAGGAATGAGATAAATGAGTTAAATTGGAAAAGCAGCAATAAATAATGTGCCTGGGCAAATTACTAAAATAATCTATGGAGAGTGATATTGTTGAAGAGCTACTGTTAATTATGTAAAGTAGTCAGCAAATCCAGGGAGCTGTCACACGTTTTATCAAACTGGCTGATTTGCTCTATCATTTCTAACATCTTCATTCTACATGGTCCATACAGGTATGCAATAATACGTTTCCTTCATATGGTAAAGATTTTTTCCTTTGCATTTAGACCAACCATTATAATTCATCTCCTTTGTTGTCAAGAGACTGCTGATAATTTAGAAATAATGAAAAACTTGTACAAGAAACATTCATCCTTCATTTTCTGAAAATATTAAATTCCTATTAGAGGTTTTCATTCTCTTTTTGATTAGAACTGCCTGCCCCAGCAAGGGCTTGTGAAATCATTTCAGTATGATCAACACTCAACTTTCAGCCAAATGTCAGACTGAGAAATATTTGAATGCTATAACTATTTATCAGAAATCAGTATTCAGAGCATTGGTTTCTCTCAGGCTTTTTGATCCTTGACCGTCACTACTTATTTATTTATATATTGATTTGCTGTCAATTAAGTTTGTTATTAAGTTTACAGGAAACTGAAATCTCAATGTATGACTGTCTTTTCTCTAGCAAGGACGGAATATATACTGAGACTAGCACTATAGAGAAAATACAGTGTATAATTTTAAATACACTTTTATATGTACAAATCAGGAAAGAATCTTTAATGAAAACAACTCAGACTTTGATCTTTAAAGAGCTGGAAATCAGAATTATGTGCTGAACTCCATATTAAAAGGTCAGTTATTAGTATTCCAGTATCAAAAGCTCTGCAAAAATAGGAAGTGTCAAAATTGAGGTGACTTGTGCTTGTTGATATATAGCCTTGACGCTTGACAACCTCACTGCTAAGAGCAGCTTGAGAGAAGGTCAGGTGACAAGAATAATTCTTTTGAACTGATAAAGCCTTTCTCAGCTCTACTGCTCTCATTCCCTTTTTCCTCCCCTAGCCCTATTACCCACTGTGCCTTCTCCACATTGCTTCTTGTTCTGCTTTAATTTTTCAATTTGTTTTGAAAGATAACAAAAATTTCTTGTCAAGGTAAACTTTCAAGAGCTGGAGAGGGGCAGCCAGCTCTGACTGGCGGAGCTCTTGCAATCTGCCATGCAGTCTGCCAGGGTCATGCTGTAGCACACCCACTTCAAAACTTCAGGATGGTTCCATTTTCCTACACAGTGCTCCAGCTAAGCAGAGAAAGGAACTGTCTCTTCTTTCACATGCTCCTCCTCCTTTGTCCTGTTAAGAACGACAGTTCAGAAAATACACATTACTTTTTTTACAGGAGCTTTGCAACATTTGCATGTGAACCATATAATCTAAGCATTGAAGCACAACTAACACTGTGTGGATACAATTTGTGTGGAAGCAAAATCCGGCTGCTGTTTAGCTATTTCAATAGCAGCTGAGCTCTGCCCAAACTCAGAATTTATTCTGAGTGTGCCGACCATGAAAACCTGGCAACATAGTTAAAACTGAGATCAATGCGTCTGAGACAGCAGATAATAATCTGCGTCTAGAGTCACCAGACAGATCCTACAATATCACAGATCCAGGTTTCATCTGCTATTATCAGATAGTGCAGTGCCTCCAGGATGCTCATAAACTTCCCAAACCCTTAGGCAGGAGGCTCTGGGGAAAATGAGGGCACAAAAAGAAGCAAGGCAGCAGCAGTGGAGGAGTGGTGCCTGCAGATCCTTCAGCTGATCTCCTCCTGAGTCATTCCAAAGAAAACATTTACATGTCTAACCTACAAGTGCGAATTCTTAGACATCATATGGGAATCTGATAAATAAGGGTTAGGAGGCAGGAATCTCTGCATCATAGTGAAATACTTCAGAGTCATCCAAAAGAGTGATTTTGGATGTCTTTGAAGCACAGAACCCATATTTGCACCAGAAAGTGAAAGTCTCTTGCTTCCAGGAGCAGTGTTTACACTGAATACTCCAGTACCCTTTCCAGAAGAGACAAGAGTTGTGTATGCCATGCCAGGAAACTTCTTTGGTAATTTAATGGCAATTAATATATATGAGTACAACTTTTAAGTCTGTTCTAATGTCTCTTTTTGTGACCAGGAGCTCTATTGCCTAGGATTTGGAAAATGAAATTAGTATTCTCTGTCTGGCAGACTCTTTGTGTGTAGCTTTTGCATTTAATAAAAGGAAATTATATAAAAGTCTGGGCTGTCATTCTCAATTATGTACATGACTCTTATGAAAATAAGGGAAAAAACCCACCAATTTTTCTCTTGTGATTCCAAGCAGATTTCATAACTAAAAGGAAAAAAATACCTATTCCTGGAATAAGCCTGTGCAAATAACCATAGGACCTTTTTTTATTTGAACAACACTTCACCAAGTTTCTTTACAAACCTCAATTACAGTTGCTATATCCAATCTTGTTTGTTCTGCCAGCCTGTAGAAATAACTGTCACAGTTTATGATATGAATGCTACACTGTGACAGGGTCTGTATATCCACAAAAATATCCAGCATACACTGCCTAGTTGTCTTTGCAGACAGAAAAGGGAAATGTTAATGCCAGTTCTTCTTTATCACCAGAGTTGGAAGTGGATAGTTTTAAAAATGAAAGGAATGTGCACAGTCCAAGTCCTTATTCCTGCTTGTTGTCTGTAGTCAGCAGTCATGTGCTTGCTTTATGTTACTCCACAGTGACTGGATGACTTAATGAAATTAAAAAAAGAAATGCTGTATTGTTTCAAAATACATGTTTTGGAAAATGTTTGCATAGGTATATTACAAAAATATATTCACATCCAAGGAGATTTAAAATTTTGTCTTTCCAGGGTATTTGATATAACTGTGTGACAGAAGGAGAAAGGAAGAAAAGAGTGCATGCAGAAGACAGTAGGTTTTATATGAGTGTCCTTCCTTCCAAATCAGTTAAATGAAAACTGAACAATCAAATACATAGGGATTAGGATTATGACTCCTAGTCTGGAAAGCAAATTTTAGCATAATGTCTGGCAGGAGATGGTTTAGGATGTGGTTAGAGGGATGGAGCTGTAGGCAGAACTTGTACCGTAGTAAACTACTGATGAATAATTCTGATAATGAAACAAAACTAATTATTGGTTTGTGATGACAACTGTAAAATATAGTTTTAGCTTGATGATACAAACAAGCCTTGACATTGATGAAAATTAATTTAGGCTGGAAGGAGCAATGCTTTGAAAATTCAAATTAAATCAGAGCTTGTTTAAGTTGCAGTATTTGTAGGGAGATGCAAACAGGTGTCTTACCAACATGAACATCAAACCAGGTGATGCAAAAATGGATTACAGTCTTTTAGCCCCATCTTCCAAAGTCACATATAAGAGGGTATATCAACAGCCGTATGTATACCCGTATGTCCTCAGTTGTGATTATTCATGCTCCTCTTGGGATTTCAAGGGCTGATCATAGGAAAATGATTATTCCTCAACTCCCAGCACCCATCTTCCAAATTACCTCTAAGCAGGGCAGAAATTAATGGCAGCTCCTTTTTCTTTCGAAAATGACATTTTTGCAGAGTCCTCTAGAAATAAAATACACTGAATAACTTTAATTCCCTCTAGTCTTTGCTGCTTTTTATGGGACAGATGAAGGAAAGGAAGGATTAATGGGACTAGATTTTACTTTAGGTCACATCAACTTAAGCTTGGAGTGACTCCTGACTTCCTAGTAAGATTGCTCTAAATTTACAGATACAAATCAGAAAATAAATTGACTCCTAAAATAGTATGTCCTAATTTGGTTTTTTTTTAATATCCTAGAGCTTGTCTTGGCACTACCCTGAAATTTACAATGCAATTCAGAGCAATTAATGTGAATGTTAAAATTCACAACTTGTGGATGCATTCATGTTGTAACTTAAATGAATTTAAAATTATAATTCATTATAATTATAATTAAAAATTATAATTAACTTTAGCTATCAAAGTTCTGGTTTTCTCATTTTATTTATAGATTTCCAGTTACCTTTCATTAGTGTATGATAAAATATTTGAAAGCTGAGACGGCTTGGTGATTTTGGATTTTTTTTTTAACTTTTTTCATCTTTGACAAGTCGATAATTATATGTAGTTTGAATATCTTTTGAAAATGTAATAAATTAAAAACTGTACTTTTATCATCCCATGTGTGTAACAGCCCTAATACAGATGTTATACTCTTACCTGCATGCTTTTATCTTAGAAACTTAATGTGCTTCACAGACATATGTAAGCTGCTTAAATAGTGTATAAGATGAAAGCAGTTTATAGAGGTAAAATCTATTCTAGTAAAAACCAGTACTGTTTTGGTACTCTTTCAGTATTCTTGTAGAAAAACTGCATTTTTGTTAACACACATTTGGGTAGTGAATTAATGGAAGTATTCATTTAGGATGAAATAAAGCTCTGTTGAGAAGACTAATACAGCTTTAGGAAAAAATTTAACTTATAGTCTTATTGGGACCTGTGTGCATAAAATTTATGATACCTTTTTGCATCAGTGCATTTTCCACTTCGAAAACGTAGCATAAAGAGCTTGAGTTTTGAAATTGATTTTGAAATTGAAGGGGATTTAAAATTAAAATTGTATGTCTCTATTTCTGTTTTTAGTTTGTGTTTTAAAGTCAAGAAGTGGAGAAATCCCTGAGTGTGGACAATCATTGTGTAATCAAAACCTCTATAGCATTTTTTGCAAGGACAACCTTAGATATATCAAGTACAGCATTTTTAATACCTGAGCTGTTGTTAAATTTTTCTTATATAGTTATTATTTTACAATTCAACTTACTCTATTGGGACCTGCACTGCGACTTAAGGAATATAATTGGCTAGTATCCATTTCCACTTTTTGCAAAAACATATGTTCTGGGTCTGATGGAGGTCTGTTGTTCCTTATTGCTTCAGGCTCTACAGCCTCCTAAGGAGGCACTGTGCTGAAAGAGCACCACAGGCATTGGGTTTCCTTTAACTGAGACACTCACTTCCCCAACTCAGCTCTCCACAGGTCATCAATTAAACTCTTGCTTTCTGCCTGGGATTTTTAGATGTATCTGCAAATCTCCTTGGCCATCCTTTCCTCCTTGACTTCTCCTCAATATACAGATCAAGGTTTACAGGTGGATTGATGCAGAAGTGTCTTCCCTCATCTTCTCAAAGGCCCTCCACTTCATAATAGCCCTCTGTACAGGGGAATGCCCACCTCTACACTGCCTGTTTCCTATTTGCAAAAGTAGGGGAAAGTTTAAGCTAGCCCATACCTTGTGGTCAAGTCTCAGCCTTGTTTAATATTAATATAGGCTCAAATCTGTAGGAAAAACCCCTGGGTCCCTGCTGAGGTGAAATTTGCTTGAAGGGAGAAAGAGAAATCTTGCCCGACATATCAAAACTGAACTCTTTCTTGGCTCTTATCTCCAGCAGCATTCTCCTCATAAATTCATTTTGCTTACACAAATGAAAAGCCGTTAGCCCAGTTTTGAATACAGATCTTAGTACAATGTACAGAAACTGAGTACCTTGAATATATTTATTAACCAAATAAATCCTGTTTCATTAGGACTAGAATGACTTTTCATTTGACTTGCTTTCGCTCACAAACCTCTCTCTTGATCTTTCTTATATTTCTTCTCTTCCTGAAAAACCCATCAAAGATTGATAAAACATATTTCTAGTGATATTTTAGATTTTTCATTTAATTCTGTCATGGAATCTGATAATTCCACACCTCCTTTGCTTTTGACAACTTTTGTATATAAGATGCCAGTCACACCCAAAAGAGGCACCTCTGCTATCCTGTTTATATTCTGATTTTATAGATTTATATATGCCCAAATCAATATGACTCAGTGCGGGACATGTGTGTGTGAGACTGTCTGGATACTTTGTAAATGGCCAGAATTTCTGCAGCTGAATAAAGAGACATCTTTTTTCTTTAATTTTTGTTGCTTTTTGGTAAGGCACAATGTAGAGCTGCGTCTGGATGTGGGGCTGATTGCTGCTTTATCAACCCCATTCACAGATGGAAAATTGCTCTGTGCAGTGTGGTAAAATCTGTTCAGATGCCACAGACATTTGAAAGGTCATTGAGTATCTGTTTGATATATGGATTCGTCTTATTCTAAGGCGTTGTGGGCTTCTAAAACACAGTATCCAGCCATGGCTCACAGTAGCAGACTAGGCATAGGGGAGAGCAGTCAGCCCTGAGGAAGAAACAGACAGCTTTCTTCACGTGCTTTTAGCTGATGTTCAGGCCTGGCTTTCCCACACTTTACATGGTTTCTTGAGTGGAGAGAACTGCAGACAAAATGGGATACAATTGTTCAAGAATGTCCAAAGCTATAAAAATCATGTGGTATGTTCATGTAACATGGTGAAATGCAGTGAAATAGACTGTCCAGCTCAGGTTGTGAGCTGTTTCCAAATGTATTTAATATCCTGAAGGGCTCATCTTGCCTTTCTGAAACCTTTCTGAGAGGAATCGTACACTTAAAATCTTCTAATGACTGTTTCAGCAATAAGTAGCATTTTACAGTAAGTATTTGACTCCTTGTAATCAGTGAAACTGGTTGTTATGTGCAGCAGACTCACAGGGAATAGAGCCACTCCTGATGCGAGAGATCACTGGTTTCCAACTTTTCTTTCAAAAAATCCAATAAAGGTGTTGACCATACTTAGGAAATGGTGCAGATCCAAATCATATGGATTGCATTTGAACTCACATATAATCAGCCATAGTCCTTAGCTAGAGGTCAGTCACTGTTCGCATCAAGTTTACATCACATTTCATGTCCTAGTAAATCTCTGGAAATAAATGTCATCTAGTCAGGCTACTCTATGACAATGTCAATTGATATCTTAAAAGTAATAGACTACCACTTTTTTCACTTTTGCAGTTTAAAAAATATGGACATAACTAATCTGCACACAGTTTAACACCCTACAGTGTTGTTAGTAAACAAACTACATTCTCTTTCTTTGTTTCACAAATAAAAAATGTTATTGAAATAGTTGCTCTAACAGAGAGGATTACAAATGTAACGTCATTGGACATTTTGTGACTATTCTGCTGTTCTCAGCCATTATTATTTGTAGCAGGGTCTTTCAGGTTTTATTTTCTTCTGTTTGGGAATAGCTTGTTCTTGTAATTGATCCCTGCAGGGATTTTGTATCTCAAACTTCCTTTTTAAAGGATATTTCCAATTAGGCCGGCAGTCTGTTTATATGCTGGTATAAAAGAAGCATGCCACTTTCAGTAGAATTAATCCATTTTTAGATTGTGAAGAAAAATGCGTTAAGGATGTCTAAGATCAAAGTTTCTAACAAAACTAACAAGAAAGCTTGTCACAAATGAAAAAAAAATCTTCCTGCAGTGAAGAGAATCTTTTTAAGACTTTGGTCATAAATCTAAAGCCCTCAGTACAGAGACTCCAAAGGAAAGATATGTTCATAATTTTTGGTTTAAATATACTGAGAAGAAATACAGTGCCAAAACTAGAATAAAATGGTTTTGTTAGTGATATCTGTTATTTTTCTATGAAGAACTAAAGTTAAAAGTACAATTATACACTGTGATGATATGTTTCTAGTACTGGGGGCAAAAAGGCAAGTAGGAGTGAAGGAGTAGCAAAACTTAGCAGATTCTGAGCATTTTGGCTGTGAGCATGCTAATGAAGTAAAACTCTAATTCATAACATTTTTTAAGAATGAATGTATTTTGCTTAAAATTATTTCTTACTGCATTATTCTACTTTCATCAAGTTTCACATATAAAGCACAATAGAGGCTTTACCTGGACATCCAGTACATTTTCTACTTAGCTTCCAAATATAGCTGTGCTAGTGTTTTTAGAAACAAGAGTACTATCAGCACATAGAGATAATTCCTATAATTAAAGTGTTTTCTTTTTTGAGACCAGTATGAACTCAGTAAAACTTTGTATTGACTTGCTGAATTTAGTAATAGCTGTGTTCAAATGTCATTTACAACACTGACCATAGTTTTTAAAGGTTTCATTAATGCAGTAATTCTATTGATGCTAGTGTATTTTACTAGTTGTCTTCCATATTGCTTTGCTTTAATTTTAAAGATAAGCTGTGAGAAGTAGTACTGATATGACTGGAGTTTCAGAATTGCCTTTTAGTTACTTTTATTGATCATCCTTTACTTACTTCACTGAATTTGCAAAGGTCATTTAAATAACTCCTCTCAAAATATGAACCCTAAAGACCAAGTAATTTTAATTTTAATTAGTCTGTGGTCTAAACCTTTGTCTTGACAGACTAATTGAAGTATAACTCAGGGTGAGAACATCTGGTTTTATTGGATTGTTATTGGATTGTTATTGTTTATTGGATTGTTATTTCCAGATCCTGAATCATATCTCGGATGTAGGTCCTATCCATGTAACCAAGATTTCTTATATTCACAGGAGACAAGTGAACTGCATTTCCCAGAATTACTGCTGTTTATGTGTGACTCTGATTCATGAGGGCTATTGTTTGACTGAGCTAATGTAAAAGCAGAGGTCTCACTCTTCCATAATCTCCTGCTGACTGGTCAGCTGATGTGTGGCTGTAAAGCAGTAGAGCAGTGACACACCACCTGCAGTGCTGTGACACTTCCATTCGCACTCTCTCACCTGACCTAAGTAAAACGAAAAGTATCTGTGGCTTTCTCAGCTGACATCTTCACCTCTCACTCTCTCTTAGTTACTGAGCTGTGGCAGAGACAGGATTTCAATTACTCCTCACTTCCACCAGTCAAATAAAATTATATCTATTTTCTGACTGCATTCCTGAGGTTTTCACAGCAATTTCAGCTTGAGTTGAGAGAAAAGAACAGACTCAGAATTAAAAATCTGAGGAAGTGTGGGATTAAGAAATCATTAAGCACTGATCTTCATCAGTGGATATAGTGCAAAATGATAGTCCGTAGATGTCTCTACTCCTAGTATAGAAGTGGTTTAGCTCTCATTATCATCATTGTTCAGCTCTTATTTCAGCAGAGCTTCATGCCTCATCCTGGCTATCCCATAGCACAGGCTGCATCTGTAGATTTCAAAGCAACAGGATTTTTTTTTGCTGGATGTAGTCTAAGTGTTTATTGGTGAGAACAATTATTCAAATTACTATTATTAATACTTTTGCACAAATGCAAGCAAACCATAATTGACTAAAAAAAGCCCTAAAGGAATAGAAGTATTTTTCATCAGAAATGAAAACTGACAAGCTCCTACGAGCACAAAAGGGCACAAAATTGTGACTGCTGTCAAAAACCTATAAACCTTTTTTATTGTAGATAAGAGACCTTCAGAAGATAAAAACTTTAAAACCTGTGATCACATTTTTATTGAATTTCAGGTGAATGTTATGAAGTAAGCCTTTTTCATTACAGTTGTTCCTGATACAAATAACATTTGATCTGGCAAGGTAAATATGTTCTCATAGTCTATAATAGCAGAGAACAAGACTTTAATTTTTCTAGTACTGGTTTCTTCCATTGCAAAACATTTAGGTGACAAATATATCTTTCTCTCAGAATAAATTTAAAAACTATACATTTTTCTACACTTGAAAAGACTTTAGACAGCTAAAACTCATCGGACCCTCTAGTCCACTTCTTTGCTAATATGAGTTTCTTATAGTACTTCTTACTTGCTAGTTTAGTCTGTTTAGGTTGTTCGCCATTTTGGCATTTTAAGAACTTTCTCTAGAGCTTCAAATGTATCCTAAAAACTAGTAGTTCATAGTGCCAAATGTCATAGTATAACCCCTAGCTGAAACCAAGGCACTAGGAAATAATCTTCCCTTTGCTCGGACATAACTGAATATCCTCCTTTTAACTCTAAATTAAGTCCTCCCTTTCTTGGAGCTGCACTGCGCAGCTTTTCTATGTTTTTTTTCTTTAATCTTTAGTTATTTTGTAAGTATCTTGTACAGATTAAGTTAACCAAACTCTCTATTACGCTGTGGTAAGACCAGATGTGTCTTTCAAACTTTCAGTCTTCTCGATATGAAGTATCATAGAAATTCACATAAGGCTGTGGGTCATGAAGATGTCTAAGGTAAACTGAAATTAATTTATAGCTAAAAGGTAAAATCTTCTTTTGGTAAAAAAAAAAAAATCTAATATAATTTCTTTTTCTTTTGTTCATATGTCAAAACTTCAGAACCTCAAAAGAACATTCTCCCTTAACTGCAATATGTTATTACTACTGCTGAAGTAGTGTGAGGCAAATAGCTCCCATGTAGGCTTAAAGTGTTAAGGATATCAGGTTCTGCAGAATCAATTTGAAACTCTTAGCTTGAAATTTATTCCTGCTTGAGATATTTTCAGTTCACCTGTTAAAAAATACTAAAATAAGATTAATTGAAATAAAAAGAAACACATCAAAAGTTGATGTCTCTCCAAAGTAATTGATTTTTTGTAGTTTCTCCAAATTTCAGGGTTAATATTTTGAACTACCAAGTTAATTTGGATAGTTAATATTTTAAATTAATATGACTATGAAGTATAGAAAAGCTGTAAAAAAGAATTTCTTAGAAGGATGATTTTTAATTTTTTTTTTCATTTCTCACTAATTTTCTTTTTATATATGCTCTGGTTCTGTAGTCTTGGACTGTAACTGATATTCCATTATTGAAGTCAAAATCAATAATATATACTTCTTTTTTTCTCACATTGGCAATTGAACAGATACTTGGATAGTATTTTTTAATTACCAGGACCAGTGGATTTTCCAAAAGATGCTGCTGGGGTGCGTTCTGGTAGTGCAGAGGCACTATCCATTGTTCCTGCACTGATATAGTAAAGAAGTTAATGCAATATCCATTTGCAGTGACTGAGTATCCATTTTCTTTCCATTATTTTAGCCCTTGCCCACAATTTACTCGCTTCCTGAAATTTAGGATTCTGATTCATTAACAAATGGGATAAAAGAAACTTAATATTTCTAGTCAAATGGTTTTTCTATGAAATTCGGTTCCAAGCATCTGTCAAAGCAGTTTTGCTACCAATGTGTGTGTTTTATATATAAAATATGCAAAAATACTTTTTTGATAGGAAGCTAACTCAAATACTTAACAACTGGGGTTGTATTCTGACTTGCTAGAAACTTAAAGACAATCTTTTTTTTTTACCCTGTAAAAGTACAATTTCCAAGAAGTAAAAATATTTGCATTAAAACTTTCTGTAGAAGTATTGTCTTGGTAAAAATCAATATGAATTTTTCAGGTAGATTTTACACTGTAGGTGGTGACTTGATTTCATTTTCATTTGGACTCTGTATGCCCTGGAAGTTTCTTGCATCTGAATATTCAGGCAGCTGTACGAGCCAGAAAACAAAAACGTAACTTGCAAACACTGCTTTATTGTCTGTGATAAAGATGCAAAGTGCTGTAAATCATTGCAGTCCACTAAAGTTGGGCCAGAATCAAATACCACAGCATGTCAGAAATTCCTTCAGGAAGAGAGAGTTCACATTTCACTTATGTCTGGTTTCTGGTTGTTTAACTGACACTCTTTGCTACAAGAGGAATTTGCAAGCAAAAATAAATCATATATCCTGCTGTTAAAGAATATTATAAAGTATTTGTTGTTTGAACCTTTTCCTAGAATTTTGTAAAGTTTCATTAACCATTTTTACTCCCAACCAACCTGTAGATTGCAGTCTGACAATTGCTGTTATCAGGAAAAAAGCAGCCAAACTTGCTACATATGGCTGGTTCCATTTTGTGCCAGGGAATCCTGTGTGCAGCATGGCTGGAAAAGATCTGAGAAGCTTCAGGGATTCTGCTGAAGTGCCCTTGAGGATCTCAGATGGAGATACAGAGGCAGAGGAAATAGTAAATGAGAAATTGGCAGTAAACCAAAAGGAGTATTCAAATGAAGGGGACTGACCACCCTCAGGACTTCTGTTTGAGCTTGCTTTATTTGTTCATTTCCAGTTAACATCCTTATCATTTGGCAGTCTACAAAAGGAACAGGAAGATTCTAGTCTTTGTGTACAGGATCTCCATTACCACCCAGGAAATCCCTATCAGCTCAATTAGTATCCATGAAAGAAATCTACCCCAGCCTAATGTCTAAATTTATTCAAAACAGTAGATATTTGGGGATTACAGGTTCTGCTTAGTATGCTACAGCTGCTGCAATAAAATTAGGCACCTTGGGGAACTGCAGTCCTAGATGTGAAGAACCAATTTGGGGATGCAAATTGCTTCTTCCTCAGAGTTGCTGAAATCTTGCTCAAAGTTGTGTTATTACTAATCTTGTACAGGCATTCAACGCAGGAAGGACAGAAACTGCAAAAAGCTCCTGTCTCACTGTTTGTCCAGAGATACAATTCCAGCTGCTGCTCCCCCTGAGTGGGATGTGTGTGATACCAGTGAAGAGAGAGGTACCAATCTCCTGGAAAGTAACAAGATGAGCAAAGCCTGTTGTTTCTCAGCAGCCAGTGTACCTCTTGTGCCAGAGAGCCAGGAAGGAATCTCAGTGCAGCCTGCCTCCTCAGGAGGAGAGAGAGCTGACTGTGTGCTACAGGCAGGCACTCGTGTTATAGAGAATTTATTCCTCTCATTTAGGACACAGAAAATGAATGAATGCTGTTGAAGCTCACTGAAAGGTAGCTCAGCTCCATCTAGTTATCTGAAGTTTGAAAGTTTTGGTTTTATATATAATCCAGATAAGAATTATACGAGTGAGTATGAGATGCAGTTATGGGACAATACTTGAATACCACGTACCACATGTTATAGGTTTCTAGAAACATAACAGTATAATTAGCCTAACCTTATATCTGATTCTGTCACTGGACAGTATGCCCGTATTTTCTCTCATGGTTTACTCCTGTGCATCAAGACAGAGATTTCTGACACATCTTTGGAGCTTTGATGCTTTAATTCCTTTGGTGCCAGTTCTTCTGATTCTTCAAGTGGGTCAAAAATGAGTGCTATTGGATCAATTTTTCACTTTGGGCATGGATACCATTTAGAGGACCAAGGGAAACACACTCTCTTGTAATTCAGCTTGTTCTCCTGAACCTCCTATGGGCCTTTTAGGTCAGTACTGCTGTAGTGCTTGATGAAAACAAAGTCTGATGCTTGATACAAGCCTTTTAAAAAAGCGACGTAGAAAAACTACTTTGAGCAATTTCTAATAAGATCCTGACTGCACCTCACCAGAGGAACAGATAACTTCACATTAATAAGCCTTACAAAGAGAGCTGGCTAGAAAACTTCAGTTAAGGAAACTTCCACTGCTAAATGCATTTTTCAAGAAATGGAAGACTTTCTCTAGAATCTAGCAATTCTATTTACATCTTTTGGATGTAAAAGGGTGTAAATGCATTATGTAGACTAATAATTAGTTAACTACTGATATTTTTAATTTTAAAATATTTAAAACACGTAATAATATTATGAAAGTAAAGTCTTTTGACACTGAAATAGTTTTACAACATTGTTGATACAAAAACCTGCTTGGATTCCAAATAAAATAAAATTTTAAAAAGCCCCAAACCTGTCTGAATTTGAACTACTGCCTTTTCATTTTAAGAAAAAAAAAAAAAAGAAAAAGGAACATTTCTTCTGAGAAAAATGGAATTTTCACATGCCCAGTTTTATTCATGGCTTGTCCTGAGCTGCTCCAAACATTATATCAAATTAGTATTTTTAAAGGTTTCTCTGCTCAAAGTCACAGGGTTTTTTACCATTTTTACACTGATAAGTCCATATAGTTTTTGCAGTTTCATTAAGAATGCCGGGAAAAATTCTGGAATTGGAAAGTTGTTTCTCAAACTATAGTTTTAGAAGTCCAGGCGCACTTTACCCTCCCTTTGCCTGAAGACCTGTGTTAATTATGGCCTCAGGGATACCTGGAAACCAAATGTAGTTTCACTGAGCTAAGAAAATTACAACTATCTTTAGATGTAGCCAGTATTTTTCCATAGTTCATAGAGCACTATTTTGAAGCTCTGCCACCAATCACAAAATTATATTTAAATTAGATTGTAGATTTCAAAAGCTTTAATAGAAAAAAGTAATACAAAGTCAGAGAGAAAAATGTTTTCCATGCTGAGATCTGGAAGCAGCTGGACTTCAGGTAAGTTCAAGGCATTTATTTCTTTGGAGACATCAATTACATTAGAGATGTAAGACTAACACCTTTCAGATAAACTACTGAAATTATAAGAAGTTTTTAATGGAATTTGAGAAAGCAGTTATAGATTCATTATGATTTGTTGAATTCTCTGTTTAGTATATCTGGTCAACCATGGCTGAGGAGATCAAGGGACCTCCACCAGGATTTGTGCAGCGTTTGTGTAAGAAGCAGCTATGTTCGGTCCAGGAGATCTCCTTCCATTTGCTGTTTTAAGGAAAGTGCCATCACATTGTCAGGAGAGGATGTAGCACAGAGGAACAGCTCCTTAACATGTAAATGTTGGCTGGACATTCACAGAGGCTGATGCTGGAAGGGCAAAAAGATCCACAGACCGTATTTGTTATCAGGGCTGGTAAATAGTCAAAGTTGGGTCCTCAGCAAGAAGAATTAAGTTTTTCAATTCTTTGTTTAACAATTATGTTTTCCTTCTAGTATTCTTTTCTAGTCCTTAATGAACTACAGGAGATTAAGGGATTAAAAGCCCCAAAATAACAAAAACCTACCACACACAATCCTAAAACATAAAAAAAAAAAAAAAAAGACATATTAAATATGTTGAATGCGATTAGGATCTGTTATGCCTCAGGCTGGTGGAAATATGCTAGGTTATGAATAGGGCTCTTTGTGGGTTTTTTTACCATTTTGGTGTGTGGGATAGAGTGTTCATTTAGTCAGAGAAATAATCAGTATGTTATACCTTACTGTTGGGAGCTTTATATAATAAATTCCAACTGTCACAGCCCTCTGGAGCATGGCTAGCTCGGATGGCAGGAGGTGGTAGGTTGCCCCCACGGGCGCCCCAGAGGGAACACGCGCCACGACTGTGGGGAAGGGTGTCAGCAAGTAGCGTGCTGAGCACCCAAACTAGTGAGTCTTTGCTCACTCTGAGAGATGCTGCTGACAGGCAGGGAGTAAAGGAGAGGTCTTCATGCAGGGAGACACTCCAGAACAATTTAATGCCCAAAAGGATCTGGCGCAAAAAGACCAAGAACAAGAGTGTGCAGGGGGTTAAGTATGGGTACAAAATAGGGGGTGGATACAATCCAACAACCAATGGGGAAGTTGAAGGGGAGGAGACAGGGCGGGGAAAAGGAATCACATCATTGATGGGGGACGAATCAGGATAGGGGGAGGAGAGAAAGGGGTCACATGGGCCAATGGGGTGTCGAGGATTAGGGGATTTCCAAAGGGGTGGATGCCCCAGTGATTGGTCCATGTGGGGAGTGACTGGGAAGGGTCCAGAACAAGGGGTGTGGTTGGGGTGACAGACGACAAGGGCTGAAACTGGGAGATGAAAAACAGATGGGAGAAACCAACTTAAACAATACCATAGGGGAGCGGGGACAAATCCATATCACAAGGGGACAAAGTGTGGGATAGAGTGTTCATTTAGTCAGAGAAATAATCAGTATGTTATACCTTACTGTTGGGAGCTTTATATAAATAAATTCCAACATTTTATTAAACTCTCAGATGAATGTCAGTTATAGAAAATAGTTTCAGCAGAAGTTATTTCCGTGGAATCTTAAAAGCACCTGCATAAAAACAACATGTAAATCAGATTAAATTTTGTTTCCTTTTAAAATTGCATAGCATTGTATTCGGGTTGCTTTATTTTTCAGGCTTATCAGTCATGACTAGTGTGTGGTCTCTCCAGGTAACATGCTCTCTCAGATAAAGTAGACTTAGGCGCATTAAATCCACAGTAAATTTAACCAGATTTAAGAAAATGCATGCATGAAGAACACAGACTAGCACAGGAGGTGTCTGTAGGGCTGAACTGCACAACACTGAGGAGCTAAACGTTTCCCAGTGGTCTGGGTGGTTTCCCACACTCAAGTGTCTTCTAATACCCGACTCTGACACAGTTCAGAACGAAAGCATCACTATTTGTACAGTAGTGAATTTCTACATAACTAGTTGTCCTCATCATTCTCTGACAGCCAAAAAAAACCCAATCCTGTGGATATATGCTACCAGTTCTTTTAGTGTTATTTGTTGTGTATATCCCACATTTGCTCAGATCTTGGCTTACCTATAATATTAAATATCACGCAAGTATATAGAATGTATACAGATCATTGTTTCCTTTCTGCATAGTAAAAATGAAAATACAGTGAACCATTTTGGTAATTTATAGGTTTTATGGAATTTTAATGCAGTTCAGTAATCAATTTTTTAGAATCTGTTCTATAAGCTGCTGGTCTAAACTTGTAGGGAAATAAAGACTTCTTTACAGACAGGCGTATTTGGAAATGGCTGCTTCCTGTTGAGAGCATTTTGAGTGCAAACTTAAATGCTGTCCATTATTTACTATGATCCAGACTTAATATTGTTTTTTCAGAAAACAAATACTTGAAAAATAATCCTTCTTCACTCCTTTATACTTTCTGAACTTATTTGCTTCTGTGAGTTATACTAATAAATCCTTAATAAGAACAGTAGGGCTTTATTCCAGTTTTGCATGGATGGAAGTGAACTGAATGAAAAATAAGAGGTCAATAAAAACTTTTAGAAAAGTCATATCAGCACAGATATGAAACTCTGACATTTGCGTTTATTTAGAAGAGGTTTGGGTGAAGAGCTTATGGCAAACAGAAGAATAAAATTATTAAAAAGAAATCAGAACTGTTTTTTATTTAAAAGGCTACATCAAAGTCTGTTAAGAGCATGATGGTGCACAGCAGCCTGGAAATGAAGACCATGAGTGATCTAACAGAAGGAAGCCTCATAAGGACAGAAAAATCTCTCCAAGAAGCTTTTGAGGACATGGAACAGGCTGCACCCAAAACCAGTGGGAGTCTGCCAAGCAACTGCCTTGAAGGTTAAGTTTCAGGCTTTATTGGTTAGCAGGAGATACATACATAGAGGGAAACCTGCAAAGTCCAATTTAAAAAGTGCAGATTTATCAATCCAGTTGATGGGAATCTTCTGCAACATGGAATGATCCGAATTTCCCCTCTAGGTTTACTTGCACTATCTATATCCACTACTGAAGATGAGCAAACGGAGCAGAGTCAGGGTCCTATTGAGTGGCTGCTCTAATTAGGTGCGATAGCCTCACTCAAGACCTGGGAAAGTATCATTATTCCACTTGGGCTTCTCAAATCAAATTTCATTTACACATGCAAACTAGGTTTTGATATTTACCTCGCTCAAAGGAAAAGGTCAAGTTAAATAGCTATTAGGTATTTCCTATTAGCTTTAAGGACTTTTATTCCAAAGGCATGAATATGTCCTGCAGAATAATTCAGTTGGGGCTTGAACTTAGCAATTAGGTAAATGGATTTTAAACCCATTTATAAAAAAAAAAGGATTAAAGCAATTTACAGAATGGCACACCAGTGACTCCTTTTGAGAACGGAGCTGAGTGTAACCTGTCGACTTCTTTAACCATGCGTTAATTCACACACAAGGACTCTGTGCTTAAGTATATACAGGAGAAGATGTTTGAATGGGTCTTTTTACTGATGAATGTATTGATTTATGAACTGTTTATTACAACATCAAGAAAACCAAAATGTTGGTTGTTTGGAAAATTCTTTATATGTTAGAAATTAAAAAAAAAAAAAAAGTATCTTCCTAAAGAAAGAAAAGCCTCATTGCCATCCAGTTTTAATATACAGCTCTTAGGTAATTAACTTGTCTGAATTTGCTTGCATTTCACTTCTATCAATTCAAGTTAAGCATACTTTGCAGTGAAATTATTTAATGGAAAAATCTGCCTCAAAGTAGCCTTCTAATTGAGAAATTATTCTTTTATAACTTCCTGGTTTTGCAAAAAGACGTTCCTGTTTAATACTGATGTAGATTTTTTTGAAAAACAGTTATGAGTTAGGTTATCTTGATGTGTATCAGACCGTGGAAAGAAAAAGTACTTGATGCAGCCAGCAAAATGAATGAGAAATATATATATATGTGTATATATGTAGTAAAGTGAAAGCACCATGAATTCCTTCCTGAATAGCTACTAAATGAGGCATCCCAACTCCTGCCCAGTGTCCCTGTGTATCAGTTATCACCAAATATTTTGTTAGCAGTGTCATTTTTCTTTCCACTTATGTGTTTAGGTTATGACTGGTGCTCCCTGCCTTTGACTAGGCCAGAGGAAGGCACTGTAAGTGTAATCATCTGTGATTTGTTTACTCAGGTACACGGCTTCCAGATTTGGTCTCTTGTTCTTCTGATTGGCTTGATTTCTGGACAGAAGTTTCAATGAATAAATGAAAAAGCCTAGCAAATAGGTCACGGAACTGAGACCCTGCTGCACTGGCTTCCCATACATGGGGTTTTTTTGGCACACACAGAGTAAAATCCCAGCCTTTCATCTCCTTGGAGTAGGAAGGGCTTGCAAATGTGGTAACAGCTCTAGAGATTTTGTGTGCTGTCTCTGACCATTAGCTCCCTGTAAGCCACATCTCCATTCCCTAAAACTCTCCTGTACTAGCGACTGTAATACTGGAATATGTCTCTCATTCCCCTCTTCTGATACAAGTATTTCTCTTTCTACTTCCATGATAAGTTAGGGCCCCTCATTTCCAGATGATTTTCTCATTGCCCATGCCAGAAAAATCTGCATATTCATGGCTCCAGTTCACTTCTAATGGCCAAATTTTTCAGTCCTAAGTAATAGGAAGGCTTGGTTTATACTGGTTTCCTTCCTTCCTTCCTTCCTTCCTTCCTTCCTTCCTTCCTTCCTTCCTCCCTTCCTGAAATGAGAAGCTTTGCAAATGTGCTTAAATTACTCAAATAGAAGAGAAGTTTAAATTGCAAACAATGTGTTACAGTAAACTCAGTGTGAAATCTTGCAGCATTGGAATAAGGGACAATATTTACAATTACACTGGCATTTATTATTTCCCAACCCTCAGATTTTTACAAGTAAAGCACTCATTTTTATTTCAACTTCTCAGAAAAGCTTTTCCTCGTTTTTGTGAAAGAAAAAACAAGTATTGATAAGTAGAGAGGCTCTAGTGAAACCTTGATTCATCTAGGTCCTATCATTTGAAAATTATTTCTCGTAGCAAAAAATAGGTGTATTATGCCTTTTTGAATAAGGTCACAGGAATACAACAGTACAAACTCATTTCTGCTGATAGTTTGTATCTCAGAAATTGTTTCCTCTGGTTCATTAATGAATTTTTTTTTTATTATTTATTTGCCCTTGTCTGACACATTCTGCCTCTACCTTGGCAGGAAAAGTCATTTCCTCCTATGAGTAAATGAGTGATAGAGGACAGATGAAAGGGCAGAAATGTGCAAGTGCCATCAAAACCCTCGTTTTTGATTTTTAATATGCCGCAGCTGTTGGTGTGGAGTGTTTCTCTTGCAGTTGAAAGCACAGCCAGCATGTGAATATTTATAGGCTTACATGAATCCTAAAGAGTCACAGCTTATTTGTATTCACTAATAATATAGAGCTTGGAGGATACTGCCTGCACAGATACATTTTCAGCTGGAAAAATTGTGAAGCAGCCCTAAGGATTAGTGAAAAGAATTAATGGGGACACAGAGACATTTGGAAAAGCAAGCTCAGGTGAAAACAGTCTACAGTGAGATGTAAAGCTCAGGTAAACATTAATACATATCTAAGTGACTATGATTCAACACAGCTCTTATGGATACATTTTGCCTTTTGAAAGTTTTACCAGTATTCTGGCAGCAATTAATATTCTGAAGTGTCAGTAGTTAAGTTAATATTATTTTCTTCAAAATCTTTGAATTCCTTTACTAATTTATAATTTATCAGTAACTTCAGCAGAAATACAGATAATCTTAATCTCTGAAATTGGGCCACATTTGCTGAGGTAGGATTTTTGGATTTTGAAAAAGCTGGAGAGACTGGATGCTAAATGCATGTTCAAAGTCCATAGGTACTTTGCAGTGGTGGATAAGCCTTCCAGTGCTTTAATTTTCATTAATTATTTAGTTAGAAAATTTACATTTGGCAGGCAGTATTGGAAATAGCTGGGAAATCCTTCACCATTTTGATGATAAATCCACAATACAGCAAAAAATCTAGAAAATCCTTCTGTGTGCTGTATTGATGATGTGCATGTATAGAGAAGCTCAGGCACATTCCTACACTGCTCAGTGTTGCCTGGCTAGTGCTACCAGTACTACATTGCAAGTAGTACAAGACCAAGGTTTTCCAAATGTTAACACAATGTTAACATGTTTCACTTTCCTATTGCTATATACCTTGCCTTTAGTTCCCACCAAAACATAAATATCACTTACAAGAAAAAAAATATAAATAAGCCATCTGGGAAGTGGCTTCAGGTCTTTTATGGTATTTCAGCATGGAGCCACTTGAGCAGCCAGCTTGTTTCTTTCCACATGCACTCTGCCCCTGTGTTTCAGGTGACACAGATAAATCCAGTGTTTTTTCCTTGTGCCCATGGGTTTGTTTAAATTCCATAAACTTCTTCTCTTTCAGCAACCACTGCCTCCCTGGTAGCAAGGAGTTGTTGAGGCTCCCAGTTATCACCATTGACTGCTGTTAGGTTAAGCCTGGAAATGTATTCTTTTTCTCATCTGTCACTTTCAATGTCTAACTACTTTATTGCGATTCAATTGTCCCTGCCTCCTTTCTCTCATAAAATGATGCTGAATCAGAGAGGGCCCGTGCAATGACTAATTCAGGAGCAAGCATGGTGGATTTGCTTCATCTGCAGTAGCTGGAGTGGCAGAAGGCAGAACTTGACTCAGAAGCCCACGTGTTTATCTGCCATCACCTGGCTCCTGCTCACAGCTTCACTGGCTTTGCCATAATGCCTGGTCTCTTTGGAAACCTGATTCTCTTTTTAGCTCTGTTCTTCATGCTACTGTACCAAGCATCTGCGATCAGATCTCTAGTCTCAGCTGAAATAGTATAAAAGTGATGTAAGTGGGTGAGGGATTTTATGTATTTATTTAACAAAATGTATGGGTTTCCTGAAAGCCTGGGTGGCAGTGTGGCTTCTTTCTTATCTTCATTAAGATCATCACTGATACTTTTGAAATCAGGCATATGAGAAATAAGACATTGATTTGTTTATAATATATGCCAAAACAACTCCATGTACTTGTCTTTTTCTGATATAAAATTCTGATATAAACCGAACCTTTGTTCTTCTCTTTTGACTCTTTGAATCTATATTCCTGCCATAACAAACAAAAATTTAGGTTCTTTGGAAAGTGGCATTTTTCCAGCCATTTTCAAGCAATTCTTTCTCTTGAGTAATTAATTGCTGAAGATGCTTTCTTCTGTATAAGAGAGTTACAAGCCCCAGCTCTTCTTGAGTTGTTCAGTCCATGATACCTGGACTCGTCTCCTGACTACGTGTGGTTATAGAAGCCTTTCTTATAGCCATGAGAGCACCATTGGAAGGGAGAGAACTGATGACTGGGAATTGCTGCTCCAACTAATGGAAAAGTCTTTTTTCTTCAAGTGATTCTGTTGCTACTTTCAGTTACAAGAATCGTTATCCCAAAAGGAAGGATTGCCTGCATGCCCTCCTTCCTTTACCTGCTGACTTCAGGTTCCCATAAGAAGTTACAACATTGCACCATCATACATCTTCGTATTGTATTTTATAATTTGTGTCCCTTTTATCTTTATCTAGATTGGTTTGGTTTGAGCAGTGAAATTTCATGCAAGAGCTTTTAGCACACAAGCATTCACAAGCATGTGCAGTTATGCTGACCATTCCACTTGTCCCCTGGTACCCCTGCCTTGGATGTAAGCCCTAGCCACACGTTCTCTCCAAAGGACATGCCCTGGCCCATAGGACAGTTTTTTTAAGAACATAGTGACACTGCCGTACATGCTTCTTGCTGAATACAAGGATCCAGGTCACAAATCCTGCAAACTGGATGTACTAAGTTTGAAACACCTCTGGGAGCTGTTGCTCAGGTCATGCAGGAGAACAAAAGACAAAGCCTTCACTGGCCTTTCTACAGCAAACCTTTAATCCTTCAAGAAATGGGTCAGGAAGGTACCAGTAGCAGCAAGTGAGGTTTAAATTTGTCCTCTTCTCTGATGTCCACCAGTAGAAATCCAAAACCATTTTATCTTCTCTGGAATCTGTCCATGGATTTCTGCAGATACTTACCTAATTAAGACTACACAGTCCTAGGAGCTGTTACCCACATGTATCCCTGTAGGACTACCAAGAAAGATAAAAAGAACAACAAACAAAATACCCTGCTGAGTGACAATCAAATAGAGAATTCTTTTCTGATTCTAAAAGATAATTGGTCAGATAGACCCACAGCAGCCTAGAAGTACAGCTCACTGGCAAATCAAAGCATAAAAGTGGGGCAGCTGGAAGATACAGATGAATGGAAGGAAATAATGCAGCATTATTTCTTCTTTTTTGAGGCAATGGGACTTTGTGAAAAGATGAGCAGCATGTATCCCTACTCTTAGTTCAAGCATTAAAATACTTCTGACCTTTTAGAGCAGGAGATATTTTTTTCCAGGTACAGATTCTCTTTCTTCTAGCTTTCTACTTCCTTTCTGAGAACAACATATTATATTTGCCATTTGAGCAACCTTATCAAAGCTAGGAGAAATATTTTCCTTCTAATTTATGTAGAACTCTTGATTTTACGTCTTTTGTTGATTATCCTAGACTGTAATGGGTTTACAAAATGCAGGCTTTACAGGCTTGAAAGGGAAAATGCAAACAATCATGAGTCCACTACCTTCTTATTTTAGAAGCAAAATCCTGTTATGTAGATAGCAGCCTTTACAGCTAATGTTATTATATTTCCACGTCTTTCTATTTACCATGTCCAGAATGCCTGAATCCTCAGAAACAGAAACAAGGAGGGACTGCAGAGTACCATGATTGCGTTAGCTAGGTAGTGAATAGAAAACTTGTAGTGTAATAGATGAAAATACAGTTGCTGAACTTAAAAATGGTCTTTTTTGTTGATGGAATGATTTTAAAATTTTATAATCATGTAGACAAAACCTTACAAAGATATAGTTCAAGATCCTTCATTTTACAAAGTCGCATATATGAAAGTGGAGGAATGCTTGTGATTTACTAAATTCAGCTTTGCACTACCCTTTCAAGGTAAGGTGATATTATTTTAAAGATCTGCATACATCACTCTTCCTGTAGTGTATGGAGATCCTGTGACAGGATTAGGAATACACTTGACTTCCACATTTAACTTTCTTAACCTTGAGACCTTCATTTTCCCTCTTCAGCCTTGTGCCTCCTTTACTACACACCCCCTACAACCATCAGACAAGAGGGTCTTAAAGAAATTAATAATCTGTGTTGTAACTGCAGTGAATTGCTGGAGCAGATCCATTTTGCACACAGAATAAAGTCACTGCCTTGTGAATGTGTATTCTCTATACTAGCACTGATTTTTTAAAACTATAGTTCAAAACCTTTAAAATATAGAGATATATTTCAAGTGGGCAGAAAAGGAGATAGTCAAGCAAACCTCGTTAAATCTTAGTAGGAAGAGGACCTTGTCATGAGGGCTACCAACAGGCATTTATGTAGAATTACTGAAAATTAATTTTCCCTTAGTGCCTCCTCCCTCTGTCAAGTCTGTTTTCACTGGAGATATCTTCATTTAGTGACGTGCCCACTTGGGCACGTCTCTGCTCTGTAACTCAAAAGAGCAAACAACCAAAAGAAACCCACAAGCCCTGCAAACAAAGCCTAAAAAAGAAGCACAGTGTTGGAGCATTATTTGATTACTTGTCTGTATCTCACTAAAGAACAATTGCTTGCATGCATTAAAATCCACAGTGCCTGCCACCATCAATTTCCCAGAGATTTTACAAATTCCTGGCAGCATGCATAAAGGGGGTTGAAGTTTGGAATGGGCCATTTTGATTAATCTATGAATTTCACTAGGACTTGCAGATGTGTCTATTGCAAGGGGGAAAAAAAAAAGAATTTAAGTTAAATTGCATCAAAGAATACAGTTTTCTGCAATTTAGCTGCTAGATTGATTCAGACCAGTACTTGGATGACATGAATTTACTTTATCTGCTGTCTCTATCAAGGAATAGATAAAATTTGGTTTGTAATTTCTATGTATAAGATAAAGGCTTTATGAGAGACTGGTTAAGATTTTGTTGCAAAGTCCAGACTTTTGCTTCCGAACAACTCTTGTGCCACCTAGTGAGTGCTAAACTGCACTTTTAAATAGGTGGAAAGATTGACTTTAAACATACTGGTGAATAAAGAAACAAAGTATTAAAATATTTTGAATGACGTGTTGAAACCAAAAGTATTTTTCTTGATTATTTACCAAGATGTTCCTCTGAGGTAAAAAATATTCTGTTTCAACCATAATACAGCATTCTGTTTGCAATTGTATTAAAGAAACATAAAAAGGATGCACACAGAGCTCTTTACCTCCCCAGCAATAAATCCATTCCAATAAATTACTAGCAGAATTCACAAGCCTATCAGTGTGAAAAGATATCCTCAAATCTCAGAGGATAGAAATTGCTCTTCTGCAAAACAAATAAATAAATAAATACACTGAAAATATTATTTTCTGACCAACTGTAACAACTTGGCTCCAAGAAAAATTGCTTTAACACATTATTATGTTTGTGTGCTTTAAGGCATTATTGAGACAAAATAATAACCAGTGTTTTATATTAAAATCATAACCTTCTGACACAAAGTTTCTCATAAAATTTCCTTTTTCCATATATATAGTTTGTGTGCATACAGTTATGTAGATTTCATTAGCCAGTGGCTATTTCTTAGTGATTTTTCTTCTCTAGCTGAAACCTCTCAACAGGATTGTGGGGATTTCTTTTTTTAACTTTTTAAGTAAACCATCATCCTGTGTGGGAGTATTGGGTTTGCCACAGTAGATAGCAGTAATATTTCAATCACCAAAGCAATAACAATAAATTTCCCTTAATAGAGCATTTCCTACCATTTTTCAAGTCACTTTATTGCATCTTGTGTTAAATTGCCTCACTATCCATCGTCAACAAAGGCCTAAGTAGATAGTCTGCTCTTTTAATACCGGCATGCAGTGCCATAGATACAGTAGAAAACCTAGTAGTCAGCAATAATTCAATTTAGAAACTTTAAGGTTCTCTGACACTCCAGGGAAGTTCAAATTCATATTGTTTAACACATTTATATGATGCATGTTTGTATAACAGGACCTGACACCAGGTAAACATGACATCGTGTCCAGAGATTTTGATAGCTCTATGCCAGACCTTGATGGAAACACATATTTTTATAATTTTCCCTCAATGAACAACGGAATGGAGCTCATCTTCTTTCAGCACATTTTGTTATAAAATATCTGAGATTCAGTTATAAGCTGAGAGAAAATGAAATTCATTTCTGAAGATAAAAACCGTATTGTTTTGAAAAGCAGGAAGTCTGTGGTTTGAGGGGGCTTTTTTACAGTTCTGTTGTTGTTGTTGTTTGGGCTATTTATTTTCCCACCATGAAAAAGATTTCCAGAAAAAAAATATTGTCAATTTTTTGGTTTCAGGCCTTGACAGACATTTTGTCATTTCATTTTCTTCTTGCAGACAAATGAAATTGAAAAGATTATGTCAGGTGTCAGGTGAGCTTCTTTAGAGCTCAGTTTGCAGGCTCTCTGAATTCTTTGATGCTTGAAAAGCATACAATTGTATGGTGTTCCAGTTTTCTCTAGAGGTGTATTGGGTAGTGAGCAAACAGAAAAGGCGAAAGTTTATTTCTTTTTAAGGCATAATCAATTGATTTATTCATTTTAAAGCAGTACCATTTAAGATAGTAAAGAGGTCTGCCTATGAGGTTTGTTGTTCCCTGTAAGGTTCTTAATGGCTAATATTCACATTAAATGCGGAATTTTAATGCATGCAAATATTACTAAAAGTAGGGCAGGATTAGAAATATAATAACATCTTTTTTGCTTTATCTAGAATTGATAATTAACTCTTTTTAATATCAATATGCTCAAACATGATTATTTTTATGGAGAACAATGCCATTTCCATAAAAGAGGAAAAATCACTTACAAGGCTTGATATTTTTTATCTCTTTAGACACCATTTTTCTTTTCAGTATTTTCTTGAATGTTGATTCAAGGTATTCTAGCATTTAACAATATCTGGGAGAATGATATAATTAAGCCTAAGAGTTCCCATTTATTTCACATAGTGAACATTTTAATGTGTCTTTAAATATCTCATTGGGAGGACTATCTGTGGAGTCAATGGACAGTGTTTCATAAAGAGAAAGCTGAAAATCTAGATCATGATTCTGATCCAACATTATACCAATTTAAAAAATATTAATAAATCCTGGGTTTAAAAGTGCATGTATAATAAAATACTGAAACAAAGTCTCTAAGATGGACAGGTTTTATTCAAAGGAAAAAATATGCACTACTCACAAAAATAGGGGATAATTTAATGGCATGTATTCTTCTTTCAGTTAAACCTGATAACATATTTATAGTCAGTGTAGTAATAAACCCTTTTTCCAAACTTTCCTGTCCCAGATAGCTGCAAAGTCAGTTTGCAGTAGTTTGCTCAAAGTGAGTAAACTTCTCAGTATTTGTAATTCTTACTAACTTCAGGCTGCATGTCTGTTTCCTCCAATATCAATTAGACAGATGGGGTGTGTAATTCTAGTAAAGCTTACTGAAACATCCTGGAATTTAAATAATTTCCTGTCTTTATAGAATTGTACCTCATAGATTTAACTGAGCTGATGGTCAATATTTATTTAGGCAAGACTTGATTTGCTCTGGTTTTCAAGCATTTGAAACCTCTAGACATGTCCATGCTCAGGCTTTTGAAGATTTCACTTTGGTCTGTATGAATTGTTTAGACAATAACCACTAAGTGCACTTGTCCAAGAAAGACAAGTACTCTTCCTTTGACAAGGCTGCTGCTCTACATGTGAGAAACCTGCACTGCCCTGAGGCCTATCACAAGTGAGATTTCTGAGCAGCTCATTTCTGAAACTTCTAGGAATCATTTTAGAGGATTTCAAGATAAGATTATTTTGAAACTGAAAACCGTGGTGTGAATGAGTACTGGATCATGGAGTAAATAAATAATAAATAGTACAGAAACACTTATTCAGTAAATCTGTGAAAAATCACTGTCCTTTAACTATGCATATTAGGATGTATATTTATTATAAATGGCATATTTGTAAAAAAAATTATGCAAGAGAATGATACAGGTTGTATCATAAATTAAATATTTGATGGAAGTCTTAAGTGAAAGAGATCAGAAATGCATATCTGGATTTTTGGACAGATGCAATGTCTGAGCTTTTTCTTCTCTGGTCCTAATGGCAACACAGTATTTAATTTTCGAGGCCATGTAAATAAGCAGATGTTTCCACTGAAGTCACCAGTCACTAAAACATATTCAAAGCTGCACTTCTATCATAATATAAAAACCCTCGGTGAAGGGTTTGTACTACAAGAAGTAAGGTGTTTGGAAGAGCAAATTCTGTAAAATCAAACATAGTTTAAGCAATCATATGCCCAGAGGATGATGCAGCTGGGCAATATGAACCCAAGTCTCTCAGTCACAGGGAAGGAGATGGTAGATGTTTGGCAAAAGTTAACTGGCAAATTAAGGCACAGAATAGGCTCTTGCCATAGCCTAGCTTTAGAGTGTATTTCCTGGCTGTGCCAGGTACACAGACTCAGGTACTCCCAGTCTGGCATCCTTAGGTGTCCCAGCAGGAACACTTGAAGTAACATCCCCTTGCCTCTGCCCCCAGGAAGGGATGCTCCTTTCCTCTGACTACAGGGCTGCAAGGGAGATGGATCAGGTAGCTCGGTGCTATGCATTAGGTTCTCTATACGGTCTTCAAAGTAATGGAAAGGATCCATATGATTAGAGAAATCAGTTGCTAATTTGGTCATGCTAGACCTCGCACTAGCAGCAGAAATAGAGTAAGCAAATAATGAGCAAATCTAATTCATCAATCACAAAAGTGATTTTAAAGCATTGGCATTTAATTTAGGTGAATTTAGAAAACAAAACATATGTATGGATGCAAAATGGAAGAATTTGGGTTGAAGTGTAACTGAGATATGTTTGACTGAACATTATCTGTATCAAGTTGATAGCTAATTAGTGAAAGATATAGTCTTCCCTTATAACAATATTGCGAATAATGTGACAAAATTATGTGTATATGTAGCTGCAGATATATGTGTGTCTGTATACACATAATATATATATACATTTACTTTCATCTGTAGCTCCATATACATATACTTGTCACACTATATGTGACATACATTTGTATGTAGATATACTTATGTGTATGTGTACATATATATAAAAGTATATGACAATCGGTCATTTATTTTTATCTTCTGTGACTGTGCAAGACGGTGGCCGGGATTTTTTCCTGGTGTGCTTGATTTCTGTGGTTCTGTATTCTCATTCTGCAAAGAAGCAAAACTGTATTTAGCATAATATATTTAATATAATTGTAATTTAGTCATGGTAAATCTGAAGTCATGTTCACTGATAATTACACTGTGCTTCCTGTTGCCGCATAAACATTCATATGGAATCTTGTACTTCGTGCTATACTAACTTCAACTGATATGAGCTACTATAAATTTAAAACTGTGAATGCTTTCATCTTCTATTACAAATTTTTAAAAATCTTTATTTTATTTTGAAAAAATACCCAAAAAAAAACCCAACAGAAAAAGTTCTGTGTGTTTTGAGAAATTGTAATACATAATCTTGCTAATAATCTTAGGAAGACCTTAAAATTCAGATGTATATTTTTATTTTACCAAATAATAGTTTTGGAACAAAGTATATATGCTAGCTTAGGTAACTGTATCAAGCGTTCGGAAGCCTTCCTTTCTCTGTGTTAGAAAAGACTTTTATAAATCACTGCATGGAGCTCTCTGCTATTTAGGCTAATGTGTATATAAGAGCAGTGCAGAAGAAAATGGAAAAATAAAGTAAGCAATTTTCTTGTCTGTGTAAGCAGATGCAATGTGAAATTCTTCAGCCATAAAGGCTTGCTAGTTTTGATAGCCAACAGATAGCCAACCCCACTGATTGCTATCTCACTTTCCAGAAGATGCTTCTTAGAGCCCTTTAAAGACAGAAAGAGAAATAGACTTCTTGCATAGGGAGGTTTAAGGAAAAGAAAAATTTTGGTTAAATGTGGAGGATTCACAAAAGCATTTAAATATGAAATAACCAGAGAGAAATTAAATGCACTGAAAATGTGTGACAGAACTGTTACTACTATCTATTCTGTTTTACTTTCTATTTACAGCAATGTGCAATCAATTAGACTAGTCAAATTTTCAGACTTTTAAATCTGGGTTATATCCATTTATTGAAATCATTGTCCATTTTTGTCGATGCTTTTTCCTACCCTTTCAGTCGGTCTTAGTGGGATATCAAATATCTCGCTCCCTTTGGCTGGACAGAGAGCAAAGGTGTGCTGGATGGATGTGGATGAAAGTCTGTATAGCCATTGCCTGTACTGGGCCTACACTTTTCCTGAATATTCCTGGGAAGTGTACATTGCATCTGGTATTCTCTGGCCTGTATCTTTCATAAGATCCTATTAAAAGCAGAAACAAGAACAAAAAGGCTCAAACCCACAGGGAATACCATTACTATGATCTTAGATAGGTAATTATATATTGTTAGGCTAAAAGAAGTTTCCTTTGCTACTCCCTGCTTGAAATTGTAATGTAGTGTATCATACCAATTATTTGTAAATTCTTACCACGATATGTAAACCTATAATCATTTCACAGTTTGGGTTTTTTGCCTCACCCAGACAGTGCTGCACTGTTTGTTTTACCAAAGTATGTGTGGCTGCTTTCCCACTTGGTCACATCATTATGTCTGAGCTTGGCTTGCTGGCAGGTGCCGGCAGCTGCACTGCAAATCCCACAGTCATCTTGTAAAACCCAGGACCCAGCTTTGGAAAATGGTGGATAATGTAGCTTGCCTTGGCTTCCTAAAGGCAAGAAAATCTGGTTGTGCTGATCTGGTATGTTATATTGATGGTGGTGGTAGTAGTGATATTTTCTTTTTTCTGTGCAGAAGAACATGTGGTTAATACATTTTTTATTGAATTAAATGGTTCAATTACAGGAGGTTGTAGAAGAGCCAGAATGACAAAAGACTGTACTAATCATCCCACTAGCACTTCCATTTTATCAAATAGTGCAGTCAATGTGAGTTTAGGGTTCTCTTTAATCCCTGCAGAGTTTAAGAAGCTGAATTTCATATGCAGGATTGCATTGGACAGCAGGAGACAGATGGTGGGTTGTTCTCAGTTTCTCCTTTTCCTCAGTTACTGGAATGCTAAGGACTGTTTGGGTTTTCATTGAAATAACTTAGAGAAGCTACTTTGAAGTCCAGACGTGAAAGAACTGACCTGAGAAAGAAAGTTGGTTTGCTTCCAACATTTCTTCAGTGTCTGAAAGACTGCTGTTGAATTATGATGATCCCTGGACGCCTCATCATGAGTCTTTTGAATCATGGCATTTCTGAAAGGATTCATTGTTACATTTCCATTGCAACTCCATTTCAAAGTCTACAGTAAAATAGAATTCACAATTGGTTTATTAACTTAGTGATAGATAGTGTGGCATTTACATATTAATTTTGCAAGATTATTTGTATCTCTTATGTAGTATTTGTTTCGGACTTCCAAGGCTAGCACTCAGATTAATTCATGGTTGTGTTATACAATGAAAATGGGAACTACTAACTAACTGCTAACTATTTTTATTTCTTAATAATACCATTATTTCTTACCATCATTTCTAAGTGATACTGTTTTTTATTCTATCCATTTTAGTGGAAGTTTGGCCTCCTTTATTTCCTGATCTTTTCTTGTGTGTTAGAAGATACTAGCTTGTCTTTTTTAATGAAAAAGCGGCATAACTATATAATTGCCATCTAAATGTACCTGTCAAACTTCTCAACCAATACTTGAATGGATTGGCTGTTGCCCTACAGAGGTTTTAGAAATTTATGGCTGCAGAGCAGATTCTTTCTGGCTTTCATCCTTTATTCTCCATTCCTAGTGTGAGTGAAGGAAGATCTGCACCCTATAACATTAATAATTTCTGGCATATATGTAGCAAATATCATTATTTGAGATCTCTCTCATACTATTCTGGTTTTGACGTCATCCTATCTGACAGCTCTGGAAAAAATGCCTCCTTCCTAAACAAAACATTGCAAGAAGGATGGTTTCCAGCAGTCTTGTCTTACCATCTTTCTTTTTAGAAGTTGAGCTGCTCTGAGTTTTCAATCATTCTATCAGGAAAAGACTTAAAATTTAACTGCGTGATTTACCAGAGCAATATTTACTCATTGTTATTGCATTCATATTGAATTATACAATGATGAAGACATTAAAAGTGGACTGAATTAGATTATGGTATGGCATCTTCATTGTAACTTTGTGTTCCTGTTAATAAAAAGAAACAATAATACTTCATTTACACTAGATATCAAAATAGAGGAGAGGTTTGTGTTAGTTATTGTACATGAGCAAAGGAAAGGAATTGCTGATCTATTTACTGCATATGTCAAAGAAACTGCACCATTTAAAATCACACAGTGTCTTATGCCTTCATAACAAAACCAAGTACAGTTAAAGGGAAAGCAGAATTTAGAAATTAATAAGAGAAACAGAACCAAACCCTCCTCTTTTGGTAGATATTTTTGTGTAAGATCAGTGATTGTAAGATGAGTAAGATTGAGATACTCATTATATATTGAGTCTGGAAGGACTCACAAATGTTTAGCAAACAAACAAATGTTGACAGCATATTTTGCTCAATATTTACAGTCAGTCATGGACTTTCTCATCAGAATTTTTTCTTCTTGATGATACAATTTGTTTATTACTATGGATCCAGTCAAGTGACTAGAGAAGCAAGAAATAAGAGAAATGCAAGTTCCTATTCTGAGCAGGTTTTCATTTTAGGTTAGTACTTGGGGAAAATGATTAAAACTTAATTATGAATCCCTTTCATGCTTTTTTTCACTATTTTCCCGAAGTGTTTAATGATTGCTTTGACATGCATCTGCCAAAGGTTTTTTTTTCCTGGCTCTGGAGACATAGTTTCAAAGGAACTTTTATCATGTGTTGCCCCCAAAGAAATTTTGAAGTCATTAGATGTGCAAAATCCTTAGTCCAAGTATAAAAATGTGCATGAAAAAAATAAATAGTAGGACGTGCAGAAAGTGCTAATAAGAACATTTATTACTACTTTTATAAGATAGCTGAAAGTTAGATGAAAATAGGGAAAGTTTTGCAGCCTCACAGGTTAGAGTAGCTTGACACAGTGAAATGATTCTGGCTTGTCTCTCCATAGTTTAAGGAAAGGCAGAACAATATTTTTGCTTGTCATCAACTATAGCTAGAGGCAGCTATAGACTATGGCTCTGTTTTGCTAGAGCCAGGATAGCACTGAGGACCAGTGTTGATTGGAACTTGGAAGATTTGTGGCTTCATATGACTGGAACTTAATTTTTGAAGGCTCCAGGATAGTGGATTTTTGAGATGCTGAGTTCAGGACAAATCCAGACACAGGAGTGTTTTAATCTAGAGTTAGAGTTTGGGGGCATTCTAATACTACTGTGGGTTCGAATTCTCTTAGGATTTTAGTTCCTCTGTTATTGAATGTTTATAAGGAAACACAATGTGATCACTATAAAGAGGTCAGATTAATCACAGTCTGGAAGCTGAGTACTATCACATACAGGTTTGTCTTGAAATGTGTCACAGGCAGCTTGGCTTTCCAGAGACATCTTTCATAGTGCTGAAGTGATTTTATGTACGAGTATGAGGATGATTATTTATTTAGTATCTTCACCTATTCACTTAATTTTTGTTTGGTTTTTCTCTGCTACAGACTATGTCAGAGAGCCACAATGATTATGCAAAATAACAGTTCATCCTCGCCCCTTTTTCCAAATGTGAGCTCCTTCTGGAAGAGAGATTCACATGGACCAGGACTCCTTGATGAAGCAGCATCACTCATTGGCAGCTATGATTTCCCTCAGACCACCGAGAGTTTTCCTTTCTCCACTATGGAATCAACAAACATGACCCTAAATGCCACAAGCAAAGACCCTCTGGGTGGACACACAGTCTGGCAAGTAGTTTTGATTGCTTTCCTCACTGGGATCCTTGCACTGGTGACCATCATAGGAAACATCTTAGTGATTGTTGCATTTAAGGTTAACAAACAACTGAAAACAGTCAACAACTACTTCTTGTTGAGCCTTGCTTGTGCAGATTTGATCATCGGTGTTCTTTCTATGAATCTTTATACCACATACATCATCATGGACCACTGGGCTTTGGGAAGTTTGGCCTGTGATCTTTGGCTCTCCATTGACTATGTCGCCAGTAATGCCTCTGTCATGAATCTCCTTGTGATAAGTTTTGACAGGTATTTTTCCATCACTAGGCCACTAACATACAGAGCCAAACGAACAACCAAAAGGGCTGGGGTAATGATTGGTTTAGCATGGATTGTCTCTTTTGTTCTTTGGGCCCCTGCCATCTTGTTTTGGCAGTATTTTGTTGGGGAGAGAACTGTGCCTCCTGATGAATGTTTCATCCAGTTTCTAACTGAACCTATCATCACTTTTGGCACTGCCATCGCTGCCTTTTATTTGCCAGTGACCATTATGAGTATTTTGTATTGGAGGATCTACAAGGAGACGGAGAAACGCACCAAAGAGTTAGCAGGGCTACAGGCTTCGGGCAGTGAAGCAGAGGCAGCACGCTTTGTGCACCAGACAGGCAGCTCCCGGAGCTGCAGCAGCTACGAGCTGCAACGGCAGAACATGAAACGCTCCGCCCGAAAGAAATACAGACGCTGCCACTTCTGGCTCACAATGAAGAGCTGGGAACCCAGCACAGATCAGGGGGACCAAGAGCATAGCAGCAGTGACAGCTGGAACAACAATGATGCTGCTGCCTCCCTTGAAAATTCAGCCTCCTCTGATGAAGAAGACATTGCTGCAGAGACCAGAGCCATCTATTCAATCGTGCTGAAGCTTCCTGGTCACAGTGCTATCCTCAATTCCACAAAACTACCCTCCTCAGAAGACTTGCATGAGTCAGGGGATGAGCTGCAGAAATCTGACACAGAATCAAAGGAAAAGAAACCTAAAAAATTGCACCCTCCCAAAAGTGTTCAGGATGGTGGAAATTTCCAAAAGAGCTTTACTAAGCTTCCAATTGAACCAGAGTCAGAAGAGACAACCACAGCTTCTGATGGCATCTCATCAGTAACCAAGACATCGACAGCCCTGCCCTTGTCATTTAAGGAGGCAACTCTGGCAAAAAAGTTTGCCTTGAAGACCAGAAGTCAGATCACAAAACGAAAACGAATGTCCCTTATCAAAGAAAAGAAAGCCGCACAGACACTCAGTGCCATTTTGTTTGCCTTCATCATTACCTGGACCCCATACAACATCATGGTTCTAGTAAACACCTTCTGCAGCTGTATCCCCAAAACTTTCTGGCACCTGGGGTATTGGCTTTGCTACATCAATAGCACAGTGAACCCCATGTGCTATGCACTGTGTAACAAAACATTCAGAAACACTTTCAAGATGCTGCTGCTGTGCCAGTGTGACAAACGAAAACGACGCAAACAGCAGTATCAGCAAAGGCAGTCTGTCATTTTTCATAAGAGGATCCCTAGGGAGGCTTCATAGAATTATGAATTATTTTTTAAACAAATAAAAAAATAACAAAGCAGGGATCTGATGGGATGGGATGCAATGGGATAGGACAGAACAGGATGGCACGGGTCAGGGCAGGATGGGCAGGATAGTGAGGGGTGGGTTGGGGTGGGAAGGTAGTTCCAGAGTTCCAGGTGATTCCAGCTGATTCTATGATTTAAATATCAAGACATGAAAGCAGCTGCCAGGCTTATTTATCCTTTCAATAAATCCAGTTTAATATAAAAGTCAATCCACATTCAGCAAAAACTAAGAAACTTCAACATTTTTACTAAGGAGTGAAAGATTTAATAAAGTTTTCCTATGAATTTGCAAGAAGCTGTATAGCAATTATAAACCCATTACTGATCTGCCCAGCTCTTTTATTATAATCAACTCTGGGATCTCAGGTAAGCACATCTAGCTAGCCCAACTCTTCTTTTTCCAAGGAATCCAAAAACTTTCAATTCAAATTAAATACAGATGTAGCAAGCTAGTGAAACAGGATTATGAAATTATTTGGGACTCTGTATAGGTTGAAAAATTGCATCTTGTTGTCCCAATAGAGCTTCCTGTCTACTTCTCTTCTAGTATATTGTTAATGGTACCGATTCCTGATTTCTGAGTATCTACATGTGCAGGTGATATTATATGTGTGTGTGTGATGTATATGTATGCATAGCATACATTCACACCTCTGAAATACACATGTACCAGGAAAGAGGTATTGTTCCAGGTTTTACAGGGCATCCCATCATGATTACATGTGATTGAAATTTTTAAAAAGTCAGAAAATCATGTTTTAAGTATATAGCTCTTTATTTGCCACCTGAAATTCAAGTTTATCTCTGGTACCAACACGTTGTCCACATTTCAAAATGAGAAAACTAAAACATAGCTTGTGAGTTTATAGAGTTTTATAATGGGGTACTTGCCCAGTAAAACCTTAATCTTGAGGACAGAGTCTCTCCTCAAAGTGATCATGCCTCTTTAAAAGATACAAAGGGGAAAGGAATTGAAGGCTACATTCAGGGAAGAGCACAAAGCTATCTTTGCAGGGCACAGGATGATGAGAACCCAGATCTGGGCTGCACAGTACTGATGCTCAAAGGGAGCTGCTCAGGAGCCAGGCAGGCACAACCATCAGCAGCAGCCCCATGTCCTGCTGGGGAGGCTGTGCTACTGTCGAGGCACACACAGCTCCTGCAACAGCTTGTCCTGAGCTGCACCATGGGGAGGCAGCACCCTTCAGAGCCAGCTCAGATCCTGTGTGTAGTGTCTGTATGGCTTCCAATGAAAGTTCAAGTTGTAATTTTCTGACAGAAGTTGGTGGAGCCCTGCTGCTTTTGCTCTCTGCCCAGGTGATTTTCAGATGCAAATGATTTGTTTCAAAGAAATGCTTTATTTTTGCACATGAAAGATGCTTGCTAAAAAGTGTTTCTTTTCCAAAACTTGTTTTAAAAAGCATTAAGAGAAGTGCACCCAAATCTGTTTGATACCAGATTATTTGGTGGTGTGAAAAATGTGATATTGCCAATTTGTAACCTGGCAATTTTTGATAAAGACTATTTTAAAAGGGCTTTAATATTTATAGTTTAGACATGACCAGTACTTCCTGGTATTTATGATGTGGTCCGCACCAAACATGGTTTATAAAAGTCAGAGGTCCCCTGGGGAAAGGATTGTACTTTAAACTGTTGCTCTAAATCTGATTTAGTTACATGTTGAAAGATTATTTTGTATTTTCCTTTGAACTGACCAAAACTTCTTTTTTATTGCTTAAACTCTTATTTTGCTGAAAATAAAACTAGTATCTTATTTTACAAAGGGGCATCAGTGCTGTGAACACAGAACTGATGTTAAAGCTGCTTTTGTATTCAGTGTGAGATGGTGTTTACAGATGATTTTGACAACAGTTGAAATATATTAAATGGTGTCCGTGTATCTGAACTATTTAATTTTGTGTTATGTTCATATGAAGAAATATTTATACATATTTCACCAAATGTTTTATTTAATGTTGATAAATATTGCTCTTCAGTCTTCAGCTATAGTGTCCTTTTAAAGTGATTCATAAAGGTCTGCTTGAGAAATGAATAGACTATACCTAGCTTTCTTGTCATTAAAACAAATTCTCTTTTGTATGAGTTGTTTAAAATGTCTACCCTAAAGTAATCTCATAAATTATATTGAAACTCTACTGCAATTACAATTTTAGTGTAAAAAAGAAAAAAGTTAAAGCTTCATCTATGTCACAAGTGAATTTTGAACTAAAGATACCAGAATTGTTTTGTTATTTTGCTAGCCACATACAAAGGCACTCCTGTTGCAAAGAAAATTAATTACCTTTATTTATAGAAAGAAGCATATATTTGAAATGTATTCATTACTCAAGTTGACCTAAAAATGTTTTAACATTTAAATATATATCTATATCTATATATATTGCCATGTTATTATATTCTGATATCTAGAGTAGTGCTGTGCCCCTAATACACAAAATGTGAGAGCATGTAAGGAAGCCAGAGTTCATCGGGGGATTTGTGGTATATTAGTATTGATTTTAAAATGGGAAACTATTATTTTTATTGAAGTTAAGCTTCCTTGAAAGCATCTGTCACCACTGTTTACATAATAGAAAGAGTAAAATCCTTGGATTGTTTTAACAGAGAAATAAACAACCTGTCTTTTGATGTGTGAACAGGCTCTAAAATGTTATTTACAGGCATCATAAAATGTGTATGTATACACATATTGTAGCGTTGATCAATTTAGTTATTATTTATTTAATGGAATATGCACTATAAAATATTAAGAATTTGGCTATATTACAAGTACAGTGAGCATCAATTTAATCTGTATTTTATATGTTTCCGTATTTGCTTTAAATCCACACACACAAAAAAATTTTAGCTGTATGCACTAGTGGATATATTATTTTTGAACACAGGTGCACATAATAGGTTGCAAAAGAAGAACAATGCAAGAACAATGACACAGAATTACTCTTAAGTACAGATGTGTAATATTTCATCTGTTTTGAGGAAAAGTAAGTCAGCAACACAGTAGAAAGCATCATTCTGATGGCAGGCAAACAGCTCAGTCTCATTAACTCTCCTCACAGCTCTAAAAGCTGGCTTTTCAGAGACCAGTCTCCATTAATTGCAATAATATAAGATTAGACTCCATAGGAAGAGGACCAAAATGTCAGAAGTGATAGCCAGACAGGAGCCATTGGGTAGTGTGGAGAAAGCTTTTTAGAATAGACCCCAATCACTGTCAGCCTCTGAACAGGCAACAAAATACATTATAATATGTGTTTGGCTTTTCCAATGTAAAATTGTGATAGACCTTGATTACTTCTGTACTGGTACAGGCAGTGAGAGATGTCTGATCTGAGCAGGGGCTGTGGTATATGAAGCACTTTTTTCTACTCCAGCAAAACCCACTTTCAACAAAACTAAACTGCAAATCAGTCTGGCACTGTTCTAAAGCTAAACAAATATAGGAAAGGCTATATGAGTAGTTCCCGGGATCTAAATCTGTGTAACCTAAACAATAAGTGAGCTAAAGGGTTCTGGCAGTAGGAATATGCACACAGATATTCTGAGAGAGTTGGTGACCTTTCTCAATTATGTACAGCTCTGTGATTTTCTAATTTATATATTCTTTTTATCTTTTATGTATTTGCCCATTTAAATCCTACTGCACTGGCTTTTGGGAGCAGGTCTAAGTGATACGTATTTGTTGGTTGCTTCCTGTTAGCCCGAAGGGTATGCAGAGATGTCTGGTGGAGCTGAGGTGTTCATAATGATGGCTGCCTTTTCTGACTCATGCACTGCACTCCCATGATACCCAAACACTTCTGTTTGGAAGCTTAGCTAAAGTATGCATGACATTCAGGTTTTCATGGAATTAAAACCTTCATTTAATTAGGATGTTCTTCCTTGTAGCAGGCATAGATAATTTATAGTATCTGCACTTTTCTACTTCTACATTTTTGAGCTGCCAGAAATATATCAGGCAAAATGCTAATTTTTAATGTCTGGTACTTGGGCATTTTTGTACTTCAGCTTTTAAAGGAAGGCAGAGATAATGCAGTTGTGCTATTTGTTGAAAACAAGTTGAGTATGAATGGGAATTCTACTCTATGTTTATTTCATTTCATATACCATGGCACTGCAACTGGCTGAGATTGAGCATCACAGTATTTGATGTCACTGAAAGTTCTTCACAATCTTAACTGGCAAACTCATTATGTTGTACTGGCATTCAGGACTTTGCTCACTCATCACTCACAATGCACATTCAAAAAATAACATTGATTGTATTTTTTTTTCCTTGAGAAATATCATTGTAGTTATTTCCAGATACATTCCTAGATGTGCTTGAGGATGCTTTGCTTAATTTTAGATATCAAGATGGCTCAAGAGAGCCAATCCCAGTCAGGGGTTGTTTAATGGAAGAAGCACAGGTAACACTGGGAAACATTAAGATAAATGCTACTTATTTCATGGCCTATTTTAACATGTATTGTATGATGTGTATATTGTACCTATACATCTTCATGCACTACATATATCTCAGAAGGATAACATATGTGTGACTCTAGTGTGCATGTGCATACAGAGAGATGTACCACATCTAGAGCAGTGTTTACAGATGTATGTACAAACTTACGCTGAAATTGTCAGCCATGGTAAACATTGCCTTTGATGCCTTAGCAGTTGTAACTAGACAGTGAAACTGTGTTTAAGTCTCTCTGCTTTTCTGCAAGGAAAGTTTCTACATCTTTCCTTAGTGCGTACTTTTTACAATTGCATTGTCCTTATTTCTGGATATGGTGTTTTCAGTGAATTGAGCTGGCTTTTTAGACATTACCCAAAATTTAGAAATGCATTAACATATTTCACTTACTGAGCTATTGCTTCAAGTCTGCACTAGGTTTAACTTCATTACATTACCCAAACTCGCTCTGCTTTTTTTTTTAATATGAAAAAAATGCCTCTTACACTATATTCTATCTATGTTCATGTAAGAGAAACTCCTATGTCCACATGAACATCACTGCCAGTTTCTCAAAGTTGAAAGAGAAATCCAGTCACTATGAAAACTGTTTGAGGCAAATGTCACAAACATATAAAGGCAAATCAGCGCTGCAAATTCTTTGAGGTAAGAACTGCACTCCTTCCATTAGAAATGAGTGGAAAAATATTACCATCCTCCCTCATTCCATCCTATTGCTGTACCCTTTCTGTTGTATAGAATAGTGCTTTTCATTTGCCAGTCCCATGGGTGGAATTTTGCAGGCTTTAAAAACCTCATTTGCCTGGTAAGACTAAGAAATACCCACTATATCTAGATCATTCACCCCCTTCTGAGTTTTCAAACAATAAATCCTTGAGTGTGTGATGCTGGCTTAAGGGAATGTCTTATGAAAATGTTGATAAAACCATTCAATCTAATGGTGGGGAGGAGAGGTAACTTTTTTCCAAGTTAGTGAAGCTGTAAAATTTATGTAACTTGGCAGAAAGTGTGGAAAAAACCACAAGACTTTTAAAGGCTTTATAGATGTGCACATCTAACTTGCATAAGGGTGAATAAACACAAGTAAACAGTGCCCAAAAAAGTTCAGTGTATGAATGACTGTGAGCCAAAAGCACACGTCACCATCAGCTACGCTGTTGGCAGAGCACCCTGACACCCTACTCCAGCATCTGTGAAGAGATCCTTATTATAGCACTCTGGGACTAAATAACAAGGCCTTAATATGTAAGCAGGGCTTATTTGTCTGGGTGCATATGCATTTTCCAAGAATTTGTTGGGAGATTCTTTCTTGCTCCTGGACCAAAGTTATTTAGTATGAAAGTACTCTTGAAATAATCCAGGAATCATCACTCAGCCATGCCTAACAATCAGAAAAGCACAGGCTGTTATTGTGCCAAGAGAACTTAAATTTATTTTTTAATTCATTCATACAGGCATAGTTAATTTACTGAAAATACTATGAAATAAAATCTCTGGACAAGAATCTGATTCCTTACATAGTTTCAAAACGCCCAGTCTTCTTGAGCCTATTTTTCTTCTTTATTGAAATCTTTGGGAAACAAAGCAACTGTAGTCACTCCTGAAATACTACCTACTCTAGAGAGGACAAAGGGTTGAGGAAATGGCTAAAGGGCTTTCATTAATTTGTCCACATTAAGAATTGTTATTACCATTGTGGCCCAGACTAATTAACACCATGGGGCAAAATAAATAAGCCAATTTACTTTGAACCCTGAACAGTGCTGCACTCTGCTTATGCAGACACATCCCAAGAAATAGGCCTGTGCTGTATTTCCTGATGCTTAGTACTTTTCTCTATTCATTACTTTTATCCTTCCCATAGATCACTCCCCTCCTGTTGAACATACCTATCACACATATTTATTAAATACACCTATTGAATACCCTCTGGCATCAATATAGAAATATGTCATTTCTTTGCATCTGCAAAGCTGTATGAAATCAGATATTGCTGGAGTTAAGCAGCTTTTATCCTCTATTGGCATGAATTTTCTTATTCAGAGATACATTCAATTTGCTTGCCTCATATCACCATTATGATATTTATTTTACAAGTGATATTAGGACCAAAATTTTCCACTTTTCAGGCTGTAGAAGTACATCTGAGTAAATGTTTTGTCCCTTTATTCAAAATGAGTGTGATTTCTTGGTCATAGAGTAATTGAACAAAATCCTATGTGTAAACGATAGGACAGCATTTATCTCCTGCTCTGCCCATGCACTTCACTGAATACGATGGAAGGTCATTTCATGTGTTTTCAAAACAGTATCGCTACATTACGTAGTTGCATATTTCTCCTACTGTGATTCTGGAAGGATCAGCATGAAAAATACAAGAGACTTAAACTAATGTGCACAGGAGCTGCTTTTGGTTTTGTTTTATTTTGGTTTTTAGTCTCTGCAATGCATATTGAGTGACACAGAATCCATCATTGAAGGCAAAATATATAAGGATGAATAGCTGCTCTCAAAAGCAAGCTGCATAGGGATGGATCATTGAAGTCCATGTACTAAGTGCACCCAAGAGCTCTTAGTTAAAGCTTTATAAAGCCTAAATTACAATTCATTGCTTTCCAAAAGAAGTAAGAAAATTATAAATATAATGTGAAGTTTTGTAGTTGTAAGCTGTAGATGTTAGAAGATGTCAGTGAAGGAGATGTCATTTTTTTCATATGAATTATCCCTGGATTTCTAGACATGTCCCACCACCCGGTTGCCTCTTAACCCAATTCCTCCTGCTTCAAAGCTGATCAGCAGTCATGGGACTTCTGCCTCACCAGAAGTTGGAACTGAACTCCTGCCTCTGCCGCCCCGCAGCAGGAAGGGTGTGGGCCACACCAGTCAAGTTGTTACAAGAAAGAGCTATAAGCTTTCTGCTTCTATTTGGAGATAGCGGGTATTTTTGTGATAGAAATAGAGATAACATTGCAGGAATCTGATGAACATATTTTATGTGTTTCCTGATATTTTCCTATTACTTGAAAGCTTTCTGTTCTGCTGGTTATGGAGCAAAACAAATTCCAGAGAGAATATCTGAATATATACTTTAAAGGCTTGAAAATTTTAAATAAATTGACTTTTGCCTGTTGCTTTCTAATTTTGAAATATAAGGAGAAATTGCATGCAGTAATTAAGCATCTCAGAAATAGGTTTCATGTAAAGTAATTTAAAATTTTGCACCTTATAAAACTGATTTTCTTCAGCAAAACCAGTGGAGCTGAATGTACTGTAAACTCATAAAATAACAGGATACAGTAGAAAGGAGTCCCTCAACTTCTGCTGTGTAAAAAGACAGTGCTCGAGCATTCACTCAAAATCTGGTGTCTATTGATCTAGTTATAGCTACCCATTCAGGTACTAGACAGAATATTAACATTTTTTAAATTATTTGCCAAGTTGATCTTTTTTTGCTAACACCTACGTTAGTGTGCAGCAATTTTTCTGCCAAGTAATTAAATTCTATGTCTTGGTATACTCTCAGAAAGAATAATTGGCCCTAGCTCATATTGACAGCAGTTTGCAAAACACTAGCACAGTAACTGGAAGAGTAGAAGCAGATAATGACGAAGAGCAATCATTTTTCTTGGCTTCAGTGTTTTAGAGGAACTTTCCCTTTTGCAGCTAATAAAAATGTGAATAAGAGAAGATATACTGAGAGAGACTCAAATACTTTATTCTCCCCTCTGCAGTCCCGAGGACAGAAGGTGGATGGCTGTGTGTTGGTAGAAAAACCAATACATCGGTCCAGGTCAATTATCCCATGAGAGCACACATTTCTCCTTTCACCGCATGGATATCAGCCCAAAATGTGCTGTCAAAACTTGGCTCCCATTGAACTATAACAGTGGAACATTGTGCTCTTAAGAGATTTTCTCCTGCCAAGATGCTTTAACTTTTTTTTTTTTTTTTTTAAACTCTCCACAGAAAACTAATCAGGTGACACCTTCCTGTGTGGAAATTTCTTTGCAAATACATTGCTGTAATCTACAAATTATTTTTACCCAGTATGCTCCTGATAACAATTGCATTAATATAAGCAGATAAGCTCATTTCTTTAGTTGCTGCTCATAGAGTGGCTTGCTAGTTAAGATAAAAAGCAAATTATGGGATATAAAAGACATATCTGATTGTACAGTGATACACTGTGTGCCAAGCAGTCCGTGAGGTAAGGTTTATGTAACTGCTAGATGTTGCTTGAACTTTTGAGATATATTTCCATGTTATTTTTTCCTCTCAGGAGCCAAAACAGGGGCAGAACACAGAACAAGCAATTAAGAGAAATGTAATTCTTTTGATTGAAGTAATTTGAGATTAGAAGTTGCAAGAGGAGTCAACAATCTAGAAAGTGTTTTGAAGTCTTCATCATGTAGATGCTTTCCTTTGGGAAAATTGTCCTTCCCTTCAGCCCAGCAGAACTCCCCTTAGGTGCAGATTTGTAGAAGGAAATTTCAGCTCCAGTCATATGCTACAATATTCTTTGATTGCTATTAATTCACTTAATGGCCCAATCTGTTGGTCAGTGAAATTGCTCTGTGCTCTCTTAGTGACAGTGAAAAACAGCTTTTTCTGGGGCCCAATCCAAGCCCAACTCCAGCTGATGGAAAGGCTCCCTCTGTGCTTCTGAAATGAACATTTTTCCCCAGAAAAGCAGGAGGCAGCCAGGTTTCTGCACCATAGAGTGGGGCTGGACTGTGTGGCTTCCATCAGCATTACAGACCTCCACTTGTATGCTCCCACAGTGTTGCACTCCCTGGGTATAAGCCTACAAAGAAATTCTCTTGGAAAACATGTAGCAAACAGAGCAAGCCACCCCCAACCATTTTCATACCTATATATATGTGTGTGTGAGTGTGTGTATGTGTGTATGTATATCTCCTTCCAGTTCCCTTCCTCCTTCCTGCTGCCCAATGACAGCATATTCACACAAGAAAAACAGTGGAATGTAGACTGCAGGTCTTTATTACCAATAACATTAGAGAAAAATGGAAATGATGAATTGCACAGATCTGCCCTGTTTATGACTCCTTTTCTTCCTTTCTCATTTAAATGATGCACACAGAACATTTATTTGTGTGGAAGAACTATTGTGGATTTCTGGTGCAGCATTCTGATAGATATTTTTAACATATTCCGAGGCAAGAAAATTCAGTCTCACAAATAGGCATCTTGGATTTCTTATTTCTTACCAAATTCATCGCAGGCAGTTTAAGACCCCCCTCTGTTTCAGTGTCTTCCTGTATTCTTGACAACTGAGCAATTTTCTCACATTTTCCAGTTTGTTCAAATTTCTTTATCTGTTTTCCCACTAATGGTTTCTGAATTAACAAGCCTTTGCCTTTTTACTGGTGCACAGAGTCTGTTTGCACCAGCCTTAGTTAAAGTTATCAGGAGTGATCCAGCCGCAATACGAATTTCTTCCACCTTACCTTATTTTACAGCTTGAATTAGACCCTTGGCATTCTCAACTCTCACATACTCAACAGCGAAGGAGTTTTGGGCAATGCTTTTATTTTTCATAATATTTAATAAAGTAATCATGTCCATATAATTGAGGTGTTAAAAATACCAATCCATAATCCATCCCATTGCTCCAAAGTACCATATCAAATATATTTTCCTATTAGTTGTGGAAGCAAATATGTCAGTACATAGCCAGGACTAGCTATGTAGTCCATAATGACATCTAATACAAAATAGATATTCTTCAAATACTTGATTAAATAATTTGACCTAATTCATCCTGGATAAACAGACTTGGTTTAGTTCAATCCTGCTGTTAAGTACTCTTCAAAATTCTCATTAGCATTAATGGAAATTCTAGAAAGAGCAGATAAATCAGTCTCTCATTATATGACAGATAAATAACACTTAGGGTTTATATTTCTAGCTAATAAATGTAAGCAAATTATTATAATATAAACACTCAAAGCCTGTTCTGTGCCCTCAGGGAACCCCTTTATCCCACTGCAGCAAAGCTGCATATAAAAGGATATATTCCACTAATACAGTCAAAAATATATGGGTGTATAAGAATAAACAGCTTAAAAAAAATCATACTGTAAATTATGTGATTGAGTGAAACTGTATGTATATTTTTAAGTCTTCAGAATAGTTGAAGTTTTAACTTATTTCCAATTTTTAAGTTGAAATCTATTCATATATGGAAATTTTGTACAATCTTGTAAAGTTAAATACTATTTCACTGTAATTTATTTTTGTTGTCATATATTGACACATGCTCATTTATATATGAAGTGTACTGTTTATCAATTGCTTCTAAGGCAGCAATAAAACATGAAAGTTGTTCTCATTTTCCTGTCACAGCTGTCATTTATATCCAGTACATTATTTTAATATTTTTAATCCTGTTCCTTACTCAAACAGAAAATATACTGAGTTCTTAACTATATGTCTTCAAATTCTCGGTGAATATGTGGGCTATTCTTGCCCGTACAGCTGTGAGAACTTGGGGATACACTTTGTAGAAGTCCTGGAAAGAGATTGCCACTTCAGTGCAATCACACCAAGGGGATATCAGAAAGTGAAGGGGAACAAAAAGTCAGAACTCTTTCTCTTTTCGTACAAGGTTTGGTTTTACTTTTTAACTGAAGGTTTTCACATCATGTCATGTGTTGTTTCAGGCGCTCTGAAGTGTGAGGCATTCAGACCTCCTACAACAGTGAGTGTGGGTCAAAGCTGCAGAGCACCTTAAAATATCAGTCCCACGTTGAGATTTGATTCAGTAAAATAGTACTTCTCGGGTTTCCTTTCATCTTGAAGGAAAGGCTTTAGAACTTTCCTCCACAAGCACAACCTGTAGAGATATTAAGTGCTTTCCTCACCTTGGACACTATGGGATATACCTGCAAATTCACAGCCGTTTGGAATGGTTGCGCAATTCCAGCTTTTTCCTTGGCCCAACTCAAAGGCCAAGTGTGCAAAATTTATGTTCAATACATCAAGGACCACTAGTTGCTGTGAAATGCAATCATCTACAGACATACAAATTTCATATACCTACAGCCACTATAAAAGAGAGGGCATGGGAGGAATGAGCTTAACTGGAGGGGTTTCCTCCAGTGATTCAACTTCTTTTTCTCCTTGCTGATCTGAAGAATATAAGTGTAAAGAGAGCTAGAAACACTTTATATTATGTTCTCTGCTATCAAGTGCTAGAGGAAATAGATAAAATACAAAAAGACAAAGACAAGGCCCTGGATGTTGACCATACACAATAGAAAAAGGGAAATTAATGTTGTGAAATGGGTATGTTTGCTTCTTATAGTTACTGCAAAGGCTTGTTATATGTTATTTGGCATCTGCTTGTGTCATGAGCCTTTCTTCTTCATCGCTACCAAATTTCACCTGTCCATTTTACTTCCTTTCATTACAGGACGGAATAGATTTATTGTCACCCTTTCAGGAATATTTGTGGATCGTGGATCACAGAATAACTCAAGCAGCTGGAGCACAGCTGGATGGAACGAGCACCTGAGCTGAGGGTGCCACTCCTGCAGCCCCAGCTGGCTCATCTACAGCGAGCTGCTTGTGCCAGGCTCAGGAGAGAGATGAGCAGCAACACACACTCCCAGTTACAGATGAAAGTGGTAACACTCCATCCAGATTAGGAGTGCCTTCACAGCTGGTACAAACTGACCTATTTATGCTATAAGAGATGAAATAAAGAGGGAAGAGGAGGAAAAGAGAGTTTGGGGTTTTCTTGCAGTATCTTATGTGGATGAAATGGGCTGGTAAGTTTGCTTGGCACAGTCTAAAAAAAGGCTGGGCTATTGGGGTGCTAGGGAAAGACATGTCTGGAAAAGTCTTGTTGCTGCATTTGAAGGTCAGTTGCTTCAAGTAAGGCTAAAGCAGTTATAGATTAAAATCCTGATTTAAAGTTTTAAAGGTGCTTTTAAGCATTTCTAAAGAAACTCTGGATTGGGACTAAAGCGAGCACCTGATGTATGTATCCTGAAGTTGTATAGTCCCACTCCTGTTCAGAAGCCCCGATAATAGCCCTTATGAAGCTATTCATTCCTAATTCTCTGAACATCCTTAATAGTCTTAATGCAAAGGACTCTGTGCTTCCTTCATTATAAATATCATTCAGAATGCTTTATCAAACAAAACAGTAAGCTATGTCCTGCAACCAGTTATAGCTGCCAGTATGGCACCTAAATACATCTGGTTGCTGCAATAAGAAAATGTAAAATCACAAACACTTTCCTCTAGCCAGCAAGCTGTTTCCTGATGATGCTTTCAAAATGGAAATTTACTTCTGCTTCATTGTACAAATATCCATATGCTGTGTTTTTTTCAGTATTTATGTCAGACAACTGATGGAACTCTTCACAGCTTTTTGGCTGTGCTACTTAATGCAACTAGATGTGAATTCTGGTGAGTTGATTGTATCTTTGAAGCTGTTTATTCTGCCATGAAGTAGTAACTCAGCAGGGAAGCATGGGAGGTTGACTTATTGAAAAGGTTTAACAGCAATATTTTGTTACTTCCATTCACCGGAGGTCACAGAAAAAGTAATACAGTTCCTAGTGCTGCTCAAACAGAATCTGAGAATACATTAGTCTGTTTCCCAAAATTACCACACACTTTCTTACAGTTCCTTAAGCAAGGATTTGCATCACCATCAATTAAATAGACTTGTTGCTCTGAAATATGGTGGCTAGGTATCGTTTTTTAGGTATGAAGTATGGCTTCTTAGCGGATTTTTACATGGCTTAAATTAAAACATGCTTAACTTGGAGAAAGAAAAGATGGGATTTTTTTTTTCCCCTCAAAATATCCACTGGGGATACAAAGCAAGAGCAGCACAAAACCCTCCAGTTAATATGATACAAATGAAGAAACTTCAATTTTATTTTCTGTGCTTTTTTGTAGTTTTAAAGATTTATCATCTTGATTGTAGCCAGTCTGAAAGATAATTACCTTAATGGCAGTTCTACACAAAACAAGCCAGGAGAGATCTTGCACAGGGTGAATGTGCCTTGCATTTGGATTATTTGAACATCCAAAAGCAAGCTATTTGAACAGAATATGAGAACAATTGCAAGGATCCCCTGCATTTATTAATAATGTGATCAAAAGATTTTAGAAATGAGGAAATAATTGCCACTTGCTTCTCCTGTCTATAACAATGGAAGTCTACACATGCTTTGGAAACAGAACTTTTTTTCCTTCCCTGTATGTGCCAAGCTGTGAAGTTTGTGAAAATTTTGCCAAATATCTTTTCCTCTTGATATGCTTGAGAACTGAGGGCAGGACAGGAGTCTCCAAACACAAATCCAATCTATACAGGCAAAAAGTCTGTACGTTGCTTTGACCATAGCAGTGTTCCCTGTGGAAACTTAGTGGAAAAACATGGAAAAAGGAGAAGTGGATATAACTTAACAAGAGAGGTCTTCTGAGTGCAGAGAGAAGGATGATATGGAGCAACAACAGTTGCATGCGTACTTATGGTTTTATTATGTTTATATTATTCAGAATTATTGTAGCTGTATAGTACAAAAATTAATCTGAGCCCGCTGCCTTGCTTTTGCAGCTATATGCTCTTTGCCAGCATCTTTCCTTGTGAGAATAAAGACTAGTATTTTGTTGAACTGGAGGGAAGGGAGAAAAGAAGAAAGACAATGCATGGAAGAAAATAATCTTGGACTTTCATGGATTTCATTTTAAGATATAGTATCAGATTCAGCAGCTGTTTTTTGACTTAAAGTGTAATGAAATTAATTTTTCCTAATTTTCAAGTCTAAGTCTGATCCCTCCTGAATAGGAGTATATTTTGCTTGAGTGATTTGCAACAGTAACAGAACATATAAAATGCCCAGCCTTTCACATCTAATTTAAGGAAAATAAGGAGAATGGCTAGTTAGCAGATGGTTAGTTGAGATGGAATATCTCCAATGCTAATAGCTATTTAATTGTAAGAAAAATTAACTGCAAAGATATAGGAAATGTACATGGAGACCAAGCCTATTACATTACAGACTGGTTCTGTTACAGAAAGCAAGCGAAAATAACGTCTTCAGTCTTCTGATCGTTCTCCTAATTTTTAGAGTGGTTTGAATTCTTGATCTGTCAATACAGGGTGTTGTTAACCTTGTTTTGAATGCCTTTTTCAGAGGAGACCAAAAAGGAAAGAAGCTGCAAAAGCATCAGACAGATAACCCTTCCCTGCTGTGAACAACAGGTCTTCATTCATAGGTCTTTCAGCTGCTGCAGAGTAGTGCATGGAACACCCATGAGGCTCAGTGAGTAGTCTAAAAGTTGACTTCCAGTTGTTGGTAGTTTCTTGTCAGAAGATTTATTTAGAGCTACCTGACTGGCAGATCATCTAATCTACATGTGATCACTTTCTTCAAGGATTCCTTCATATTGCAGATATTCACCATTTTAATGACATCATATTAAATTTTAAAGAATTTTAAAATCTGGTTTCCAGCTATTGCTATCTATTAACAACAGCCCAGAACTACACCACAGAATGGTCAAAGCAATGGATTAGATAAATTTTGGGTAAGTTAAATTTGCTATCAGTTCATTTACTATTTTTGTGAAGTTACGGGAACACGGCAGAGGTCTTTTATAAACCTGGGATATTTTGAGCTAATTGAGCTGAAGACAGGACAGCCAAAAGGGATGAGATGAGGGAAATTAAACTTAACTGGAATGGCTTCATCCGGAAAAACTGACTTTTTTCTTGCTATATGAGGGAGATTTTTGATGGATTAGATTCTGAAGTGGCTTTCAAGCTAGGACAGGGACTCCAAATGGGCAAGGTAAAATTAAAGCCCAAGAATCAGAAGCTGTGATGCTTTGCTACACAGAGGATGCCTGTCAGGTCAGCTGTCACACAAAGCACAAAGAGGTCTGGCTCTTCTGCTGAGCCTATTCCCTTGCAAGAGGGGGCTGGGTTATGTTGGCATTTTTTGTCATCAGCCACAAGTGTATTGATGGGAGGAGGATTATATGCCACACGTGGACATCATCTCTGATTATGTATAAAGACTATACAGATTATTATTGTGTCATAAGGAGCAACGCAGATAACATCATGACTGATAAATGTGTGCAACACCTGGCAATAGAGCACACTGTCTCAGCACCTCCTTATGCACCGAGCACAACAGTTGCAACTCTTCTTACACACTTTAGAATGACTATCACTGCTACACAGTTTGCTGCTTGTGGTTGAGCTTTTATGGGACACATAATACTGGAGTCAAGAATTATCCAAAGAGAGGAGGTAAGTGATAAATCATTCAAGACAATCAAGGAGCAAAGGTTGTGAAGCTCCAGACAGTGTTGAAGAGAGCATCAGTAGGAGTGGGTTTCTTCAGCACATCCATAAGCCCTGCTGATAGTGTACTTGCTTTCAAATCAGACCTTGCTCACATCTAGCCAGCTTGGTTCTGTGAAGTGAGAGTAGGTCATTCAGAGTGGGCTGTGTGCTCCCGTGTTATAGTGCTTCACACAGGTTTATCTGGAAACTCCTATGCCAATTTCACGATCCATGTCTTGGGTAAAACTCTTACATTCAAGCCTAAATTACCACTTTAAAGTGTCTTGTATATGTTCAAATAGAGCATACACAATTATACAAGATTACAAACTCTATTTTCAATTACACCTCTGAGATACGAATCTGATCACTCTCAAAGTTTGGCCCATGTTAAGCTCTGAGGCTTTGGTGAGACACTAATTGTAAGAAGAGGATAAGGCTAATTACAGCAGAGTAAACTGACCTAGTAAGAGAAACCAGATCCTTTAATCCTGTAAACATACAGATCAGTTAATTGCTAACATGGCTGTTCTTTTGGAGGGAGGGGCAGACAGCTATGTAGTCTCAAAGACTGTTCCCGGATAAGATCTCACAGAAGCGAAGCAGCTTGCCCAGGATCCTAAACCAAGCTGGTGGCTGTAACTCTGCATGCCAGCTCAGGGAGAAACCAATGAGGCACATGCTGTGGCTCTTTGGGTTTTGTACAATAGATGTTTTGTGAAGAAGGAAATAAGAGACCCTAGCCCTAGCTGGACAAAATTTTGGGGGGGAAGAGTAGTTTTTCCCAGTAAGAAACATTCTGTCCAAAACTATGTTGGACTTCGTACTGTTAAAATTGCTTAGTGGGGCTGTAGCTGTCCATACCAAGCAGCCTGTGATGAATAGCTGTAGAAAAACTCCAGAAAGAAATAGGAAATCAAAGGATGCTGTTCTGAAGCAACCAGAGCTGTTAGCCATGGCACCAGAGAAGGCAGTGCTTGGTTTAATGGGCTTTTGGCCTTGGAGGACAGTGTGAACCCAACAGCAGCTTTAGCCTGCAGAAATGTTGCACAGTCAACGTGAAGAGTCAGTGCTGTGACCTTCTAAGAAAAAAGAAAGCAAAGGATTGTATTGATTATCAGAGAGAAGGTGAAAGACTGCCTTTAAAAATATTCTTGATATTAGACTTTTGCTTATACCAGAAGGCAAGAACTTGTAGTTTTCTCAGAACACACAAAAATCAGAAGTCGATCAGAATTGCTCTATGCAGTATTGAGCTGAATAAGGCTATTGGCCAGATAAGCATGGTCTTCCCCCTGAACTTATACATTGTTTTTAACTATTCCTTTTTCTCTGTAAATGTTTGCTTTTAGGTTTACAATGTTTAGTTATAATGCATTCTTTGGGCATAGGTGTTGTGGACTTCTTTGTGTTAATATTACTACAACAGCAAGAGACTGCAATTTCTGTTTTTTTTCATATGAGAAACAGAGAGCAGCAAAAAATTTAAACAAAAATATTCAATTCTTAATCATACTTGCAAACTTTTTTTTAAATGAAAATATATATGTGAGGGTTTTTTTGCAGGATAACTCCAAATCCTTGTATATCATTTAGTGCATGTCAGTATTTATTAAGGCTGGGCACTCCTACTCACAAAGCATTAGCCATCTCATTGTATGTGCATTAAGAGAACAGGTTTTGGTTAGAGACAGCATTACATGCCTTCTTTGATAGGTGGCATGTGCCTTGGGATAAGTCCTGTCAGTATGGGAAATGTATGGCAGATATCCGGGAGCTGCTTTGTGAGCAGCCTGGTGCTGCTGAATAAAACTCCATTAAATTGCATTAGAGAGGAGGTTTGCTATTGCCAACAAGAAATGAAATCTTTCAGAATCAGACACCTATGACAATATCCAGAGCAGAATTGTTTATGTGACAGGGCAAAGGAGCTATTCCATTTCAATAAGGAAGAAATCTATGCTGCCATTGTCACAGCCAAGGTCTGACCTTACAGAAACACTCTGACAACCAGTACTGTAAGCAGGCTTCCTCTGAACATTTTGGGAAGAATGATACCAAGTGAAGGCAAGCTGTGCAATTTGTATACCCTATTTGCAGTTATGCCTAAGCACAACAGTGAAGGCATTTGCTTATTAGCAGTACAACTGAGGTAGGAATTTGTCTGTGGGATTCAAGTGGAGACCTCTGCAAGCAGCCACAGAGAAAGGATGGTGTGACAAGGAGAGCGTGCTGAGTTTCACAACAGCCTCCCAACAGCCATGAGTGAGGCAACGGGGATTGTCTGCCTTGTGTGATAAGGCAGAAATGCCTTACGTAAACTTAGATCAAAATAACACTCTTGTCAATCTATAATAGTGCTAGCTTTACAAAACTCAGTAGTGAGAGATTAAATCTCTGTAACATTTCTTTTCAATCCCTGAAGAATTGTAGAAAAATAGAAAGATTTATAGAAAAATAGAAAAGTAGAAGATTTGGCTCAAAGCAGACTCCTCTACTGATTAGCAGAATTATTCTGAAGTTACATTTGGAAACAAATCATTTTAATTGTACTCCTGAAGCTGAATCCCTCCATTTTTAGTGGAGTTACACCACAGACTCTGTCCCCACTTCCCATGTTACTAACATTGAAGAAATCTTTTGCTACCTGCATCTTGAAATATTTGATCTTCACGATTAAGGAATCTTGGTCCCTTCTGCATGTAAAACCCTACCAGATTTCTGGGGGAGATTTCTCTTCATGAGGCAATGCAAAGAGATGCTGATTCATGATCTATTTCGAGGTTCAGTGTTTCTTGTTATTCCAACAGTGCCCAGCTGTGAGCTTGGTTGTTAACTAGATGCACCCAGTATATTCCAGCTTCACATTTGGGAGCATAAAACTGAATTTGCAACACAATTCTGATAATTTGAAATTGTAATCTTAAAATAAGTCTACTGCAGAAAACTGCTTTTCATGTACTCAGGAAAAATATTCTTTTTCTCTACTCTGATCAAAGGGATTTTATTTATTTATTATTTTTCAGAGTAGGGATACTGTAGCCATGGCAACCGTGGGTGCCTAGATGAAAAGTGTGGACGTGAAACAGACATGCCAGAAATGTGTTATTGGGCACAATAAAAGACTCCTTCAAGATCTTTGAGTCATGAAACCAAAGTCCCTTAGAGGGTGTTTCGACTCATATTATTTTCAATGTAAGAGAGGCAGGGTAAGCTCCACAGCAAGTAAATGGAGAATAATCCCCAACCCTTTACTCAATCCATGTCTACATTCCACTTTCCAGGACCTTGACTGGTACATTAGTTACAGCACTCAGTTTAAAAAATAAAAGTGAGATTTTTCCTTCCATCTTAAAATAGCAAATAGGTTTAAAATTTCAGTTTACAATAAAATGTAACAGCACAAATATCTTTGCAAAAAACCCTTATAGGAATGAGGGAAGAAAGATCTGTTCCCTCTGCCCTAGCTAGATATCCATCCAGCTGGAATTTATGACCAAGCCCAAAAGGGACCCCTTTAATTTCAGTGGGAATCCTTCTCTTGTGTTCAGTGCTTACTGGTTCTGGCCCTCAAGTTGTATTCCCCTATACCTGGAATCATCATACAGGCATTCTAAAGTGTTCCAAGCTTTTAGGAGCCTTAGCAGATTTCCTGATTTAGCTCCATATAGCCTCCTGTGCATCTTAGGGTAAGACCTCTGCAGGTAAGGGCCACACTGTCAGAACAATGATTTAAGTTCTGGGCTACTTACAAACTTTTGGTGCCTTTGCCACATTATGTGGGGGCTCACCCAGGAGGGGAACCCTTGGCTGACTTGATTGCAAATCCTGCTGTAAAGCCAAAGCATAGACACAGCACACCTCATTTTTCTAGTCCATCCATCACACAGAGATGAGCATTTTTATCTCCGCCCTGAGAGCAAGCTCACAAACACAGTGTACAACACTGTCCATGGAGTAAGTTTAAACTAAGGTTAACACTGAGGCTGTGTACAACTTTCAAGTATGCTTATTTTCGATGAAATTAACTCCACTGTGAATGATGGAAGTCTCAGTCTCTCTACCCACGGCAAAGGAACCCAGCAGTTCCTTATCCCTTTGCCTACCCATATGATCCACAGCAAAAAGATTTGCAGACTTCCCCCTCCCTACAGCATGCAACACTTGAGCTACAGTACAGAATAAATGCTGTCAAATGATCTCAGAGCCTTGTGGTCTGGGGAAGGCAATTGCTTGTCACCGGGTTTGTGTTGCCTCTCTACATGAACCACATGATGCTTTTCCAACAACATAATTTTCTCCGTCTTATCTTGATTCAAAGAGTGTTCAAGGGCTCTAAGGGAAATTGTGATCAACAGAGACTAAGTGATCAGAGCCTGAATAAGTTCCTAAGGTACTCACTCTATAGGTCATAATAAGTGATTTTTTTGTACAAGGTTTCAATAAACCAAACTTTCATAATTTGTGCTTATAGACTAAAATCAGGTAAAATCAGGTCATTTTTCAGTGTTGCAAGACCTGGTATGTTCCTTACAGTGATTGAAAGATGTGATTTGTTCAATCCAATACTTAGTCCAAATACTTTCTGTTTCAAGTGAGCCACAAAGTGTCAGAATTAAAAAACTATTAATTTTGGAGGCTTTAGCATGAAAATAAACTTTAAAAGAATGGATTTGCTCAAACACAGCAAAATCTGTGCCATACTAGGCAAACACAGATCCATATATATACAGTGTAGAAGAATTCCTCCTTGAGCAGGGACACGGAGTGTTTTTGCAGAAGTTGGACAATCCAGCCTTGTCCGAACTGTGGCCTAATTGGGGCCTGCAAAGGCCTGTAAAGGCCTGAGTCTATGGCGCAGTTGAAATTAGTTTAATCTATGGTTTTGTAAGTATGTCAATTATAGAGTGTGTTAGAGACAGGTTGAGAAAATGAGCCAGTTAGGCAGAACCCTAGTGACAATTGGTATCTAAACTATTTTATCATATATAAGAGATAAGCACAACAAATAAACGGGATTTCACCATTTTCACTGCATCAGTGCAGGCATCGTCTCCTTCTTCTCCCTCCATCTTTGCCAGCTCCTCGTTGAAGGTACCCTGTGTCTTTTCTACTATACAGCAAACCTTAAAATCCATATATATTTTATGATTTAGGAGATGATTCTCTACATGCAAGCCAATAGTGCCATCCACTGATTTTTTGTATGTTTTCACATAGATATTCTTCAAGATGTTCTAAACCAACAGGTGATCCTAAATGCATTTTTAACCATGCTTGCTTAAAAGAACAGGATCCTCTTGAACAGAACAACAAATAATAAGGAAAAAAGCCTATATCATGGTCTGGTTAGATTTTTAATGGATTAGTTTCTTGTATCAGCATGGAGCTTCTCAGCTTTTGCAGGAAGCTGTCCTGTATTAGTTAGACACTTTCTTATACTCACCTTTCAAAAATTCCAACATCAAGAAAAAGTCTTAAAGTCAGATGGAACAAACAATACTTGTTATGAAATATTAGCACTTACTCATTTATCAAAGGACCTGAATTTGAACTAGTATCATGCATTACTCTTTCAACCTGTTACATACTCTAGAGATCACCCAGAAACCTGTACAAAATGACCCCCCTGCAAAAATCTGTTAATTCACTGTCTCTCTGAGGGGAAAAGGTTTTGATCCAGGATATGCAGTCAGTTTCCACACTACAAATGGAAAAGTCATGCATTAGTACTCCCAGAATAAGGAATTTTGAAAAATATTTATGTATATTTAAAGGAAGCGAGGAGGTAGGAGAAATAATTTATTTAACACTTCAGTTTTTAAACCTTTGATGTCTGTGTTTTCAAACTGTGTTACGTAGCTGTTACATGCTGAAATCCTATTTATTTTTTTTTTGTTTGCTTTTTGATTGCTTACATGAAGGTGCTGATTACCAAATGAGTATTTGAGATGCAGATCCACAGAAATACAGAAAAGTTTTCATACAACTGTGACAAAATACACCTTAATTTTACGATCTGAAAAGCAATCATTCAAGGTCCTCTTATAATTAGATCATACCTGCATATTTAAGTGGGGGCTGACCATATAGCTGCTGTTGTTTGGGCTGAGGGGTGTCCTTCTATTAACTGCAGAATCAGCACCAAGGAGTAGCTGTTACTGCCACATGTTCATGCTAACACTCACATTTTCCTGTGGCTACAATGTAAACCACCTCTTGCTCCTACCTCCACATGTAACATGTAGAGGGAAATTATTTTTCTGTGGTCATTCATATTTTTTGTAACTGCTCCTATCAAACATCACTTCTTACTTGTCTTTTGGAAGTTTGGTAACTTTGTACGTTGTTCAGATAAACATGTTTTATATGCCATGGTAATAAACATGAACAATTCTAATTTTGACATAAAATTAAATTTTTTAAATATTCTATAAACAAACAATGTTAGAATAATATTGGAGGGCGGGTAGGAGAGAATAACAAAACCACCCTTCCTCCCAAGAGTTGAAGAAAATCACTTCTTTAATAAGCCTTTAGAGAAGTAGTTGTTTTTAATTAAGTGTTTTCTCTGCAAACCTCAGCAGCAACGACTAGGTGGCACTGCATGATCATTTGAGAGAAAAAAAAATGAAAGAAAGTATGAAACTATATCAAGATAGTTAATATCTGAATTTTTAAAAACTTAGCTTGTTAAAAATTGATTAAATATGTTCTATTTAATTCACTTGAAGTCTCTAACATTAAATACATAGCTATATGACTATCTGTATCTATATATTTATACATACCTACACCATATATGCTCTCCAAATAAAAGATGACATGATGTTAAATGGTATTTATTCCTAAATTCTACCTTCTTGAAAACTAAAAACCAAGAAGGTATCTCTCTGGTAAAACAGTCCTTGATCACGGTTCTTTATGTGAAAGTGAATATTACATGCCATAAGGGAAAAGAAAACTTGTAACAGAAGTACTTAGTATTTTTCCTCTGGTGTTTTCTTCAAAGGCAGAACAACCAGGAGTTAATCATGAGGGGTCAGTGTCAGTTTAGGGCTTTTCACTCTAAGCAAAATACGCTAATCTTACTACAGTTTCCTACACCCTATGCCAGCTCTCCAGGTGCCCATGAAGGAGAATAGCTGAGACATGGACCTGAGGAGGTTGATCTGAACACCTGTTCCACAGAATGTCTCTCTCAGGCCGTGTAAACCAATGCACATTCAGACCCCTGGAAGAAAGGACTGTAAGGAGAGATTCACCTTCAGCTAAGCTGGAGCAAGTCAGAGTCCTCTGTGTTGGATTTCCTTTCCTCCCAGCTCAGACTGGCTGTGCCCCAGGCTCAGCAAGTGCACAGGAGCTGCCTCCTACCTCTCCCAGCTCCTTCCTTTCTCTAACTGGTGGCCAGTGAGTTCCCCTGGCCATATTGACTGGGAGCTTTACTATGTTTCCTACATGTTTAGCCAATTCCTGCTCTGCAAAAAGCAACCATACCACTGCTTACTCTTGTCTGTACACAAGGGCATGCCTACTTTGATTAGAAAGCTGTTCATTTGGGGGGGACATGAAATTCTGAACCCCACGTACATGGATACTCCTATCTCAGAAATTGAAAACTATTGTGATATTATGTCAGGCTTTGGGTTTTCTGCCTGTTTGGTTTAGGCAGCTTTTTTTTTAACATTACAGGACAGTAAGTTACCACTTTCAGCAGCCTTCACCTCACCACAAACTCTAAAGCTTTCCACATTTATGTGGGCCACTGACATCAAGAAAGATCTTTTTTTTCCTTTTTTTCTGCTAGTACAAATGCTTTGATTTTAAAAGTATTTACCTTAGTATATTGCTTCCTTCAGGATCAACTAACTTAAGAACTAAGAGCCTCTAGCCTATATAATCTGCCCTGGCAGTAAACAATCATCATTTTTTCAGCCTGCTTTCCCTGTTAAACTAAAATTACAAATAAAAGCACTGTAGCTTCTGAACAGTCTCACCATCATACCTGGGGTTTCTCACATTCATTTCCAGGTATGAATTTTCTCATATCATTTTAATAGAAAAATACATCTCTTTTAGTAAGGGCCAAGAAGTGGAAGAACTAAGAACTAGGGCCTAGAGAAAGAGAGCATATTTAGGATATACAAAAAGAAGGATCAGAAAAGGAGCCTAGGAAGGGGAAAGTGGGGAACAGAAAGAGAAATATAGTGATTTCTAAAAGCTGCAGAACTGGCAGCTTCTATCAGTTTCGTGTTATGTTGCGGTGTTTTCCTAATGCTCCACTGTCTGGAGTTCGATAGTTATATGAAATTTTCTGTTTGTGTGGTTTAGGGGAGAGAAAATGGATTCAAAACCTATGAGCTATATTTGAATAAAAGCAATTATTCAAATAGATTGCCAGTGTAGCCATATTTATTTATTTTGATGCAGAAGAAAAGAAATAACATTGAATAGTAAAGAGACGAATATAACCTTTCCTAAGTGCTGTCCTGCTGACATCACTGGCAATACTAACAGGGGAATTGATTCTGAATTTCAGCATTATATTTTCAATTTGTTGACTAAGCCTAGCCTCACTTAATTAGTTTGCTGTATCAATAAATGTGAAAGACAACCCATGCCTGTGGACTGTTTATTTTTCCATTATGCTATTTTGCTAATCAAATTATGCAGAAATGCCTAACAAATGTGTAGGAAGCTAAATAAAACAGGCATGCTTAGTACCATCCAAAACGCACATATATGCACAAAGTTTTTCACAGCTTAACTATAATGACTTCCTGAGAAAAGTGTATCTGGTAGAATCATAATTAGAGATAAGAACCTACAGGTTTTTTCTGTTCAACCATCCACATGCTTGCCTTTATACCAATATATAGACCATATTTGATTAAAAGGTAAGTATAAGAGCTGATATATATATTCTCATATTGCGGCCATCGTCCTTACTCTCATGGCTGAGTTAGTTTGTAATGTTTTTTGGTTAACTGATAGAAAAGTCAGCTCTGTGCAGCCGTTAAAGTCGGCTACGTGTGTGCTCATTTATACCACGTTTTTAAATAAAAATATGAAATTATTAAATCAGTAGTACAGCCAAACCTTTGCAGAAATTAATTTGGGAATAATTTGATAATCTGTAGGACTGCTTTTAATTGAAATAATGTATGTGTCAGGACCCAAATAAAAATATTTTCAAGAAGATTAATCATGATTTATATTCTAATTACTGTGCTGTACCACAGCTATCTCCTCTCTTAATTACCCTATCTGCATCCATTTCCCTGCATGGGCAGCACCTTCCCTGTTTCATAGCCGTGAGTTTACTGAGCCTCTCCAAGCCTAACTCTAGTGCTTCAGAGCTCGTACCAGGTGTTACTGTGCACCAAACAAGCTTTTCTCAATTTTTTCAGACTAGCTCAAGGTAAATTTGCAGCGATGATTTAAAAGAGTTTTTATGTGTGGGGAAAACTGGTGTTGCTCATTGACATTAATGCCAAAAGACTGGGAATGATACAGCTACCACTCCAGTTGCCTTGCCAGTCTACAGTGAATGGCTCTGGACTGGAAAGCCATGCTACATCTGTTCTGCCTAAAACAACTCCAGAAGAATTCAGTACCAGCCCTCACATTTTTGCATTTCACCATGCAGGCAGAGAAAAGAGGATCTGCTACCAGTAAGGAGACAAAAAAACCCCTCCTGCTCTGCCAGCAGGACTGCCAATCTCATGGGAAGGCATTCAACAGCTCCCTCCTGCTTGGAAGAGCGTGGTTGTTTCTGCACCTCACAGAACTTCATTTACCAATATACTGAGTCTCCTGCCACAGAGCTTTGTGTGCCTGGCTAAGCCCTGACTGCCCACCAATCACAGTGGGCACACAGCTGATCCTAGGCTGGAGAGACCCTCCTGCTGCCATTGCTCAAAGCATCCTGTTGGGACCCACCTCTCAAGGCAGCCAGGCTGATGGTCATGCTCTTAAGGAATGCCTGCCATTTCAGACCTTTTCTGACATGTGCTGTGATCCAAGAAGCAAAGGGAATAGAAAAAAGTTTGTGCCATATTTTTTCTGCCCAAATTCTTTTTTTGTGTCCTATTCTAGTTTCTTTCTTTCTTGTTTAATTTTTACCTTGTTATCTTTCTGCTATTTTCTCCTTTTCCCCTGCTCTGTTCTCTGCCACAATATTCATCCATCTTCATCCAACAGTACAGTGGTTTAGGCTGCTCACTTAAAAGTAATAATAATAATAATTATAACAATAATGATGATGATGATGATGATGACAATAAACAGTACAAATAATAAACAGATATTACTATGATGTTTGTGTACCATATAAATTGTAATGCTAATAGCCTTTTAGCAGAAAAGAGTCTTTCAACTTATGCTCTTCAGAGAGCTCTTTTTTTCTCCTTTGCCCATATTTTTCAGCTTCTATTATTTTCTGGTTCCTCCCTGTAGGATCTTAATACAGCCCACAGAGAAAGCTATTTGAATATCCTGTGCTGACAGTAGTAATGCAGCCCTAACACAGGCACTGTGACAGGTGTAGCAGAGCCAGGAGAGGTGGTAAATAGTCACATGTGCAATTTCACAGCCCTGAAGAAATGGTAATTTCTACTGATATTTATTAGAAGAGGGAAAAGTAGGTCTGACTTTCAGTGCTTAAACAAGACACATAGGCAAAGCACCTTAAAACTGAAAGTTTATCAACAGGGTTCTTCATCCTGAAATCTGTAGGAAAATGTTAAGTGCCTCACTCCATATTTGCTATTACATTTTTTAAAGGAAAAACTAAATAATGTCACATTTTTTCTCTGATATTCACCATTCACTCCTTAATTGTTATCTGCCTGACAGTGTACATGCATCTCTCTGGAAATGAAATGAAAAATCTTCCTTTCTCCTCTTGTAAAGAAGCATTATCTAAATGCTTCTTGGCAGCTATGGTAAGTACACAGCCCGTAATACATTTCTCCAATTAATTTCAGGCAGAAAGCCAGATGTTGCTCCCATTCAGTATGACAAACCTATAGGAGTGCTTAGATTCTGGCTATCTGCTCTTTGGCCACTAGAGAGGTAGAAGGAGTCAACATTAAGTCTTGCCATGAGCATTTGATTGACTATGAGGTAAGAGAAAAACTAGAGCCTCAGTGCTGATTCTTCTTAAGGTAAGATTTGCTGACATTTTGGTGAATTCCTTGGGTTTCTACTGGGTCTTAAGATACTGCCTCAATAAATTTATCTTGATAATATTATATATATATATATATATAATCTTTATAATATAATATATATAATTTATCTTCTGATTAAAATCAGAAAATTTTTAATGTTTCCAGGAGATATTTTTATTTCTTTGTAATTTTTAGACAATATTATCTCTGTAAAAGTTATATTTACACCATAAAGATGTCTTGTAAGAAGCCTTTTGCAAACAGAAATAATTATGGGTTTTTTACATCTTAATGTTTTACATCTTAAGGGTAGGAACCTTTTAACTGGAAGCATAATGTAACTTGCTTTATTTCAAACTAAAACACAGGAAGGTTACCACGTTCAAGAACAGGAATATTATGGAAAACTTCATTGATGCACATACCTTAAAATATTCTGAGCTGGTGGAAGGAGGAAAATGTTTATAAGCAAATTTGGTTTTGTTTTTTTTTAAACGAGGAACTGAGCACTAAATGACGAAAAATAATTAAAGATTCAGGAAGTGGCATATGAGGTATATAAACTCAAATGTGTATATCAAAAGGTGTACATCAAAACAATGTGCTTTTGTCAGTAGAAAACTTCAGGCTGGTGGGTGAGTTCAGAAAGCATTATGAGAAAATCCGTCGCAGCCCTTGTAGCCTCAGTTTCAGGCAGGATATGTTTTTGTAACAAACACTAGAGAACATAAATCTGTATGGCCACTGGCACTTGGCATCTCCATCTATTTCCTGAGAAACACCTAAAAGGAGGTGCATCTACAGCCCAATCTTCCTCTGTCCTTCCTCTGTCTTGTTTGGTGAAACGGGTACTACCATGCAGGTAAAGCTTTAGACCTTTCTAACAAGCAGAGTCTGAGGGCCAGCTGGGGCCCCAAAACAAGGATAAAGCTTTAGGTAAAGAAATGGGCTTTTTTGTAAGGATTCTGGTCTTCAGTGACTTGGACACGGGCCTTGGGATCAAGGCAGTTCTGTTGCTCAATTGTTTGACAGGTTTTGGCAAGGTATATTGTCTATCCATGCTTCCATGCTTGTAAAAGGGACAAAACAATATTGAGGTTTCAGAGAGGTTGCTGTTGCTGGACACCTCCTGATACGTATGTTTGCCAAGCATGTAGAGCATTACATACAAGTTCAGCTGTGTGAATTACCCGGGATCTGCCCAGGAAACAATGACAGACACTAGAATTAAGTTTCAGTCTGAACTGTGAAACACTTTCCCAATCCTTGCTATTGTCAGAAGGAAACTCGATGGTTTCCTATAAACAAAGCCAACAGCTTTATTTTCTTAATTATTAGCTTTCATCTCTTTATCTTCTTGCTATCTTTCTCTCCCATCACACAAATTCTTTTTTAGAAGCTGCATGAAAGACCCAGTAGGCACAATGTTAAAATTTGGAGTATATTCGCTGGTGTGCATCTAATTTCTGATGTAATAGGGTATTATCCCATATACTGGGATTATGATTCTCCTCAGAATCCCCTGTCTGGTGCTTTTCCCTACAGCTGACAGCAGCTAGTAGAGCAATGAAGTCGCTATTTCTGGCTGAGGGCAAGAATTGCATGTTTTTCCATAGTACAGATATTGTAGACATATTTGGTACTATTTCTGGCCATTTGTGCTGTCTGATGGGACTTCACTGGGAATTCTACTTCTGCCTTTCAAATTCAGAACATAATGTAGAGACAAAGTTGATACTCTAATTGGTTTATGACTCTTTCTGTCTCCATAAAATGAGTTTTATCTCTGTAGGGGCTATCATAAAATTTAATAACATCCATCTGGTGCTCTGAGGATGTTTTATATCACATAAAAAAACTGCTTATTTGAAATAACTGCCTTAAGTTACTCTGCAGGAACTCTAACAAAACAGTATGTTCGGCAGTATTTCCATAAATAGGTTTGAAATAATGACCAGAAAGTAAAATAAAGACTGGAAATTAAAGACAAAGATATTTATCACTTAATCTTTTATGGTTTTCTGTGCTAGAGAAATTATTCACCTGGCCAAAAAAAAAAAAAAAAGAAAAAGAAAGAAAAAGGATATTAGGAGATTTTCTCTTTCTTTCCCTATATGTGTAAAGATATGCATCTGAGCAGTTATAATGACAGTGCAGACCTTTATGTTTGTCCATAATCTGTTTTTTTCTTGTGTCCTTGGGGTGCCTTCTCTGAGGTGTGATCCTCTTCTCTCTGATCAACAACTCAATTTCAAATTAGTAGTATTTCTATACGCAAGAATTCCACTGCCTAGACCATCACAAGTACTGGTGCATCACACATCTAACAAAACCAAGAATTCAAATCAAATATGGTATGACAGGGTTAGAGAGCAGTGAAAGAGCTTGCCCAGTGCTGAACATTCAAACAAAGGACAGTGTACTTACTGAACACATTTCCTTCTATTAAAACTATTGTGCTGCTTTGCACTTCTAAAACATCAGAGTGATGTGTTCCAAGTTACAGTTTTAAAGTCACATATGTGGCTTTCAGTCTTAAAGCCCCATTTTGGTAATGGGGGTAGGATTAGAACTTGTTACGGCTAAATACCCTGTGATCCTTCAAAATCTAATGTAACGGTTCATTTCCAGCATATGGGACCTTTTCCTCTGGGAAGACTGTAATGTATAGAAACTTGAGTTCTGATTTCTTAACATTAAAAACCTCTGCAATATTCTTCTTCAAAAAAGCTATGGTACCCGGCGACTCACTTTCCAAGAAATAACATTTGTAGCTTGCCTTCAAAAGCCTATGGGGGAAAAAAGGCAACTATTCTTATTTCATCTCACTCTAGATGCTGCTTGGGGAAGTGAAAAACCATTCCTGTATTGGTACCCTAGGCATGGCTTTTGGCCGGGCAATGATTTTAATGCATACTGCCTTCTACTTATATTTCACCAAGATTAGGTTTCTACTTATCTCCTGCACAAAAACCAAACAGAAACAAAACACACATACTCAAACAAACAAACAAACAAAAAAAAACCAAATAAACCAGAACCCCCTCAAAAAAACCCCAAATAAACCAAAAAACCCACAACCCCCCAAAAAACCAACCAAACAACCACAACATTAACAACAACAAAAAAAAAACAACAAAAAAAAACCCAACCAAACAAAAAATAACAAAAACCTATAACCAACCAACCAAGCATAAAACAAAATAAAAAAACCCAAACAAAATCCTGTGTTCTCTGGCTCTTCCACTGCTGTGAGTTTCAGTGTTACTAAATATGTTTATGTTACTATGACAAGGTTACTAAATATTGCAATTTCACTATATTATTTTTTCCTGACAGATAAGAAAAACCAAAATCCATTTTCCTCTCTTGACTCTAACACTGGGAGATGAAGCATAACACCTCCATACAGGTGCTTTTCTTGTAGGGCATTAGTTCTCATCATATTTGTCTAAACATTAAGATAGAATCATTTAATAATTGGAGGAATATGGGTTCAGGACTGATTTCTTTGACTTGCACCTGCAGTTAAATTAGCTCATGTAGTGCTAAAGATACAAAATCCACCCACGAGAGACTCAGTAAATTATCAGTGCACAGCCCTCCACGGAGGGGTGAAACCAGGATTGTAAGCTCAAGGGATCCCACACAAAGTAGTTGAAGTTGAGGGAGCTCTGTAGGCCGATGAGATGAAGCATATTCAGTATCTCTTTAATTTGCTGTAGTGACAGCTCTATAAACAAAATGACGTCAAAAGAAAATGTTTCCATTCAATTTCTAAAGCAATCTTCCCAAAATTTGTGGGTATCTTTTTGTGGTTTTAGTTTGGGGCTTTTTTTGCGGGTGGAGGGTGTTCAGGTTTTTTTAAACAAAATATTTTTTCTTATTTTTCTGATTGTCCTGTAGCTTCTTATATTGCTTATGCTGCCATCCTTCTTCTCAATATCTTTACTTCGTAAGCTATCTTCATTAAATAGTCTCAAATGATGTCTTCATCATAATCTTGCTAACCTGCTCTGCATAACTCACTTTGGCAGGATAATTCTCCCTGTTTTGAATTGTGGAGTTTTCAGACAGTCATGATGTCTTTGTCTCATTCTGTGTCTTAATGATGATGATGCAGTCAATGGGAGGGTGGAGAAAATAGTGAGCTCATTAATATCCTTTAGATCTAGTCCTTTAAATGTTAGATTGGGGAAGAAATCTCATGAAGCAGGAATATTGTGATGTTCACATGGCTGCATTTGAAGTTTGCTGAAATTCTTTATTCTAAAGTATGGTAATTTCACACCTTTTACCTAAAAGTATATATTGTTCTAAAGAAACACTTTAGCTGTAACCTAGTCTGAAAATATGGCAAAAAAATAGTAATATCTCATGCTTTCAAACTAAATGAAACCACTGTTCTACTCGCTGCCTCATTACATTTAATTTTTGGGAGGTACATGCAGGGTCATTCCCAAGAATTGCATATCTTTCAGGAGAATTTTCAAAACAAATTACAAGATCATATCTACTCTCAATTACTTGTGGGCATCAAACTGATTTTTCAGTGTGGATGCTACACCAAAAGGATAGTAGCTCTTATGAAACACCAGCCATGTCTGCGGAACAACAGCACTGGCTGTGTAGCTCATTCTTATTCAGTACCACAGGCTGCTGGTGTCCCAAATTCCTATGGAAGAGGCAGTTTTCTGTCAGGACTCCATCTTTGAGGGACATGACCATTAATTCAGATTACCATTACCTTCTGAACAACAAAATAAAGTTACATTTACAAAGGGATACTCTTTGCTTCTGTCCTTTGCTCATCCAAACACAAAAAATCAGCCCCCTTCTGAAAAATGCTGGATGGATAGAAGTATGATTCAGGTGATCTGTGCCTAGTTTGGAGCTCTGATGGCCACAAAATATGTATAGGCTTTTCCTGCAAAACTTGCACTGAACAGCAGGAGTTTACCAGCTGCATTAGAACAACTTGTCACTGCACACATACCAATTTCTTTTTCCTCCTGTCCATAGCACAAAATCCTGGTTTGCCAATCATTTCATTACTTCTTTAGTGAAGGTGCAAGAGCGGTGGGAATCATATTAATGGAGAAAGAGGAAATATATTGCTTCTTTTCCTGTTTCTTCTCAGAAAAATACCAATATTCTGCTCCCAGAACCATGCAGAAGTTGTAAAGGAGCAATGCACATGTATTGCTTTTATCTACATTTAGCTGGCTTGGAGTTATTTCTTCCTCTCTGACCTTAAAAGAGAAAAGGTTTCAATACTTCTGAATACTCCTTGTAGGCTTCATGAGGTTCTTTGAGTGGTTTGGGTTTGTTTTTTTTTTGTTCACATTAAAAAGCCAGAGAGTGCAGAAAGAAAGTAGCTCAGGTGGGAGGAAGGCTCAAAATAATCCATGTAACTTCCATTTACACTGAGAGGAATGAGAGTTATCAGCTAAGACTTATCCTGTAATACAATGATTCAGGGACAAAGCAATGCCCCTTGAAGGTCACCTTCTGAGCATGAGACTTCCTTGGAGCACGAAATGAATTGGAACAGAGAGCTCAGAATACTCAGAGTATTCTGAGTGTCTCCATTACCGCACTCCTATGAAATGTAAACCACAAATCTGTCCTCTTCCCCCCTCTCGCTGATGCAGAGCTTCTTCAATTTAAGACAATAAAAATAAATCACTTTACAGAATTAGAAACTGTGTTTAAAGTAAAAAAGGGAGGGAAGGGAGCTTACTGGAAGCTTGGGTGCCAATCACAGATTTATTCAAATCCACTAATTTTTTCAGTTTGCTAAATTCATCCCATTTAATTTCTCAAACTCCAACATCCTTTTAAAATTAAAATGTCAGATTCTTCCCTGATTTGCACACAAGTTGTACTTTAGTGAGACTGTAAAGACATAAAAGTTGGGAAGAAAATTTTATTCAATATGGTTTGCTCCATAACATAACATATAGTTATGTGATATATTACTATGAACACGTGTGTTCCTCCAAAAAAAACACATAGCACATTTTCAATAACTTTTGTGCTAAGACTTTTAAGCAGGGAATTTTTAAGGCATTAATGATTTATTATTTTTTAACATTCCTGCAAATGTCAGTGGCTGTTAATATCTGAATCAAACTCTTCCCAGTTCATGTGACTGGAAATGGTGCCCAGAGCAAAAAAGCCAGACATTCTGACTCTTGTTTAAGTATAGTCTGTGTGGAAATGTTTCTCTGAGCAGAAGTAGAAGTAGCTGAGTTCACATCAGAATACATTTTGGCAGGAAACAAGGTAAGGCTGCATTATGACCGCTTTATTATCATTATTACCTTTAATTAAGGTATGTTTGGGAAATAAATGGTCTAAGAGTGGAAGAAAAGCAAGATGATCTAAATAAGGATTCGGTCTGGACACAAGGCTAAGTGACTCACATGTTGCTGCCAGTATCTGAAACTCTTCTGGGATTATATTGAAATTATCTCAGAGGATAGAAGGCTGAATTTGGGATTTTAGCTTATAGCCACTCCAGGGAGCAGTTGTGAACAGCCTTAGGGTCTTAAGAGGTTTTCTACCTTTTAAGTAGAAGGAATGCCACAGAGCAACAAGCTGTGCATAAGGGTAAAAGGCATTTTTAGCAATGAAGACTGAGAGAGATAACCTGAACTCTGTGGGCATGTGAATGAGATTTATTTGGAGTGTTGCATGGGTGGTATCAAAGACAAAAAACTGTGCCAGTCAGAGATGGCTGGACTAGGAGCAGCTGCAGACTTGCACTTGCATTTGCCTCCAAAGGTGTTAGTGTAGCTAAATATATTTAAGACATAAGATTTAACATATGCACATACTTCCAGAGAAATTGGAAGGTCTAAAAGCATAGCAGAAGATCTGTAACTGAATTCCTAACTCCCTATGAAGCTCACAGTCCAGAAGAGAAAAGGTTTTTTGTTGTTGTAAAAAGGCTGATCATAATTACAGGCTCAGATGAGTTTTTTAAACTTTATCTGTCATTTAGGAATAAGCTTTTTTTAAGACTAAATGCAGATAGTCAGGGTGTATGTTAAGATACTACTTTACTGAAAGGAGAAACAGGGAAGAGTAATTAACTCTTTCTCCCCAGTCTCCAGCTACCTCCTCTTGTTACCGAATACTGTTTGCATGTACTTGGCTACATGGAAGCAAGCAGTAGCTTCAGACCATGACAGCTGTAGTCCTTTGTGCTTTGTTTCTCTTCTCTTTGCTCTGCATCCTAATTACCATGTGCACAAGTAGGAGAGGAACAGAATAGAGAAGCGGCTTCACCACACAGGAGTTTTGCTGCTTTGGCAGGGCAGCATTTTTTTTCCTTGGTAACTACACAGCAGGGTCTTCAGGCTGCCCACGTAACACTGGAATAACTTATATTTATGTGACCTAGGCTACCTGGCTGAGTGGATGGATTGTTTGGAAATTTTTTATCATTTTCCTCCATCAAAAAAGTTCTTTCCTACATGCCTCCAAGAGGAGGTATGGTAGGGGTTAACTAAGAAAAATAGGTGTCAATTAATTTGACAAAGGAGACTAATATTTCTAAAATAGCCGTGGTGTAGTGTCGGACTGCTTGTACTCATCCTATCTATGCTGGATGTGGATTTTGATCTAAAGACAAATCCTCAAAGAAAAACATGAGTGTGTTAAATAAATAAGTAGCAGATAATGAAGATTTAGAGCAGCTCATTTTCAATCCTCCAATATCTGCAAGTGTTTTCCCTAAGCTGGATTGTCATCATTATCTTACCATTTTTAACTGATGAAAAGTTATGAGTCATCTAGAGATGCTGAGGGAGAAGCAGGGAGAAATCTTACCACAGATAAAAAGCTATGCTCCCAGCATTTAAAAAAAAACCAACCAAATAGGTGGCTTAGTACATCAGATACGTTTTATCTGGTTTGAGATGATAAATGAGGTGGCAATATAAACCCAGTTTCTGTGGATATTTCTTTAGCAGAAGAAACAGTGTATTGTATATGCAAAAAGTCACAAACTGTTGAAATAAGTAATACCACATAATCAAAATACATCTGCATGAGTAAGTATATGTTCCTGCAATTGTGCAGGAGAAGTCCAGCACTTTGGTATCTGAGAAATGGCAAATATTGTCTTTGCTTTTTTAAAGCTTGAGAATTCATGTATTTGGATGGAATGAAAACATGAGGTTAATGTCTACACCTGCAGTTAAACCACCCAGAAATCAGAGAGTTCAAGGCAGTTCAAGGCAATATATTCTTATAAAGTATTACAGAAAAGACAAATCTTCCATCTGTCTTCAGTTTTCCTTTTCCAATTCTTCCTTTACTTTCCTTCACTTCCTTATAACGCTATATTGTGATTATTTCATGTCATATTCTTCCTATGTCAATGACACCTATGATCCGTATCGTCCTGAGCCGTTCTGTAGCTTATTGTCCTTTGATTTGAAAGTACTGACAGATTTAGCACTCTTTTTTCCCAATTTACACATACTTGCTATAAACATGAAACAGCAACTTAATTTTACTAGGCCAGGATGTCTATCCTTTCCATATTAAGAATCTACTTCTAGAAGGCAACTGATATTTATCCATCACATGCCTCTTTGCTGCATTGTGATGCAAAAGCGAGAGCAGTGAAAGGCAGGAGGAAGAGAATAAATGTAATTGAGTTAATGAGGTTATCCATGTGAGTCTGCTTAGATTATCAGCTCTCTGGTGTAGGAATGGTGAGCTTGTAGCACTTTGCTTAGTGTTTGGTGCAGCTGGTCCCACCTCTGACTGACGTGTCTGTGAGCACAAAACACAGCTAACATGAGAGCACACCCGGAACAAGGTGTCCAGCAGAAGACTGGAGTTGTGAGACTCAATTAGAACAAACAAACAAACCAATCCCCTTATCTAAGGGCATTCATTAACCTGAGTGACAGACTTGGGGAATTAAATTTCCCATTGCTTGCACTTTGAGTATTTCCTACAGCATTGTCTGCAGTCTGTCAGACTGACTACTGCTGCTAGAACCTTGATGTTGAACCAGACGTATCTTCAGTCCAGATCCTGGGTTTTTTACTTTTTCAGGTAATATATCCTGAAAAATTTCAGTATCTGTGGATATTGAGAAGATTTCTGGCACTGAAGAAACTAAAGTGCCAGATGATAATGGGAATACCCTATTTAAAAGTCTTGAGTCCTGTTATGACTTTTTTTTTTCTCTTTCTTTACACTATGCTAAGGAAGCCTGACCCTACTTTAGTAAAACAAACACCTCCTGTAATAACACCCCAGGTGAGCTGACTCAGAGAATCCAATCAGAATTTTGTTAATTGAACATTTAATCTTTTTTTTCCCCAGGTGATGTACATCATTCAAAAAAATGGAACAGTAAGATGTCTTAGGGCATAATTTATTGTAAACACATGCAAAAAGATGAGCTGCTCTATGGACAGTTCACACAAAAATCTCTTGAAGTTTAATTAGAACTGTTGCTGAGGGTTTAAATTTTGTTACTCGAACATCTTTCCTGAACATAAATGAAATGAAAATATCATGTCATTTAATGTGTGAAACTGACTAGTTTGGATGCTGGGAAGAACTCTACTTTCTAAGTAATTTTATGTAAGCTCTTAATATGAAGACTTTGGCAAGGTTGGGGACAGATCATAGTAAAACATTTGCTTGAAATTTTTCTTGACAATTGTTGCAAAAATTAATGCTTGAATAGTACTTCAGGCTCTATAACCAATTTCCCAAAGCACTCTAGGCTGAAACAGTTTCATAGAATCATAGAACTTCCTTAGTTGGAAGGGATCTATCAGGATCATTGAGTCCAACTCCTGGCTCAAAGCAGAATGCCCCAAGAATCACACCATGTGCCTGAGAGTATTCTTCAAACATTTCCTGAACTCTGACAGGCTTGGTGTTGTGACCACTTCCCTGGGGACCATGTTACAGTTTTAGGAGAAATTAAGACCTTGAGCAAGCAAGCATTCTCTGAATTATAACTCCTTATACTCTTTACAATTCTCTCACAGAACTAAAGTTTTTAGTAATTAAATATAATTTTCCTTAATCTCTTTTCTACATGTTTTCACAGCGTAAACTCTCTTTAAAAAGACAGGGAGGCAAATATTTAATTATTTCCTTTTTCTTTCTGACCAGTTCTGTTTGGACTGTGACACTGTAGAAGACTGGAATCCAACTCAGGGTTTTCACAAAGGAGAAATGAATCTGCTGCATAAAGCCAAAGTAAATTGTATTAAAAATATAGATAAAATAGAGGATGAATACAGAACATCCTTTACACTGTCAGTCATGTCTTGACAGTATTTGAAAGACATGGGCATTAACATTTACTAATGTTATCCAAGAACCAAGATATGGAAGGCAAAAGTAAAAACAATTAAAATGTCTGAACTGTAAACCAGTGAGATAATTTCATTATATTCCTTATCCACAGTGATAGGTGAAAGAAAGTTTGGTCCTACATGCTTCCACTCATTACTGGCTATCTATCAAGAGTTGGACGTGACTCCTTCCATCATAGCCACAGATGTGCCTCCAGGTACAGTTAACAAGATTTTGGATTAAAAGATAAAAAATTAGTGAGGATACATCATTTAAAGACAGGACAGTTATCATGTATAGAAGAGAATGGGGTTAGTTAGCAGAAGGGAGAAATGGCACTGCAAGGGGAGGTGCAGTAGAAACTGGCAAATGAATGTAAGCGTTTGAAATTATCAACAACTTCAGAAAAATGAATTAATGAAGATAAACCAATATAGAAAAAGAGATGCCATTTTGTATCTAGAAGCAGGTCACCCATCATATTGAAGATATTCTTGGTTCTGTGAATGACCTTGGATAAATCATGAAATGAGAAGAGATATCAAACAAAAAATCGTTGTATTCAGCAGTGGTGGAGACTAAGTCAAAGGAGAGTTGCTCAGAACAAAAAAATTCAGTAGGATGGTTGATATTGGATACTTGGTCAGATTAAGATGTTTAAGTTGAGGAAGAAGGCATAAGACTATGAAAGATTGGGAATGGGTATAGTGAGCAGAACAGGAATCTGGAAGAATTTATCTTTCTATTGTCATGGTATGAACATTCAGTCCCCTAACTGGATCACACTAATTGCTCTACATATTTAGCCATACAAAAGCTGTAGTTCAGTGGTGGCTTCTATGCTTCTAGGCATCTGGGTTATATATCTGGACCATGTTTCTTCTGTCTTACTGTAGTTAAATAGCTTGCCACCTGTTCAATGATTATTGAAAATCAGGACCTTTACTCAGCTTATTATGATAACCATTCAGCTGACAAAAGGAAAGCCATTTAAACTACAAAACCAGTAGGAATTTACTGTGCTAACTAGGCTTTAGGTCCCTCATGCTAAGGTCTAGCTGAGGACATAAAACATAAATTATGGATAGAGCCCACTTTGCGTAATTGCAGCTGTCTCAGTGCAGGTAATTCCTGTCCTAGCTAGTTCAGTCTAGTGAGGAAGCCAGGACTGCTTGGGAGTTAGCCAGTACTAAGTGTAGGCAGACTTGTAGACCAGCTGATGTCCACTGTCCTGCTTTCTAATTGCTGAAAGTATTTGAAACAATGCAACTAAATTAGTACAAAAAAAAAAATTCACATTTTGTAAACTTGCCCAAGTGTTTTACAGAGTTTGCCCCAGGGTTGTTGCCTCTATGGAGAACATACTTAAGGCAATTGACAGAAGAATGGTTGGTGTTTCAACAAGAAATGAAAGCTGATCAAATGCTCTCTTTTTTTCATTTGACTCAAATTTTACACATCCGCATATTTGTATGTAACAGAAGAATAACTAATGTCTAAAATAAGAGGGTAAAAAATGAATATTATTTCTTCTCTTCATGTATTTTTAAAAACAATCAATATAATCAGTTGAGATTTTTAAAAACTTTAAAACGAACCTCCGGAAAAAACTGATCTTTGTCAATCTTTCCTTCAGACTAGTAGATAATTTCTCCAGTAGAAAAGATAAAACTAGAGCACTGAGTACTTTAATTAATCCCTTGTCTCCTGCAGAAAAAGAGTAGGCTCAAAAAATACACCATGATCTCATGGCATTTTGGGCTCTCTGCAGGCAAAAAGGTTCACTGATACGATCTAGGTCTACATTTTTCAAACCTGTCATTAAGTACTCTGGGAGTTGTCCAAGAAAATCAACAAGACAATATGTGATTTTCCACTTGATTTAACAGAATATGTTCTTTTCTAAGGAATGAAAATGAGGAGGCCCAGTTTCCTACAGTTTTGGGTTCTTTGTTCCTTTCTCTATCGTCTAGTACAATAAATCTTGTCCACTTTCATTTTTTCCTATGAAATGCTCACTTGTGGTGGGTAGCTTCAAACTACATTAATCCTGTTTGATCGACTGACACAGTCAGTTCTGCTTATCCTTCCCCCTCTATGCAAACAGCAATTCTGCACATGTGGGAATTTTGCAGGGGTTTAATGATTTCCATCTTAAAAGTTTGGTTGATGTTTCCTAATGTGTTCAAAAGCTATACGAGGTCTGAAGAAATAACCCTATTTTTTAAATTTCATTCCTTAGAAAATAAAATTATAATTTAGAGCATTACTCCAATTTTTTGACTGTACTTCACAGTGGCTTAAATGGCAGAAACTGTTTTTTCTTTTCTTTAACAGTCTGGTCATCTGATACTTTGCTAATTATTTTTTTCTTGGTATAGCCTAAACTGTGTTCCATTGAATTCATTTGGCATATACTAGCAAATAAGTTCTGGCAATCTGCATTCAACAACATACAATTTGTCTGAAATACAGTTTATGCAAGGAATAAAGCAGATTTTCAGACTTCCTAATTGCTTGGATTTGGATACAGTAGCAGTGTAGTACGCTGTGCTCCACATGCAGGAGTCTCTGGCTGTATTTGCAGAGGTCAGGACTTTTGGAGCCTGTTTCTGTGACCTAACCCTGAAATGCAATGCATAAATCTCTGGAATGCTGGCACGGGTTTGAGTGCAGCTGCTCCTTCCGTATAAGTAACTGTGACAGGCTCTGTATATCTTTTATGATGAAAAGTATATTTTACAATAAAGAAGCAGTAAAAATATGGAAATGCAAAGGGAAAACAGTAAAGCAACTTATTGGAATGTGTATGAGCTTTGCTGTGTTGAACTGATCATATTTTTAAACAAAAACCACTCTATTTCACAATGCATAAATGTATTATTGCATTTAGGTGAACAATTCAGGAGGTTAAAGGTTTTGTAGAGATTTTGGCTCCTAGCCAGTGTCCTTGCAGCATGTAGCTGGCAAACATAGCATTGCTGGAGACACTGCTTCTTCAGATACATTAATTTTAAATGATAGTTCTCACTAGATAGAAATTACGAGAAAGAAAGTTCAGCACTAAGTAGCAGGCTTTTGAAAATCCTAGTCAATATTCTTTCATGCACTAAATAAACGTTCCTAAGCAAATTAAATCTCACCTAGGATCATTGCTTGCTTGGTTCAAACTCCTTGAAAGTTCCTAAAGGAAGCCTTTTAGTAGGTAAACTAGGTCTCCCAGTAGCTAGATCACCTCTACATAATATAAATACAATGCATAAGGCATGGTTTCATACTGCTTAAACAGGTAATAAAAGAAAAAGCAGAATCTCATATGCACTAGAAACTAAATGAAGCAAGGCCGGGACTAGCTTTAATCTTGGCCACTATGGTCTCTTAATTCACTTTATATTTTCTGATCTCCTGACTTGTCCCTTGCCAGTCACACCTAGAACTTGTGACATCCTAAAAAACAATTCTCTCTATAGGTGAAAGAGATGGGAGTGCGGGGGCAGGAAAAAAATTTCAAATGCTTAGAGCATGACTTTGGTAATGCAAGGGAATATTTAATGGTAGCTGATGCCTTCTGGGAAGATAAATTTTACATCATGCTCAGAACAGCAGCTGAGGAAGGCTTCTTGCTGCCACAGGACAGCAGGAACTGGGAGCAGGTTCCAGCACTGAGCTGAATAAGTATGACAATTCAAGCTTTAGTAGCAGAGATGGGTGGAAGATTTTGGTCTGCTTGAACAAGTCTTTCTTCACACCCTCTACATTACCATATCCCAGTCAGTAATGTGACACCAGAGTACTTTAAAACCCTCCTGTTACTCTATGTGCCAAACCAAACGCACGCACATCGAGCCACTCATTAAAATTAATTTCTGCAGGATGTGTATGGCAGACCTGAGGATCCCCTGCAGCCACATCTTCTCTGGGAGAAGTGTCAGAGGAGACTGGAGAGCACACAGTGCTGGGGGAGCAGAGCCTAGCTCCCAGGGCCTGCAGTACAGTGCTGAGGCTCTCATACTGCTGCTGCCCCTCCTCAGCCCACCTCTGTGTGGAGGCTGATTCCTTGGAGACTGAGATTCAGCTCCCTGCAGCCTCATCTCCCCTTGAGTGTCCCAGCAGAAAAGTGGCGGGGCACAGAGCCCCATGTAGCCTGACCAGCACCTTTGGGCTCCTGGAAGAACTGGCTGTGAGTACAGAGCCTGTCCCTCAGTCTCTGTGCTGGGTGCTATGGGGGCACATGGCAGAGTTCATTCTTTGCTCTCCACGTCTTTGTTGCACAGTGGTAATGGTGCCACATCACTGCTGGGATACTGCTTTGGGTCCTTTATGACTTGCCAGCACTCCTGTGGATTAAACCCCTTCCTGGGGATCTGTGGGTGAAGCCTAACCCTGCCCAAAGGCTTGGACTCCAGCAGGGACAGACTGAGGCAGTAACAGAGTGTTGTCTTCACTCTACTGGGACTTGTTCAAGAGCTACTGTTGAGAGCAGAATTAAATATCACAGTCAGTAACCGATAGTGAAAACTCATCCACCTCAAGAAAGCTTCATCTCTACTGAGCTGACTCCCATAGGCACTCCTCTTTTCCTCCAGGCAGCCCATGTTTGCCATAGGTCCAAACAAGCAAGATGCCAGATGGTCACCCAGCCTTTTTGCAAGGAATTGGAGGGAGAACTCCTGGCTCAACAAGAGGGCAGCACTCTGCCTTGGCTGTGCTCCAGGAGGCTGAGTCCTGAATCCAGGTGTGGGCAATCAGTGCCGCCCTTCCCCTCCCAGCTGATTAAAGGGGCTAGGCAGGCAGTACTGGGGGAGTTACCTTTCCAGCAAGGCTGCAGGAAATGGTAACTATCTTGAAAATAATCACAGTCCTGTAGCAGAGTTTTGTGTTTTCAATAGGACTGTGTTAGCATGGACGTCTGTGGGAGCACAAGGACAATGTGTCTTGAGTTGTAAGTTTTGACTCTCCTCTGCGTGTTGCTGTTTGCACCTCCCGAGTTTAGGAGGAGAGTGAGAGATGAGGAGGATTTCAGGTCTATGCTTGTAGTCTCACCCCTCAGTGTTTTTGGTTGAGCACTGGCAAATATTAAATGAGCCAGGCAGGCAGGGTCCCTGACTAGCCTCAATAGATTGTTGACAATTTCTAGCAAGCTAAGGATAAGATATAGTAACTCAGAATAAGCTATTATCACTATTTAAAGTGAAATATCCTTCTTGAACATCTAAACTATTTTTTTTTCTCCATTTAGTGTCTGTTGAAAGTCTTTTCTTTTGGTGTAGAATCTTAAACACCATGTTAGCTTTAAAATGTAGCTTACACTTATGCCAAAATGTTCTGGTTTCTTGCTGACTTTTGATAACATGTTTTTATCTAGAAGCTAAAAGACTGACTGAGAATAAACAGATCCCAAAATACTAACCTTTTTTTTTTTTATAGTCATAAATTCAGATTTTGAAAATATCTATGGCTATACATTATGTGGGGTTTTTTTAAAGAACTGACTCATCAGGATGTTCTGTATGAAAACTTCTGGGAAATAATGTACCTACATGATTAAAACTATTATAAGCTTCTAGTATCTAATTAAAAAATTAATATTGGTCTTTAACTTGACTTGCTTATAAGCCTACCTGTGTCAATGATTTGGTTTTGCAACACAATTTGCAGAGTAATCACTATTGATGAGTTATCATTAGCTGTAATAGAAGTGTATAGGATCTGTCAGGCGAGTTTACAGAGAAGAAAGGAAAGGGAATGTTTCAGAACCCTACACCAATTCTGCAGTTCCCTTACACATTCAGTCCACTGTATCTTTATATTACTCCTGCCTTATGTTAATTTCTGGTAGATTTTAGTGGGAAAAGAGTTTTTAAGTGAGGTTGGAAGATAGAAGTACTCCAGTTGTAATCAAGGCTTAGATCCTTGTCAGTTCTAGTTGGTTAAAATACCCATCAAGGTATTATTCTACTACAATGGTTCTCTCAAACTGTGCCTTAATTCTTACTATGTACATTCAGTTGGACTGAAATGATACGTGCTTTGAAAAGCCTTTTGCAAATACACAATAATGATGAAAGAGGTAAAATACTGCAGCAAAGTAGAAACTAAGTAGGATAACAGAAAGCAAAAGCAGAAATGGAGTAAAAATAACCAAAATCACATAACATGCTCTCACAGGTTTTGCTATACTAGTTTTTATACTAGTTGTTATGTGTTAAAAGTGGAAAAATAGATGTTTGGCTCGGTTAGAAAAGGAAAAATAATTTAAAAAATAAAAGAAAGAAAGAAACAAATGAAAAAGCAAAAAGACAACCAAATTATTCCACTGAGTATATAAAGTCATCTGATCCACATAAAACACTCAAGTTTTTGTAGACAAGAGATTTCTCATGCCTGAACTACAGGCCCCTCAGGACAAAGCTTACATCAGAGCAGTAAATGACCAAGAAGCACAAGGAAGAAATTATGATAGTTCAAAATAATTAATTTGCATGTGTTATTAACAGTGTTATTGTTTACAAACCAAATAAACAGCAATTATTTGTTTTTTATATAACCAGAGCCTAGATTTGTAAAGGTATTTAGAAATCTTTGAGAAAAAAAATAGTGCGTGTCTTGGAGGAAGGTGGTGTGGGGGAGGATATGCCTCTATAGTTTTTAAAATGTGACTGATGCTCCTTCTTTTTCTTCTTTAATGTCTATTAAGGCAGAGGAAAGAAGTGATATCTCTGGTAGGAATCACATCAAAAGTAAGAGTTAGATAAACCAGTAGAATGTGTTTCCCTGGAATGATGTACTCGTTTAAGCAATCCTTGATGAAAGGGAAGTTGCAAGTGAGAAAGTTCATAGCCATGAGGAATACATAAAGCCCTTCACAGAAACTGAACCTAATAGACTGGGCAGTTTAGTGATGGTAAATTATAAACAGAAAATCTATCCAATTACTACTTGTTTGGTGTTGAATCAAGGTATTGGACAACTGAACTGATCCAACTTGGCAATTTGACATTCTCAAGTCCTTTGGTTTCTATTCTAGTTATTTTAATTCTAAATTTTAAAAGTGGAAGGAAATATCTGTCTAGAAGTTCAGGAAATGTATTTGTGAAACACCTAAAGCAAAATGAAGGAGAAGCAATAACTAATTAAAACTTTTGCTCAAGCCTCCAAAGTAGTTAGGAAGTACCCGCATCTAAATCAATTATTAAATATGTAGGGTGAAACAGAGGAATACTTTACTGTATCTTTTTCCTTAGTAGCATTTGAATACTGCTATTTTTCTTGTTTGTTTTATTTAATGCCAGATGTTCTTATCAGGGAAAACAATGGTGATGTGTTTTAATATTGATGAGCTGATTCTCCTGGGAATAACAGTATATCTACCTTCTCAGAATACAAATTGTGGAAGGCTTTTTGTAGCATAATTACCACAATGTATTGAATTTTAAGTGCAACTCTTTAAAACTGTAGAAAGAACTTTCCGTTTATTGTCTTTATTTTATCTACTTTAAAAGGAGAATGGCTCTTCTTTTAAAATTATGTATTGTTTTGGTGGCCTTTAAAAAGCAAGCCTCTAAATCACCAGAGGTATTATGTAATCTGTCAAAGCAGTATATGCTTAAACACCTTATAAACTATTAAATAATTATAATATTTCTCTTTCCAAGTTTGTTAGTTTGTTTGTTTAAGTAGTTGCAGGGTAATTAAAGTATCTTGCTTTAACTTTTTTTTCTCCTTTTTCCCTTTCAGGAGCTTGAAGTACTGAAATTATAAATGATTTGGTGACAAGCTGAGCTTGCAATGCAGGCAATAAAAACCGTGGAAAAAGAAGTGACTTTTCTCAAGGAAACACTTTTTACAGAATCCTTCCTAAAGCAACAAGAGTGCAGCAGAAACCCGGCGAGCAGGCAGCTCCAAGAGCAGCAGCCATTGGAAGGAGCTGTCTGCAGCTCTCCGTGCTGTACTGAGCATGTCCCAGCAGAGCCCGAAGCAAGCAGCACATTATGCAAAAAGGCAGCTCTAGCAGATGGGAGAGAGGCACAGCAAGCATTTGCTTCACTTGCATCACCACCGCTTGAAAACAAACCTGGATCAGTAGAGGGGATCTCGCCAGCAGGCCAAAGGAATGAAATCCAGGAGGATGGCTTGACTGCCAAAGGTATTGCACTGCGAAAAATCATGGGGAATCAAGATGGGAAGCTAAAGAAAAATGCAGGTGATGTGCAAGAAGGAGGAGAAGATGCCTCTGGGCCCAAGGATACGGACGGCACAAAGAAGGTATCGGGAGGCAGAAGGGGACTGGGGAAGCATGCAAAAGGAAGCGAATCAGGTAGGAAGAAGGGTAAGTCGGACTCCAAGCCCTCTGTGTTTTCAAATCTGAGGATCAGAAAAAATCTGTCCAAGGCTAAAGATGGGAATAGCAGTTCACGGGAGGATGTTTTGGAAAGCCAGGCCTTGCAGCCTGGGGAGCTGGACAGTGCTCATTCAATTGTTACCAAAACTCCCGATATTAGTATCTCTGCAGATGAAGGGGGTCTCTCAGACACAGATGTTGAACGCTTTGAAAACAGAAATGAAGCTGTTCCAGCTGCTGCAGAGACACAGGATGGACAAAGGACCAGCTCTGGCTCTGATACGGATATATACAGTTTCCATTCAGCCGCAGAACAAGAGGATTTGCTTTCTGATATCCAGCAAGCTATTAGGCTGCAGCAGCAGCAGGGGGCAATTAACATTGGAACTGAGGACTTTGTCACCAAAACAATGGGCCGACACATGGCTAATTCTCAAGCAACCTCCTTAGATTTTGAGCAGTTTTTTTCAGTAACTACCACTGACAAAGAGAGAAGCCCAGACACTGAGGGGGCTTTTCCAGCGGTATCAGAAACTGTGGAAAACATTCCCATCTCTTGTGCAACTGAAAGTGAACTGAAAGAAGCGGTAAATGGCACAGGTGCTCTTGGTAATGGCTTATTTGAAACACAAGAACGTCAGCTATTGATTGAGAAACAGCTTGGTGCTGGAGTGGATGCTGTAGCCAGTGAACTACAAGATGATTTGAATAGAACTGCAGTAGAAGGCGGATCTCAGACACACAGCTCCACACAGCCTTTTCCAACTTCATTGGCAGATGCTGAGGCTAAAATTGCTGAAGTGCAGGCTGTTGATTTTCTGGGTTCAGTAACAGAGAGTGGCGTTTCAGATGCAGGCCGTGATCATGCTGCTGAGACTCAGGAAGGGAAGCAAACTCCGTCAGCCAGTCAAGAGGAGCTGCGTAATGGTTTATCCACGGAAATGAAAAATGGTAATTTGTCCTCTGAAGGAACAGCAGACAGTCCAATGCTTGGTTCCCGATGTTTTAAGCCCTATCTAATTAATCCGTGTTACATCAAAACCACAACTAGGCAACTGAGTTCTCCCAACCATTCACCTTCTCCCTCCCCATCCCAGAGCCCGCTTTTCACAAGGAAGCAGGAGTCTTTCCACAAAAAGGAAAAAGCCTCAATCAGGAAGAAGAGGTCTGCTAGTTTGGCAGGTTTGTTCAGTCATTCTGCAGACTGGACAGAAGAGGTGTCTAATCACAAAAGCAAGATAACAGAGAAAGTGAGCTCTGCAGACTATTTGGAGCACAAGGGGTTTAGACAGAAATTTCAAACAGAAAGAGTGCCTTTGACTCATTCAAGAAAATCCTCAGGGGTCCAGGCTTCTACAGAGACATTTCCCAATGTCTTTTCAGGTGAGTGATATGTATTAAGGGGGTTTTTGTGTTTGTTTGTTTGGTGGTTTATTTTTTTCCCCACAACAGCTTTGAAAATATTTTTGAAATACTTTTATTCACTGTATGCAATGCTTTGCATGCATTATCATTTTTGTGAGCCGACAGCTTTAAAATCCAAGGCCTGATCTTACAAACACAGTCACATTTCATCAGTCTGGCAGTACTGCTAGTAAAGGAAGTGCATAACTCTTTGAAGTTTTTCTTTCCACTTGTCTCTTTTGTCTACATCCTGTAGGAAAAAGGCTGAATGCCTTAAATTATTCTTGTTGAAAAATGCTAAAAGCTGCACTGTTGTAGACAGACCAGCTCTGCGCATAAATAGATCTTTCAAATGCAAAGCTTTCTGTAACCAGGATCCTGTTTGGGGTTTTCTTGTGGTAGGTGCTGTTCCAGTGTACTATAGACAAATGAGAGCTGCACCTGGTGTTAGACTGAGGCAATGATGAGGATTTGCTTAGTACAAAAAGGAAAAAGCCATGCAAGCACAGATGGACAGCACTTTAAAAAGGAACCGATTTCCTCTTCAGAAGGGGAAAGAAGGAGAAGAAAAAAATGTTAATGTATTGAAAGGCAGCAAAAACAGGGGAGGAGAAGGGAAACTAGGGGTTGTACAATTTGGTAGCTGTGACAGGCTGCTGCTCAGGCTACATAAGGTGACTCATTCCGTATTCTTTACTTTGCCTGTTAGGCAGCTTGATTCCTGTCACAAAGACATGGGAACAGAAAGTTCACAAATGAAATAGTGTGAGTAGATGCTTATATTTTCCTTCACTCTGAGGTTTTTTTTTCTTTCTCTTTCCCCCACCTTAAGTTTCTTTATAAAGGTAATATATTCATAAATAGGAACACTTCTGCCACATAGGAAGTATGTATACAGAGAAAACTCAGCAGCATATTCCATATATTTTTCACTTAAGGAAGCTGTAGAAGTAAGAGAACATACCCTAAGAGCACCTGTTATTAGATAAAATCAGTTTTGTTTTGAATGAAGTCAGTTCTAGATGCATAAGCACAGCGACCATATATGTACACAAGCTCTTTGCAAACAATGGAGTGAGATTTTATTTTTTAGTTTTATGAAAAGAAAACCAAAGAGTATGATTTAGGAAGTAAATAAGTAAAAATATTTTCTAGATTCAAATCGCAATGCTTTAATTCTTCAGTAGCCTTGAACAAAAATCCTCAAGTTCAGTCTAGAAAATTAGAATTCAATTTTTTAAACATGGAATAAGCCAGTCTCCTCTGAGACTGACCCTCTGTGAAGTGAGCTGAATCTTTTTGTTTGCTTGTTTTAAATTCTGTTCATCTGTTTCTTAGACTTAATTTCAGACATGCTACCTAAACTTTTCCAGTTTGAGGTGTTCACTACTTTCAAATTTATAGCATATAAAAAGCACACTGTTTTTATTTTTTTTAGCTATCAACATTTAACAACTTAGAAACAACTCAGAAAATTTTTAATGCCACATCAGTGATTAGACTTTATGGTGGTGCTATGATAGAAATAAATTTTATGTGGCAAACTTCAAGAACATGGTATTTCTTTTTAGATACCTGTTTTCTGGGAAATAGACTTTTTCACATTTCCTCACAAGGTTTGGATTTACTTACTAATAATTTTTGTGTTTTTTTTCCCACCAATGCTTTAGACTGTTTTTGTGAAGCGACCAGTGTCGAATGCAACAGTTTTTCTATCTCTTATGGAAATTACAGTGATCCTCATTTGCATGTACATACCAGCTGTCTTTACGGGCAGAGGACAATTATATCTTTCAGTTAATGCAGAAAAGGTTAAAGTGAGGGAACTGGAAACGACTCCTCTCTCTTTGGCCATACATAGTTTTAAAAAATGTATTTACAAGCTAAAATTTATTAAGGATTTAAAAATAACTGGTATATATAAAAAAGGGAAATTAAAATTCACATTACTATTTCCATAAACTGACATTACTGTAAGAGCAGAAAAGCCTCTTTAAATAAACCATTCTGCACACCAGTGATTACAGAAATAATTTCCTTGTAATTTGATACTACTTGTGCAAAACTTGTATTTTACTTGCATGCATGAGATACATTGATTTGGGAATTAGTGTCAGATTTTTAGAAATAACATTCCTTAGAAATAACATTGTTTGTAGTGGGATATTCCTAGCTTAAAAAAAAAACAAAAACAAAGCAAAGCCAATCCCAAACAGCTTCTTGCCTACAGCATTAAATCGCATTTTGCTGTGCAGTGACTGCAGTGTTGCTCTACATTTCTAACTGCAATCAAATAAAATATTCCACAGTACTTTATCACCGATTTCAATGACAGCAGGTTCTATACAGATGATGGGCCTACTTTTGCGCCATGTTGTGGTTTGGCTGTGTGGTTTTCACAGTGAGCCATACAAACTCTTTGATGTAAAATGTAGATGGAAGCCAAGGACTTGAACAGCAGAGGCTTAGCATATTTTTATTTTACTTTATATAAGTAGGAAAATACAGTATTTTGAATTCAATGCTTTTCTTAGGAAAGTGGTATGGACAAGTTTATGGGCAATTTGTAATTCAGGCATTGGATCTATTTCATTTTTTATGTGGACAGCAGTATTTGAATTTGTAGTGACAGTAGTTACAGGTTCTAGATTACCCAATGTACAGTGGAGCCATGGTTTTTATATCGTGGTCTCAGGAGAACAAGAGCTCAACAAGAGTTGCTTCCCTCACTTTGGTGTGTGGGTGGCAGTGAGTGGTTTGCATTAATGTGAAGAGAGTATCTTGGTGGGAAAATGAAATTGATCTTTCCAAACATTAACATAACTAAAATGAAAGAGCCAATAGACAAATTTAGTCAAAAGGATTTCATTGTTGCATTAATTTGAGGTGCAATGATTGCAGAGGAGCTAATAAAGATGTCTTTTACGTAAATTGAATGAGTCCCATCAGCTGCCCCAGATGGTAATTAGAATTGACCCAGACAAACCTATGCCCTTCCTAATATCTGTTGGCTGGTTGTAACACACTGCATGAAGCTCTTTCAAACAGATAATTTATCTTTAAATTTTTCTTCAGGGATTTATAATTTTTTCTGCTCTAGCTGTAAAGAGGAGACAAACAAAAAGTCCTGTTACCATAAAACAAAACCTGGAGCCAGTGCTGTGCTTATGTACTCATGTCTGCTTTCTGCCACTTCATTTCACTTTTGTACTGCGCTAATGCCATCTTCCCACTTGCAATTGCAGTGCATTGTCTACAGGCATATGCAAAGGCTTCGTATAGATAAGTATTTAAAATATTTTTCAAGTTGGATCAAAGTTCCTTTCTGAGACATAAATTTGATCTTTTTAAATGCTTTTTTTCTTTTCTTTCTGATTCATGTGATGCTGCACACAATATGGATTTGTATCTGTTGGCATCCTGAGTAGACTGATTATCATGCAGCAGTTATTTAAGATTACTTATGGTTTGCTGTTTCAGTGCTGATGTTTGTTCACAATAATACAAAAGATTCTTTTATCAGAAGGGGTGTAGCCACCTCTGACTGAGGGAGCTGCCCAACAGCAGCCGCAAGTGTGGTATGTAATCACACGCTACGAAGAGTGTTGCTAGCAAGCATCTGAAGGGAAAGATCCTCCTCTTTCTCCCTAGTACACACAAAACTTGGGGCAGGGAGAAAATTCCAGTACTGCACTTCAACTATACTAAAATGTGTTTGAAAGTGGGTTGCAATATGTTATTGAAAGACTGCTGAGTGCTGATAATTTACTTTAATGTTACTGTGCTAGCACTGCAATATGGAATTTGGAGCAACATGAGTAATTTCACTAGAATTCAGTGCTGCCACAGGCTTGTTTTGATAGGATCTCATGATTAATACTTTGATCTTTATCTAGAACTTCATTGGGAGTAGCAGGTTTTGGTCACGGGATTGAGTGGCTCTATCTATTGGGCAACCACATTCTGAGCAGCACCACATTCTGAGATATGACTGGCAGCCTGACATGTCTGGAGTAGGAATGTATGATCTTGGTTGTCTGATGGTCTTTTCTGGGGTGCAAAAGGGGAAGGGAAAAGGGACAATTTATAGGTGAGGTCTGTGCACCTCGACTTGGTTCTGAGACACAGTACCACTAGAATACCTGTCACACAAGGAATCTGTCTGGAGCTGACCATTAAAGGATGTTGTGTGCTTCAGTGATTTCATTTCTGTGAAATGAGCAGTGGATTATTCCAGTGGGAAAAGTTATGTGGAATTTAAGTTTGATCATATTTCTTGGATCTAATTGCGCTTTATTATTTTTGTTTAAATATGCATGTATTTTTTAATAGCTTACGACATGATTGGTCTATTAAAAAAAAAAAGAACCAACTGTGTGTAGGATTTATTTACAGAAAAAAAACAACAACTATTTCTTGAAACAGGCCTTTTTCTCCCTTTGGTGTTCTGTCTAAGGAAAAACAAACTTGGATTTGAAAAGCAACTCTAGGGATATTTTAGGCTGACTGTATATGAAGAATGAAGTTTTAATGTGAATCATTGTGATAAAAAAATACAGAAATACAAACTACCCAAGATATTTTGTTTGTTTAGTGTTTTAATCAAGCTCAGGATATGGCCAAATGTATTCTTTATGAACTACTGCTGCCAAAATTTCAGCTTACATAAGGAATAGTGGTGATGAACCATATATAGGTAGGTGTGGGTTGCTACAGTTCTGATACATTTAAAAACATCATTCTGTAATAATTAGCTGGATTGCAAGTTTCCAGAAGCTTACTTTCATGCATGCAACTGATCTTTTTTGGGAATGGGGTGAGTTGGTACGAAGGGAACAGGGCAGAAGCAGAAAGAAGCTGTGAAAGGAAGGTGATGGACAGATGTTAGGACTTTACATTGGGTCAATTCATTCCTGCCTTTTCATGTGATAATAAAAGACCAGTTGCATTTCATTAAATGCTTTAGAAAAGGCAGCAAAGTGGGTTCGGGAGCTGTGTCATGCTATTACTTTCTCTAAGCAACAGCAGCTTCCTGCATTCCTACACTACAGTTCATGTAAAGAAAATTAGGGACAATGAGGTGGGCTGTGTTGCCTTGAGTGAAAAAAATTACTGTTCCCCCTTTTATTTCCATATTCCTGCTGTCCAGAATTTTTTCTTCACACTGATAGAAATAGCTGGGCTTTCTGACCAGGTTATGTTTTCTGATCGTAAATCTTGTTTCATTCTCAGATAAACACTGACCATGACTTCTTTCATCTGTAGTTGCACAGCTGTAGAAGCATTAAGTTTGCAGTCTTGTAAGAGTAAGAAGCAGTGGTTATGAGATTGTGTAAACATCACAAGTAAGTTGTAAAAGTATACCCTAATATGTATAAAGATAAATGTAAATACATAAATATAGAAGAAGTACATAAATATTGGGAATTTCATCTTTTTGACATCTTGACATATATAGCTAAGTAGTGGCAGGAAAGCCTAGTAACAAATGAGATTTATTGAGACATTCTTATTTGTCAGTATAGGTATGAATTTTTTGGTCTTGGGATCTATATAAAAATTATCAGGAATGCCAGAGCTCTGAACCTGCTGTGAATTTAAATCAGGAGAAAACACAGACAGCTTTACTGTGGAACTAATTACAGAAGGTGCCTTACATTCTAGAGTTCATTTGATGCTGAGATGAGTCTCAGATGTCCCTTGAAGATGCAGAGATAGTATGTACTAGGGAAAAAGTAACACCTATCCTTTCCTCTTCCTTGCACTGATAAGGAAAAAAATCACTGTAAAAAAGAAATCTATTTATCACTGTAAAAAGTAATCTATCTATCTGGACGATAACTGTCTACATTAACATCTCTTAAAAGTCATGGAAGAAAAGGGAGTTTTCATTAAAAAAAAAAGGAAAAACCCAAAACATTGTCTTCATAAGAGATTATGTATCCAAGCGCTGTTTTGTCATGCAAAGAGTCAAGAAATAATGTATACTGAAAAATTATTGAGGGAAATATTTGATTACATCAGTGAAAGAGCATAAAGGCCCAGTTATATCAAGGGAGTTGTATTTCTAGGTTTTCTTCAAATGAAGTCTAGAAGAACATATCTCCACAAATACATAGATGTGCATGTGTAGTTTTCATTTTTGTGGAATGTAGTTCTACTTTTTGCTTCTCGCCTTTCTTCATCTAACGGTTGTTTGTTTATGGATACAAAGAAAAACTTTTGTACATCTTGATAAATATAAAAAAGCAGTTATTAAAGCTGGAGATTAGCAGGTCCTGGAGGGGAAAGGAAGCTAAGGCATGCCTGGGAGCTAATGAGTAGTTAAAGGAAATATGTTGTTTGTGTCCTACTTTAAAGACCACCTAGTTTGGTTGGTGTCTTGTGGCTTTTGGCTGCTTGAGCACACACTTGAATTTACTTCTAAGGTAGAGATAGGCCAGACTGTATTGAATGTGGAATAAAATGTTGAACCAAAAAATTGAGTTGTAAGGAATAGTGTGTATCAGGTTGTACTGACAAAATATGCTGTTAGTAATAGATGCCCAAAAAGACATCAGAGTAGCTTCTAACTTTAAAAGAGCTAGACAGAAAGAATTGTGGCTTTCCAGCAGTCTGTGAGAATCTGGCACAGGCTGCTGCCTTCACATAACAAATCACCACATAAACTAAAAGGGTAAAGAGGACAGAATTAAATACTTCTTGAGAGGAAGCTAAGTACCTGGAAAACAGAATATGAAATTTGCCAAAGATGCATATGGTGCCTAAAAGACTTGGTAGACAGACACATATAGGTTCTCTTTCATAATAAATTGGTATAATTAGGGAAGCTTTATAAATGTACCTCTGTAAGCTGCAATAATACTGTATTAAAACTTGAAGAGAAATCAAGGTGGAAGGACACATGCCATTTAATTTTGAGATGGAGAGGCATCTTGCTGATATTTTTAGAAAGATCTTTTGTACTCTGTGCCACTGCTATATCATAATTGAGGAATTTTCTGGTATTTAAAAATAATTTTAAAATCTTCAGCTTCTAAAAGTTACTATATGAAAGCTTCGGAAAGAAGCTTATCTTTTCCTATATATCACTAAATTACATGTATAAATGACATATGGAAAAAGGTAGGGATAGAAGAATAGTTGAATATTCTGTCTCAGCTTATCCTTTTATACATATGTAAGAAAATTCACTGTGGGGGAAAGGTGTAAAATCTTAGTCACCATGGAAGCAAAATTTGAAGGAGCTTATGTTCCAGTTAGGCTGTGACAGTGCTTTCAGAATTCTTCCAGATTAGCAAGTCTGTGAAGCACTCTGTCTCCCTATCACAAATATTTTAATATATTTTGAAGCTCTGGTGATAGCAAAGATGTAATACCTGCTTTTTATAAAAAGTAAAATATTGCTATTGCAAATAATCAAGCCAATTTTCATCATGTTTTTGACTGCAGCAGCAAGCAAGTATTTAGAACAAATCTTGAAGGAGGAAATGATAAGATATAATATTGAGTATACGACAAAAGGGTAAAGAAAAACAAAATGCAGCATGGGTTTAGCAAAGATCAATAAGACTACACTGATAACATTTTATTTACAGCTGCTCTCTAGACAACACAAGAGTGGTAACAAGGCTTTCATCTGCATTTCCATACATAATGGTAACACTGCAAATCATTTATTCAAAGAAGACAAGTCCTGGTGGTTTTAGGTAAGGAACTCTGTCATGTTACTTCACTGCCACCAGAGGAACAGCGTAATTTTGGCCTGCACCCCCTAGCGCTGTGATTGATGGGCTCAGTCAGGCTGTGGAAAGTTTTTTATATAATTAACAAAAGAGAAGACCTATGTCTTGACCTTTGTCCTGACCATAGCACCTGGACTTGATATTTTCACTTGATATTTTCACTACCAAGTAAAATTTTTGTTCTACTTCTGTCTTTTTATATTATGACACAGATTTCACAATTAGGAACTGAGCTGACCTTAGGATTTCATTCATCAAGATGCAGGTCTGCATTAATTAGATTTTCACATGCTTTCTAGCATGATTTGTGGAAATATGGTGTATGTTTAAGTAATCTCATAACAGACCACTGGGTTATATGCTGAAATTGGTGGTGTTGTCATGTCTTATAGTCAGCACAAATGAACAGGTTGTTTGAAAATAAAGCTGCTTGGTTCAGTCAAGGAAAACTATATTTCAAGTAGACGTGGGTTTTTTTGAAAACTGTTTGTAACATTCTTTCTGGGGTGAACTTTTATTTCATTAGTTCAGTGATCTCTCTTTTTCACCTTTAATATTGGAGAATCCTTTTTTCAAATTTTGTCAGACCTCTGCTTTTTCCATCAGGACATTGCTGGAAGAATTTCAGGGCCATTTTACTGAGGTACTACTTTTGCCCTGCATGCTCTGCAGTGCCCCTGGGGGAAGTGGCAGGATTCTCTTCCAGTAGCAGCTAATGCCTTTGCTTCCTAAAGGAAGCATGCACACGTGTTCCTTAGCTCTCTTTGGGATGTCTCAAGCACTTTAAGCTGTTAGCATTATGTGATGCTCTTTCTTTTTCTGTGTAATGTGTTGCTTGTTCTTAGCTGAGTTGAAATCTCGGTTATATGCTTACTAAAGCTGTCTTGCACAACCCAGAATCTGTTTAAATATTTAGTGATAATTGTAAGGCTAATATAAAGGAAAAAAAATACTTGCTGGTACTGTTACTGGTCCTGGTCCTATCCTTAGAGCTAGTGAAGAGTTACATGGAAAATTTTTAACACTAAACAAGAATACTATGAGAAATAGGACTACAAGGACTGAAATTGAGATGCCAAAAAATTCAGAAACCCTGGCAAAAGTAAAGCATAGTGTTTACTGTGACAATCAAGTACAGGACTGACAAATGTAAAATTAATAATTGATAGTTTTATTCTAGTTGATTGAATAGTCTAGGAATGTATTCAATCAATACATTATTGACTGTAATTTAATAAATAAATATTTGTGACTTTGAAATTACATTGAAATCTTTGTAGGCAGACATAGAAAACTGTGGGAATGAGGGAGATAGTGTTGATATATGTCTTTTTCTTAATTCTCAGGCTTTCTGCTTTGACTTCTGAATTTAAGATGATGTGTGGGTTTAGTTCATAACATCCATGTGAACATAGCCAGAAAATCTAGAGGCAGAACATCAGAGAAGGAAGGACAATCTTCTTTGGTATTTCCACACATGTCTAACTTTATTAATGCTCTAAATACTAAAATATAAGATATAAATATGAAAAAATGCATAATATGCTAATATACAATATAAATATATAAAGATATCAATATATAACATCTGTGGGGTTTTTTCCCCCATAGAAAGATAGGCTTTTATACAACCAGTGAAGGCAGAGATCAGTTATTACCCAGATAATAACAAAAAAAATATATATTTGACAGTACTACAGCAACATGTGCACTAAACCTAGACCTTGACCAACTTTATTATATTTAAGGTTTATGTTGCCTGGAAATTATAGACTTAAATCATATTTTATTTTGTGTTTATTCAAAGCAGAAAGCTTTTTTTTTCTTTTTTTTTTTTTTTGTTATGAAACCATATTGTGTGGAGGCCTGTTGCTTACTAGGTTTTCCATGTTCTGTGTAACGAGGCTGTGAGAAATCTGTCCCATGATTTTAGGAAAGTATCTGTCAATAAAAATTCAATACCTTAAAAAAAATTTGAAAAAAGAAAGCAAAACAGCTAAAGCAACATCACAAGATGAGAAATCTAGAACAGTTTACCAGTGTAAATCAGAAGAGGATTAGAAACTCTGCAGTGAAAGAGAACAATAAACAGAGTTTCTAATCCTGGAATATTGAGCATAATCTCCCAGGTCAGTCTTCAGACAAACAACAAACAAGATTAAATTGCTTCTTTTATACTGCAAATGCATATTTAATATGCACTTATGCAGTACTTGGGCTATTTGAAGAAAAGTTGGCTAGAATACCAATTTCTGTTTCATTCCCCAGGTTACATGTGCATCTTGGAAAACCTCTTCTTTCTCAGCAGTCACGTGTTGCACATTATACTGAGGCTGAGTGGTACAGGTTAGCTGAAAAACTGGAAATTTGAAAAGATTGTGAAATTAAAGGAAAACATTAAAGAACCTTAATACTTTTTATCACTGAGGTAATAATTTTATATGCTTGGTATATTTGAGACCTGGTAACATATGTTGTTGAACAGCAAAAAGGTGAAAATGGAGTGTGATTGATCTACCCTGAAAAATTATTAATTAAGCTTTTCCTGTATAGTTTCAGCAAATATGATGAATGTGTGAATATGTACTGAAAATTATTTAAGAAATTACATGTTGTTGCAATTGCTATCTCAGCTAAAAATATGAACGTCTTTGCAGTATTTTTGTCTCTCTGACATGTTTTTCCTCTTCTGGCATTCTGGAGCATGTTTGGTGCTGCACTGTTCAGGTGCTTTGCCAGATGACTGAGGCCTGAGTTAGCTGCCACCTTGCTGGCAGCATACGTAGAAAATGAGATAGAAAAAGAATTGGAATGAAGGAATGATTTAGACTAATATAGAACAGCAGATAGCTGAAGTACAGCATTTCTTAACTTTAGAATGCAACTCTTTTTTTTTTT